>JAMZEH010000020.1:24397500-24722500 GCA_024699665.1 Ostrea denselamellosa
ATATGCATAATGATATGATAGCAACACTAGAGAAAGATGCCCCTTTATATGCTATAGTAAAACGATGGGTGGCAGAATTTAAACACGGCAGGTAGAGCCTTGCGGATGACCCCCCCCCCCCCCTCCCTCTGTTGCAACCCCAGAAATGGTCAATAAAGTCCATGATATTGGTATGACTGACAGGCGAGTTACAGAAGATATATAGCCAGAACAATTGGCATTTCACAGGAAAGAGTGCATTCCATTCTGACGGAGGATGTTGCAATGTGAGAGCCTTCAGTCCGTTAGGTACCAATACTCCTGTCAGTTGATTAGAAGCACACTAAGCGCGTGCTAATCTAATCTCTTAGAGGAATATCCTGCTACCTTTCGTCAGAGATTTGTTGCTGTGGATGAAATTTGGGTCCATCATTTCATTCCAGCGGCCAAACAACAGTCTAAACAATGGAAGCACTCTGATTCACCCCATCAAAGAGGGCAAAGACTGTTCCATCAGCTGGAAAGGTTGTGACGTCGGGTTTTCAGGATGCTGATGATATTCTAATGGTAGGTTAATGAATGACATATGCTATGCATCACTTCTGAGGAAAACTCTGTCATTGTCATGTCTGTCATTAACGATTGTGGCTTTAAATTGATTGAGCATCCGCCTTATTCGCCTGACCTCGCTCCATCAGACTTTCATTTATTTCCAAAACTGATATGGTCATTTCTGGTACCCATTTTCAGTCAGATGATGACGTCATACATACAGTGAAGGACTTTCTGAACGGTCAAGAAAAGGATTTCTGTAAAAGTGACATTGCCACCCTTAAATATTGCTATCAAAGGTGTATAAATACTAAAGGGGATTATGTTGAAAAATAAAGCAATATGTCTGCCAAAATTCAAATTCAAAATATGAGGCTCACAACATATTAGTCAGTATCAAATAGTCAGGGAATAGTAGGGCTGAAAAAGGACATCAATGCTAACCTTCTTCGGTACAAGATTCACAACATATCAATCAGTCCTCACAACATACCTTTATATACTAATTTATACTGTATCAGTACAATATCGCTGCCTCGTATTGAGCTTACAATATTTAGAAATGCTTTTAATTTTGTTTTTTACTAAACATCAATAGGGGTCATCTATTAATTTGATATAACCAGTGCATTAAATCTGATGTTTGTCAAGATATTGAGCAGACTATATCTTACTGTGATCATTTGATCATTTGATTTTTGACCTTGTCATCTCAAAATTACTAGGAGTCATTTACCTCTTATAGGAACCAGTATACCAAGTTCGATGTCTGTCAAGCAAAGGTTTCTAAACAATTGAGTGCACATAATCTTCTCATATCCAGAGTAGTTTGACACTTGCAATTGATCTTTGATCTTGTGACCCCAAAATCAATAAGGGCCATCTACTCTTTTAGGGAAACCAATATTACAGGTCTGATGTCTGTCAAACAAATTGTTCTTAGGACTCTGAGCGGACAAGACTTGGTCTACCGGCCGATCATAAAATTCAATATTTGATCAACGTATATAAAGTCATAATTTCTGCTCCAGCAGCTGTTTGTTAACATCATGCAACAATTGTTGTACGTCACATTAATTACATTAATTACATTAATTAGCCAGCTGGACTGGTATTAGTCGTAATAGACGCCATACACAGCGACAAAGTATTGTACAATGATAATTGTTACACAGAGCATTACATGTGACATATAAGAAAATTGTAATAGCAGTGGCCACTCTAATATGTGGTATTGAAACCTTTGTCTTTGTAGTAAACCTTGCTCTAAACAGTTTAAACAGAGATGACGTTTTTGATGGGAACCACTCAACGCATCGCAATATTGGTAATGCCCGTGTTGTGTTGAGGGGGAATTTTATCATATCCGCTGTAAACATACATGGTAAGTCAACTGTAATAATTCTATTCATCTGTTCGATAGTGACATTCCAATGTCTCTTATTAAGTTAATTATAAAATTTTTATTTTTAGTTTTTTCAAGATTACCAGCAGACGTACTGATTAAAGACAATCAAAGTGTCATTTGTTACAATGGCAGTGTTCCATCAACGGCAACGGTGTACTTCAGACGAGTAGTAAGAACGAATAGTTTGACCCTTGACTTCAGTAAAGATCTTGATGTGAAGGAAATAGAGGTTTTCGGAGGTATGACATATTGGTATACACTTCATTAAATATGTGTAAGAATGACACATATAACATTCTCTTATGTAATTGCATCATAATGAATATACTTTAGGTAAAAACATCGCTCTTTGGAAATCAACACGACAGTCTTCAGATTATGACGTTAAATGGACGTCTGATAGAGCTGTGGACGGTTGGGATGGTGGTGGATACATTGCTAACGACACGTGCACACATAGTGCGAATGGGGATAGCTCTCCGACCTGGAGCGTAACTTTAGGAGATTTTTATTCTGTAACATCAGTACACATTATAAACAGAATCACCCTTCGTGAGTGTCAGAACAGTAGTTATTTTTACTTCGTGATTTTGTCTTTCTGTTAAGTATGAACTTTATTAATCAGGTGGAGGGAAAGCGTACATTCCGTTATAACAGTGGACTATCACTTTTATCGTGAGATTACGCTATCTTCTCAGCCGTAGATAGCCTCCATTTTTATCAAATTACATGCTGACTGATAAAAGTGCAACTTACGGTGGGTGTAAAAATGAACAATGATTGGCATGCTTACATTTTATGAATTTTATCAATTTTTTTTTTATACCGTTGCGTTTATAAATGTGAACACGTTCTTTAAAATGGATGTTACATTTTTAACATAGCAACAGGTGAATACGGTGAATACAGTAGCGTACAAGCATCATTTAATCTCATTTTCCTTACATCACAGGCGATCAACGTTTTAATTCCTATCATAAAGAATTTTCCTTCTGCAAAACAAACTCTATCAACAAGGTATATCACGCCGCCATCTTGGTTTCCTTTTCTTACCAGCTGCATCGCTTGTAATTTTCGGCAAAAAATTCGATATAAAATTATTATTAGACGCCTACCGTTTAGAAGCAACTCTGTCTAGGTCACACTTCTCGTATCGTGAACAGGAAGTAAATTTCATTCATCGGCTATAATCAACCGACAATCATCTACTGCTTCTCAAATGTGAAAATATGGTAAAAGGGGGACGGAAGTTGACATAATTGCAAATGAGAATTCCCTTGCTGATGTACCATCTGATGTTTGTGCGGAGAAAGGGGGGATGGCACTGAATGTAAAGTAGTATGCATTCCTACAAACAATAAAATTTGGAAGCAGTTGTGTGGTTTTGTGACAGGCTGGCACGGGAAGTTTAGTAAATCTGTTGCAATGCCAAAACAGCACTAGAAACCTCCCCTCCCCCACTTTTTGCTTTGACTCCAACCAACAAAGGTTTGGTACCCTTTGTGACAGCACTATAAATTTATAGATAAGCAGAAGAGGACATCTGGATGTATAAATGTCACTCTGAACGTTTGAGAGTATACCCCCGTATATTATTCGCGTGTGTGGGTAATAATTCGATTGTGAAATTTCCTGATGACGTATGGTACTTACTTTCAACTACGTTTGATATAACGAATACACGAATAAGTGAAGATATCATGTTTGACGTTTTAAAAAAAATATACTATTCAAAAAAGTAAGGGATATTGGATTTACAAGGACAATGAAATGCAGATCATGAGGTCAGGAAGGAAACAAATGACAGAAAAACATTAAAGAAACATTTGTCAATTTATTCAAAACCCTTTGTACAGTCAGAAAAGGATAGATTCTCCAGAATAAGGGTCGACACCAACACAGGGTCAAAGAGCAAATTTACCATCATTGTGAAAGAGAGTCAATAGCTGGTAAAACCCCTTCGGTTGGCCAGACAAGCTCGGATTCGGCGTGGCATACTCCTAATGAGACGTCCCAGGTCATTTTGGGGAAGGTTATTCCATTCCTGTTGCAATGCTGCAGCAATTTCCTAGACGTTGGCAGGAGGTTGTTCACGTTGGCGTTGCCGCTGTCCAAGCATGCCCCAGACATGCTCGATGGGGGAAAGGTCCGCACTGAGTGCCGGTCATGGTAATGTGGTAATATTCTGCTGTTGGAGATTATCTGTAACGATCTTGGGCCTATGACATCTGGAATTGTCATTTTGAAAAATGAAAGGACGGTCATAACGACGTGCAAAAGGCACAACATGGGGTGCCAAGATGTTGTCCCCATAGTACTGCCCCGTGACACGTTCAGCAACAACATGCAAGTCTGTTCTGTCGGAAACAGTGATGCCTCCCCACACCATGAGAGATCCACACCATACTGATTGTGTCTAATGACGTTAACATCATGGAAACATACGTTACGTCGGCGACAAACCCTCCTGTGTCTGTCCAGGAAGTCCACAGTGAACCTCGATTCATCTGAGAACATTACGTGGTTCCATCGGCGATTATCCCAGCGTTGATGTTGACGACACCATTGGAGTCGGGCCCTAATGTGACGATCCCTCAAACAGGGAATAACACGAGGACGTCAGGCGTGTAAGTGAAATCTGTGTAGTCGATTCCTGGTGGCCTGGCCACTCACTACCAAGCCGGTATCCCTTTGAAGTTGAGACCTTATCTGATTTGCTGTTACCAGACGATTTCTCAAGGCAATAGTGCGGATGAATCTATCCTGAGCCTGATTTGTTGCCCTTGGTCGACCAGATCGTGGTCTATCCTGAACAGACCATGTAGCACAATGTCTGGACCATAATCTGCTGATAACAAACTGGGAAATATTCATTGTCCTTGCCACAGCGACCTGTCTTGTGCCAACCTGTAGCATGTCAAGGGCATGTAACCTCTCATCCTGTGTTACATAGCGCATGGTCGTTAATTAACGACTTCAACAATTGATAATCTGATGCTTTCTCTTCAAAAGCTTCCTTTAGAGTGGATCTAACTTCCAATTCAGAGGCATGGAAATTTGTGGCACAACACCCTTGATCATCGATAGCATCCCGTGCAGATCGTGAGCGTGTGCTTGGTGTGTTTGGGTGATGAATTTCTTTGGAAATGCTTCCTCGTTAAGGAACTATACAATATGGTTTCGCATCCCTTTGTATATGCGAACATTTTGATCACAAAACACAGTATCCCCCATTTTTGTAATAGTATATATATAAAGTATAGACCAACAGAATAGTGGTCAAGATCCATTACATCTATCTACATGATTTAGAACATATTTAAATTTACTGCTAATTATAATATTTACTATTTTTGATTTTACCGACCAATGGAAAAAGAGGTATCATGCAATTTTGTCAGCTTCGGTCCCCCTTTTACCAATTTTTCGCATTTGAGAAGCAGTAGACGATGTTTGACGGTTGATTATAGCCGGTAAATCGACTTTATTTCCAGTTCACAATGACAATGCGAGAGGTAAGACCTTGACAGAGTTGCTTTTAAAAGGTAGGAGTCCAGCTATAATATTATATCGAGCTTTTCGCCGAAAATTACAAGCGATGCAGCTGGTAAAACTGAAAACTAAGATGGCGGCGTGACATGCCTTGTGAATAGTTTGTTTACAGGAAAACAATTAATTTTAATATAAATATTTAAAACGTGGAGCGCCTGTGCCTTAGATAAGTACACAAATTGTTGCTTGCAATAACTTTCAACCCGCATTGGAAGACATTTATCGAATTTAGCGAGGAAAAAGAATTATTACTGAATATTCCACTATTGTAAGGAAATTTACGTGTCCCCCACCTACTAATGATAATAAATAGTTGTACGAAACTAAAAACATTTTATATAAAAAGTCCATCAATACACGATTGAAATAATTGCATTAATTAAATGTATTTAGCAAAGAGATCGGATCATAATCTTTTTTTTTATTATTATTTTACATCACCATTCCCTCTCTGACTATGCTTTTTGATATCATGTACAGTTGCTTCTTCAATGAAAATTATTCATATCTATATAGTAATCAGTCATCCGAAACATTACTGTGTTAAACATCATTATGATTCTACACACAAGTACTCTGAAATTAAGATGAAAAATATGTTGGAATACCTTATTAACAATAGTAAATAGCATGATTCTACACAAGATGACATATTTTGCTGTGACCTTCAGTTCGACAAAGGGGCCTCCGTGGCCGAGTGGTTAGAGCATCGGGCTCAAAATCACAAAGCCTCTCACCTCTGTCGGCGCGTGTTCGAATCTCGGCCGCGGCGTTATGTGAGCAAGTTTACCAGTTTACTTGCGGAAGGTCGGTGGTCTCTTCCCAGGTACATTGTATCTGGGTTCTCTCCTCCACCAACAAAAACTGGACGCCACCAGATAACTGAAAAATTGTTGAGTGTGGCGGAAAGCAATAATCAATCAATCAATCAATCAATCAGTTCGACAATTACATGTAGATAGATCGACGACGTTTTATCTATTATTAACAGTATATTATTTTGATTATATATACATTCCAGTAAGTAAGAAATATAAAGAAATATAAGACACCACAGACCCTTCCGCATTTGATCCATATTTAGATATCTTGCCAAACATGGATGTTAACGGTAAGATAACAACTCAACTTTATGACAAAGTATGTCTTCATCAACTCTATCTTCAACTTCAAATATAATGTAGTAATATGTAAAGGTGAAGATAACTAACATTATCGCCTCCATATCGTGTTTATGTCTCTCAGCTCAGTCGATACGCGAGAGCATACTCTGCATATTATCAATTTCTAAAGGCGGCATCTCGCAAACTTTATGGTCGTTATAATGATTTTATTTGCAAATACAAATTAGGTCGAATGCTGTCTGACATGTTACATGAAAAAGTGAAGATAAGCGTACAGTGATCAATATCATAACTCCTATAAGGAATACAAAATTAAACATGAACCCCTGGACATACCAGAGGTGGGATCAATTGTCTAGGGGGAGTAAGCATCCCCTGTCGACCGGTCACATCCGCCGTAAACTCTACATTTTAATCAGTTAAACGGAATAATCTGTTGTCAAAATCAATGTGTAAAGAACGGCCTAACAGATCATACAGAATTACGAAAATACTCCAACATCTTTTATTATCAACTTCAGAGTACTTGTGTTTGTAATCGTATCGACTGGTGTTACAATATCCGAAAACCTATCATTTCGGAAGCACCTCGTGTATTCAAACGTTTAAGCGACACAATTTTAAAGTCCTTGAGTCAAGCATCTGTAACAGCAAATAATACAGATGATAGGCAAGTACCCGTGGTCTACCGCTTGCACTCGGAAGTCCTCGAGAACTAGACTATACCGAAGACAACAATTCGGCGTAAGAGACTGAGTGATGGGACGTTTGTAAGATCCAAGCGAGGGTTACATTTGAAAAAAGCTAGGGTTATGGAAAAGTATGCACTATTATCGTCCGATATCGAAACTTTCCGTGAGGTTTAATATGTTACTAAGTATATGTGACATCGGAAGTGAAGTGGAGATGCATCTAGATTGGGATCGGCATGACACACGTAAAATTGGAATGAGGGGATGGGAATCGTTGAGTTAGGCCACCTATCCACGTGTCATTGTGACTAAATAAAAAAACCCACGTAATAATGAGTCCACCTAGTTAAACAAATGTCTTGCCAAATATCTAAAATGCCGCTTCACCTCATAGACAAAGTGAAAGAAACATGATGTGGACTTGCTTGTATCATTATAGAAGCTTATAAATGAACTACATGTATGTCATGATTTTGTACATTTATGTAAAATTTCCAAGGATATGTATCCAGTGAACATTGTTAAATTCTGTGCTACAACTAAATGCATACGAATTACGGATATAGGAGTGTAGTTCATTTCACAGGTTGTTTTTAAAAGTACTGATATATATTGGTAGGATTATGAATATATTGATGAATATTGGATTCAATTAGCTAATAATGAATGATAATTGAAAATAAATTTTAGCATAAAATTTAACAATCTGCTGATCACTTCTCATTGAAGGGGGGAGGGGGGGGGGGGGCGGTAGTAAAATGACTTTTAAAAGAAAATCTCTAGATTAATTTTTAAATAATTTATAAGTTATTGTTTAATCTACATGCTGTCATTTGTTAGTTTTGTTTAAAATTGAATCATAGATTCTTTTTTATACAGTGCTGAGTAGGCAAATAACTTGCAAAATTGACCTTCGGACGTATCCTCAAGTGTGATTATATTATTACAAAAAATAATGTGTGACTGATTATTATCTTATCTGTTTCTTCTTCTTCTCTTATTATTATTTCATTTACTCCTTCTTAATGAACCTCTTTCATAAACTCTACATTTTCTTAACATCTTTTTTTAAAATTGTACTTTAATGAAAATTAATTTATTTAATTCTTTTCTGACGGAGGTGTCCAATACTGGATTTGTGACATTCTACGTTCTACAGTCAAATTTCCTTTAAATTTGGCAAACAGAATCAGTTTAATATAATAAAAAAAGCCCTGTAATTTTCAAATAAATAGAATTTTAAAAAAAAATACAAATACAGGAAACGTTTGCTTTGCCTGTTGCGTACTACCTCAACAAATTAATGTTTTGAATGACATATCACTAAATATAAACATTTCCTGCACTATGTTTGTTGAAGAAGTAACTATCTGTGTTATCATACGGTGTAATCTTTAATTTATCGTGACGTATGGTCGTGTTGAAAAGTCATACGTTTTGATGTTGTTTATTTGAGAAAAGTTTTGTGATTTCAAATGCACTGAAACCTCTTTAGAGGTTTTTAAATCCATGTTTGATTTACACCACTTCTTGCATACGTTGTGGCACGATACCGTTGAAGTTTCTTCACAGCAGTTAATATTTTCGTAAGGAGCAAAGATAGGGGGTTGGTAGAACATTTACTGGGTTTTTTCTTTTACATATTGAATTTGACTACGGATTACTCCGCTTACCTGATGATGATAGAGGGTTTACGGCGGGTATGACCATTTGATAAGGATAATTATTCCTTCTAGGCATCTGGTTTATTCAGGGCTCCTCATTGATTTCAATTTTGTATTCTAGAGATTGATTTTTTCTCTTTATTTTTCTCGAAAATTTTCTGCTAAGAGTTTAACTATAACTTCAACCTCAGAAAGTAATCGACATTGTACATGTGTAATATATTTGAGGATAAAGGAATGTCACTAACAATACTAGCGTATTTTGAATAACAGAATAGTGCAATGTTTAAATATTTTCTTAATTTGTATGGGTATCATACATTTAATGTATACTATTGGAGTCCTTACCAAAACTGTGAAATTTTTTTAATCCCATAATAGTCGGTGACAAGTTGGTCATATTTTGTAAATGCATTTATTCCAATGTTATTTATATGGGTTTATTTACAGAGAACCGAATTAATAAGTTTATCATGTCCGGAAAACAAACAGACGGAGTGATGCGGCTAATATATGATGATAGTACGGTAAACCCAAACAATGACAGAAAAGACATTTGGATTGATTCACGATACTGGAAACTGGAGCCTGTAGATGAGATAGTTATTAAACATGGCGACTTTGGTAGGATCTTAACTCTCTGTGAAGTCTATGTACTAGGTATGTTCAACCTCTGTGTTATATTTTGAATATACTCCTATTTAACGATTAAAGGTTTATTTTCATAATTTTTTCTTAAATATTTAGTTACAGATGTAAATAGAAATCTGAATAAAGGTTTAATTGGCTTTGAATTGTGAAAAAAAGTTTAACAAACCTTAAATATCTCAGATTCAAATGATAAATGAATGCAAATTGCATAAATATTAAATATTCTTCAAACACGAATGATACAGCTTGCAAAACTGATACCAATATGACTGAAAATTCGATTTTGAATCTTAAAACCTAACTGATGTTTTCACATAACTTTATAACTAAAATGCATTAAAAAGTTGTCTTACAAACATTTTCTAGAAACTATTTAATATGCAAAAATCATCTCAGCTTTCATTAAAAAAATATACTGATTGAGTAAATGAGGAAGACACGTCCATAGTGATGGACCTATAGATTAGGCTGTATAGAAAAAATACACATTGTAAAGCCTTTTGACAACAGAATCAAAGATGTCATTTTAGTTTAGAAAAACATTATGAGCAATTTCGTTGTATAATGCTTCACAAAACATCTTTCATTTAAATGATATCATCAAAGTTTCATACATTATTCCCTTATAAATCGCTTTTAGGTCATATAATGTGACCTATATTTTGATTGGTTGATATGGATAATGAATTTCGAACCTCTTACAAGAATGTTGAATGACCTTCAGGGCTATCGTGGAAAAATACCTATAATCTCATACCCGAAAATCTCACGAAAATCTGCTGACGAATATCCAAGAAATCGCGTTCCAAAAAAATTGTAAGAAATTTCATTAAATTGTTTACGCTGAAAATAAAATGTTGATCATGTACATTTTACATAAAATAAGAGTCTCTGATAACTTAAAACTGTTAATATTTCTATATTTAAGTGCCTTCTAACATTGTAAATTGTTCTGACGTCACAATCATGACCATATAATGTATTATGCTTAAGGCATTACACCGGTAATTGTCCAATTGTAGATCCATATATCAAAAAAAATAAAAATAAATAAATAAAAAAAAAAAAAGAGTTGCGCGCGATTTTTCTCATTTCTCCCAATTCTTTTATCTCAGTGTCTGTACCACTGATTGGGAAATTTTGTGTAGTTTGTAGAAATAATTAATTGTTTATAAAGGAACTATTTGATGTTGGTAGCTTATCCTACTTCTTGAGGTGCACTCTGGCTGTTTATATATATGTGAAAAATATGGATTGTAAAGTTTTGTGTACAGGTAAATTTTTTTTAGAAAATGCCTTGTAGAGTTTGTTTTTTAATTGGTGTCGGCAGACGAGTTAGGTAACATAAAGCATTTCCGAGTGCGTTATTTGGCATCTGTTTAGCAAACTGATTTTTAATTACCCCCCCCCCCCCCCCCCCTCTATAGTAACATAATATAGAAAATATCTATCGGTGGGACACCTTAATGTTGCATACATAACGTCACGAGGATGACGTCATAATGCAACTTGTGTACATCTACTGACAAGCCCACAGGGTGAAAGAGCTATAGATAAACGTTTGAGTGCTGGATTTGATTTTTAACTTTATTCTATCCTGATTTACACTCAACTATTGCATCCATTACTCCTCATGGTGTTTTGACGCATCTGTATTTTCTCTTATAAACAATTGTGTCATTATAAAAAAGGTATCGAATGTTGTAACAGTTATTCATTCCTATTTTCTGCACATTTTTGTATGTTTTTATTCTCTCTTGTCAGCTTGCCGACCCTTAGAAAATGGAGTCGATGACTGCATTGGCTTTTGTCCAAAAAATTGCATACAGACCGAATTTTGTTTAAATGAAGAATTTAAGTGTCCTAAGTGTATTACTGGGTGGAGAGGAAATTACTGCGATGAAGGTCAGTCAATTAATTATTGATCAAAACAATGACTTACTGTAACTAAATGAATTCGTAAATCCTACAAGGAATACGAAATTGAAAACAAATGCGGACCCTATAGAGGTGGGGTCGGTGCCTAGGAGGAATAAGCATTCTCCGTTGACCGGTGGCGTCCGTCGTGAGCCATCAATCCTGATCAGGTAAAATTGGTAAACGGAATATTTGGTCGTCAAAATTAATATGAAAAACGTCCAAACAGTTGGTTGATTGATTGATTATATATTGTTTAACTTCCCGCTTGAGAATCTTTCACTCAAATGGAGACATCACCATTGCTCTTGTCCAGACTCTTAGCGCTTTTTAATGCTGTGAAATAGTTATTCTGAAATTTAGGACGATTTCGTTGACGTTAGGGGGTGAGGAGGTCCAAAAGTCATCCTTGCCAGTTCTGAAAATTGATGATAACTCACTCTTTCCAAAAATTCTCTGTCATCTATGGATAGACCTGAGTTTTCATCGTCCTCTGTTCTCCCGAAAAACTTGTCTGTATACAGATCACACAATCACACAAGGGTCTTTGAAAGATTTCTGAGTGTCTTGTTTTTCAAACGAAACCGATTTGGGCAAGGGTCAAATATCACGTCTCGTCCGGTTTTGAGAATTTTTGTTTTGTTTTCAACAGTCTTGTTTAAAGTTGACATTTCGCAAATTCTGTGGTCGTTATAATGACCTAGTTTGCCAATACAACCATTCATTGGGCCATAGGCTCCCTGACTGTTTCACACAAATTGTTAGGACGTTCTTGACACAATCAATCTGACTACGGATGAACTTCTCATTGTCCGAAAACTGACCGTCTGTAGCTTATATATGAAGCGCGAAAGCGCTAGTGGGTGGGTTCAGAAACCCACGTAATATACAAATATTACGAAAGTAACGAAAAAGACGAATAGTAAAATGTAAAGAAATACATTTATTATCACCTGCATTTGGGATTTAATTCTCTCAACTGAATCCATATACAAGAGCATATTCTGCGCATTGTATACAGGACTATTTTCGCCTCGTGTTATATCCGCCCTTCTATACTCCCAAGTAAATTCGCTCAGACACAATTGCATTGAAAGAGAAATAAAAGAGAACGTAGTTTTGCTCAGCCTTTTAATCGCCCACTGAAGATGCAAGCAAATGGGGCGAAAATAAAATGAGGGCGAAGTTTTCCAGTATACAGTATTAGGAATTTCTAAATCTCTTCTGACTATTGGCAATTTATATGGTGTTAAAATGGATTTCAATAGTATAGAGTAAATCCTTATCAACAAATTCATTTTGATCATTATGATGATCTTTCTTGCAAATATATCCTGTCATTAAGTCGAATTTTGTCTGACAGGATTCATACCAACTGTTTGAACCGCGTGGGGATCCGGGTTGTTAGAATAGATCCTCAGTACCCCTTGCTTGTCGTAAGAGACGACCAAATGGGGCGGTCCTTCGGATGAGACCACAAAAACCGAGGCCCCGTGTCACAGTAGGTGTGGCACGTTAAAGATTCCTCCTCCCTGCTCAAAGGTCATAAGCGCCGAGCTTAGGCTTAAATTTTGCAGCCCTTCACCGGCAATGGTGACGTCTCCATATGAGTGAAAAATTCTCAAGCGGGGCTTTAAACATGAAGACATGAAAAACCAATATGAAATATCACAGCCCATTCCCTCTTTGTTAAAAAAATAATCAAGATTAAAATTTCCACTTAAAGTGTAACACCGACGCCACCGGAGTCATGCATATGACCATATTCTCTAGATATTTGTCCCGGCCAGCTGATAAAATAAAGGTTTTTTTCTAATGAAACCTGCTCTGATTGTAGTGATTTGTTTTTCCGATTTGGACAGTTTTATTTCTGCAGGTTTGCATTCCTGAGATATCAAATTTACAACATTTATTTTGTGCCCCGTAATATGATTTAAAATGTTCTTGTCTGTAGTAATTTTTGACCTATGAACTGTTGTAATGTCCCCCTAGCGGGATTTTTTATTGATCTACTGAAATGAAATTTAGCGCCAGGATGGCCGCGTGGAGATTGCAGTATTCTCTCATTTTCTCTGTTTGTAATTTTATTATTGAGATTTGACCCTGAGTCTGAATTTTGATCGTACCTTGTTATAGAGCTCTTATTGGGTCTGTATTGCTCTCTCCGCTGTGCGGTGCCTGTTGAGCCCTTGCTTGATCCCTGTGGTCGGTTCGTCGTATTCCTTGAGGGTCCTGATTGAAAGGGCTTCAGCCGTTTCTTTAGTGGTTCCATGTCTCTGGAGATTTCTCTGGCCCGTTTCCGGTTTTTAACTTTCCGGTCAAGTATGCTATAAAACTCGAGTCGACAGTTTTTCGTCTCCGTCTAGACACTTATCGTTTTCTTTCAACATTTCACGAGCATTTTTTGCACTACTCATGACTTTTGCACGGAAATTCAACCTCCGTTCAAACAAGCATGCAACATTGGTCTGTCAAATCATTAAAATGGTTTTCTCGATCAATGTTTTCAGTTCGTTTATGTCCATTTTTGACTGGCTTCTTGTGAGGTCATCTACCTCGTTCCATATCTTTGACAATGGTCCCATACATTGGCCGAGTCTGTTTTGTATGATTTTGAATGCATTGTCATTCATTTTCCAAAATTTGAAGACGCGATCGTCACCTATTATATCACGTACATACTCATCTGTAGACAGTGGTGTTAGGGACGAATTTGAGGGCACATGTGCATTATCTAGGATGGCTGACTGGATCTTCTCCTCAATCAGCTGAAAGCAAACATATTTTTTCGCTTATGTCTTTTTGCTTTTGTCCAGTCGGAAATCGTTGGCCTCTTCTAGAGAGTCAAAACGATCTTCAACACCAGACTGCCGAGAATGTGCACCAGAGGTCGAGGCGGTGATTTCCCCCTCCTCTTGGTCAAAGTCCTCTTCTAAGGAATCTTGATCAGATTCTGAGCCAGTGTCCGTACTTAGGTTAGGGATTTTGAAATCGTTCAATTTCGTATACAGTATGTCTTTTTGGCTAATTTCGATCTCTGGGCCATCACTTGCTCCTTCTCATCTAAGATTGTCTCTTTCAGACATTTATGAGAAAGTTTTAAAACTTCTGAAGTCAATTTTATCTGATGGTGTTGGCCATAAAATACAGATAAATTTTTGTTTGAAAAAGCACACAAGGTCAACTCGAAGCCGACAGGAAGAAAGAAGATCTCGCGAGATCTCGTTCTTTAAATAGGCTCGGGATTCCGGAAGTGACGGGAGTATACATAATTAAACCTTACCTATATTACGAAATAAAATTCAATGCACATACATGCATGTTCAAACTAAATGACTATCGTTCTGTACATCTACCATTAATATACTATCATCCTAAAAAGGTTTCATCTGATCCTTTGTTGTGGTTACTCAAGGGATTAAGATGAAACCTCT
Organism: Ostrea denselamellosa; assembly: GCA_024699665.1. Lineage (NCBI taxonomy): Eukaryota > Metazoa > Mollusca > Bivalvia > Ostreida > Ostreidae > Ostrea > Ostrea denselamellosa. The sequence continues at coordinate 24,412,474 of JAMZEH010000020.1, forward strand.
TTAGGATGATGGTACGTTATATACTATGTAGTGTCTGAGAACAAAAAAGTGCCGGAAAATAGGACTGAAACGATTCACCAAAATATCGATACTGTTCAATATAAATGCTCGATTCAATGTTCGATTCATAGTCTTGATCTTCGGTTCGATACGTTGTTTCAGTAAAATACTTCGGGCTTAACCTTTGCTTATTATTTTTACATGCACGATGAACAAAATGGCGCTTGATAACGGTCAAACTGTTGTTAGTCTCGGGGCTGACTAAAACAATAATGAACTTAATCAGTTTAACCTACAGAGCCAATTAACTTCTTACCGTTCGACGGTTTGGAAACATTTGGCGTTACTTGTGACAGTGGATCTTCGTTAATAAACTTTTTTCAAAGTTATTAATGGTTCAATCTTCTGTAAAATGCATCGTATTGAAAACATTGAATCGTGGCATAAGTGTTGCAATACGTATCGTATCGTGAAGGGAGTATATCGTCTCAGCCGGAAAATAATAATAACTAGAAACTCATTATTAGGAATTCGTAGGTCTTCCGTTACACTATGTCCGTTACACAACTTCCTGTTTGTACCCGAACCATTGAAATATCTCCGAGAGAGTGCCACTAAGACGAGGATATAATAATCAAAATTTGAATGGGCAAGCTAAAATTGATGAGAATTTCTGATGTGGACGAGCACTATAGGGTCTATAATAGAAATGCAATGTTAAGATGGATGGAGGAAAATACAACTGCCCAGGTTAGCTTTACGGCCTGTGTCCCTCTTGTTTGTTTTCTGATGCCCAGGCAGCTATTACGATCATCGCCCTCTTCTTTCAACACTTTCATTCCATTTAGTAATTCTACAAAAGCAAACAGTAATGTATTTATATAGTATTAGTATCATAAACCAAATTATGTGTGCATGTTACATCTTTTATTTGTTTCTAGCTATCAAATGCAATCACACTTTGAAGATGACAAACAACTTGTCGTATTCCCCTGTTAAATCGGAGTTCTCATTCAATGACACCGTCCACTTCCACTGTGATCAAGGCTTCAACAGAAGAGGATCATCTTTTGCAATCTGCAGTCAGAACTCTTCTTTCATATATCCAAACGGAGAACCATACTGTGACGGTATGTAGAATATTATTGTTATGTTCTGATGGGAAAAATAAATAGCGTTCTATTTTGATTTTAATTAATCAGGTATGTTTTGCCAATAATAATCCGCTGCTCGTTCAATATTGGTATAACGCATGATTACGTCACAAATAGGTTTGCTTTGTGTAAAAAGTTATCCGGAGTATATAAATTTGTATTCTATTTTTTTTTTTTTTCTGTTTTGCTAAGGCGTCGAGTTTGTTCGAGAGCCTTCTAGTAATCATGCAGGATATTTCCGCCACACCGCCATTCAGCCAATCGCAATGGGCGAAATCAAAATAGTGCTTATTGGTTTTAAACATTTCTCTCGATTCCAGATTTTGAGACATTGAACTTAATTGATATATGAAAGGCAGAATACCAATTCCATTGTTTGACTTCGTTGTTTTATTATCATATTATTGCCCAATAGTTTGGTAATTCGCGGAAGGATTCACTATGAAACAGATTTTACGCAATTTGTTTGTCGCATCGTATCATTAAATACTTACAAAATAACATCCTCAAATTTGGTTTTCATTTATATCTATAGTCTCGTAGTTTCATCAAGAATCCTTATTTCGGATCAGCAGAAACAGATAAATACTAAAGTGGTGAAATTGTGATTTTAGGTATATTTTGTGCAATGTTACGGTTCCGTTGTTATTCCAAAAACACAGAAACTCTTTCCGGTTTTGTTTCCTGTCATCCCGAGTTTTTTATTAAGCAAAACGTCGCGAAGAAACTAACGGTTATTTCGCAAAATAACCCAGGCTAGGTAGCATTCATTGGGAGCTGAATCTTGTTTAGATTTCCAATAACCTTACTAAATAACGTTGAACTTTCGAATTGTTAGACATTATTGAAAACAGAGAATTAATACCGTATAATTCCTACATCATACATGAACTGGAGATATAACTTTTATACCTACTAGTCTCACTCTGAAGCAGTCATATTCTCTTCAGCACTTTTCGTCTGCAATTTGAAGTTATTCATTATAGCCTTTGTAAAATAACTAATTTTGAGGGGATAATATCTAGCAAGATGGGGGTATGAACTTGTTAGGATAAGCAACTTCAATTCAAGCTTTCCATTTTATTTCCTGTCATGTAAATAAATACATTTTCCTCCCACAATTATCTTTGAATATTTATTTATTTTTCAAAAAAAGTTGTAATAGTTACCACTGATTCTGAATCAACCGAGAGTTGTTCGATCGACTCTCCCCCGTTTTTTTTAAGTGCTGGAGCCACTTCTGCTTTAACAAATAAATTTATGAACAGTCTTCACGGAAACTTTTCTGACCTACTAGCTCGTAGGGCTAGTACATTTCATATTTACTAGCCCAAAAAGTATTACTAGCACTGAAAACTTAAAAAATCAAAATTGAAGTCGCATCATATATTCCATAAGTTTGAATTCCATATTCATATTGAATATCCACTCAAAAGGTCCCCAGTTTTGTTTAGTTCTTCACTTCCTTCTGGTCCTAATTCAGATCCGGAGCAGTGGTCTTAATCTTCTTGTGTTAACTTTAACACACACACAAACACACACACATACACATACACACACAAATACACACACAAACACACACACATACACACATACACACACACACACACACACACACACACAAATACACACACACACAAATACACGCACATACACACAAATACACACACACAAATACACACACATACACACACACATACATATTTTTATCCCTGATCTATTCTCTTTGCGCATTTACTTTTTTGACATTGTTGGCAGTCAATATATTGATATTTACCAAAATGATATTAAACATCTGGATGGCTTTAGTTCTTTTCTGAAAGAGGTGTCCAAGACTGGATTTGTGATATTTATAAAAATAATTCTACTGGTCAAATTTTACAAACAGGGGCAGTATAATATAACAAAAGAGTTGTGTAATTTTCAAAAAAATAAATCATAGGAAAATTTTGCATTACCTATTGTGTATTACCTTAATTCAAAAACATCTAACAACAAAGCACAAAAGCTTACTTCCTTTTTCTGTATTTCAATATTTCTCTAAATGTAATAAAAGTAAAAAAGTCAAATTATATTCGTATGCACTAAATAAAAGTAGTATTTTCTCATTAACATGTAACTGAATTCATTGCATTGTATACTACAGTAAGATATGTCGTTATTTTGCATATATTATTATTATTTTTGAAAAGTTGATATAATATTTTATTTAATTAAGAGGTTTACATGTAACACAATCAAACAAAGAACAACAAATGCATAAAAGTACATAACTTAATACTAAACTTACTTTAAAATAGAAACTTAGAGTAGGCAAAAATAAGTGTTTATAAGTTTTTGTTATATATATATATATATATAGAGAGAGAGAGAGAGAGAGAGAGAGAGAGAGAGAGAAAGAGAGAGAGGTCTCAAATTACCAGAAAATGAGGACAAATTCACCAGGAGGCCCATTTTTTAAATTTTCCTGTTACCATGGCAACCAATTGTCAACAACAATGAATATATTTCTTAAAAGTACACATATGACAGATTTTAAAGGTTTATGATGACATTTGCTGCTGGCCTGGAAATCGGTTGAGATATATTCAAGCACCTGCCATCCTGGGAGTAAAATTTCCCTCAAAATGATGAAAATCAATCCATTTTCAACCCCTTGTGATTCAAAAACAAAAACTTTTCCCAGCATAATGGCAGATTTTAACTTTGAGCACAAATCCTAACGTTTCCAACAAGTCAAAATTTCAATAGGTCCCTTAATTCATTCTTAAGATACCTTACATCGTAGAAGCAGCATGCTCTTTTCAACTTACCGTTTAAAGTGAAAGTAGAATTGACAACCAAGTAGTCAAGCTCTCCCAATCTCACAGTCACAGTTCCGAATACCATGAAAAAGCACTGGAACAATGTGGAATGATCATCTCCCATATCAAGACAGAATTAAACAACGTCTAGACTACTTAAATTCTATAATATACTCTTTTTACATATCTGCATCCTAACGTGGGTATTTTAGTTGCATATTGGCGATTGGCCAGGTGGATTGAGGCTATATATATATATATATATATATATATATATATATATATACTATGACAACATAACCATCATTAATAGATTCTGAAATTGTTTTATTTTAGCTGTTCAGTGTGTACCAAACGTTACCGACCATCTCCAAATACAACAACAAAAAGATATATACGCCTACAATGAATCGGTGTCGTTTTCCTGCGATACTGGGTATCACTTAATAGGAAGCGAGACAGCAGTATGCGGTCAAGAGAACAAATGGAACATTTTAGAATTTCCGATCTGTCGTCGTAAGATTTATTTTGTCTCTTTCTTTGATAATTTGTATTTTATTTTACTATACCCCGAATCGTGTTTCCAGTCTTGTCAACCCAGTTCTAGTATACTAATCTGAACATAGTGATGGCTATGAAGTAAAAGTATCTTGGGTAATTATGTTGAAACCAAATGAATGCTTTTCCACCCACCAACCAAAGACCTTTTTTAAGCTGTCATAACCATTTGTATACATTTGGAAATACTGATCACAACTTTTATAAGTCATCAAAATATTGATCATTTCTTGCTACATCCACTATAAAATATTGTTTATGTTGATATTCATTGTTTAAAGAAAATCTCATTTAACCATTTATTTTCAAAACAGTTTTGGAAGTTTCACTGTGAAATATCAAATCCCATAATACCTTGTTTATAAATAACAAATCTACAACTGTCAGTTTCCATATTTACAGGAATTGCATGCAGTTTACCAGAGACCTCTATAAATGATACACTCATGGTTTTAACAAACGCTTCTATTGTGGACTTTGATATTGAGGTTTATTTTTCGTGTAAACCGGGATTTTATTTGTCAGAGGAAGGAAATAGTACAAAATGTCGAAGTGTCGGTCCGTTGATCCTGCCAAAATGTAAAGGTGTATCATCTTTTTAATTATACACATGGAACTGTTTGTCAATTGCATACAATCAACATTTAACAAGTGGCACGTTCTTGACAGTAATTAACATGTATATATTGATATTCTATTTTACAGCTGTACTTTGCCGCAGACCGAAGTTTATTGACGACAGCACTGATTTTAATATTTCACTGCACAAGGAACATTACGCATATGGTGACTTAATAAAATTTACATGTATCAATGGAAGGTCCTTGAATGGTCAAGCAATCGCTGTCTGCGGTCAGAACAAAGAGTTCAATATTACCGATCAACACGTGGTCTGCATTTCTAGTAAGGAGCATGTTACAACTAATTAATATTCATCTATTTAAATTTCATGGTAATTTTTAAAACTTGCATAAATTATAATGAATACTAGTAAATCAAAGAGAACGAAACCTTTAGTTTTATTGCGGATATATAAATATTTTCTTACTTTTGTTTTCAAAACAATATTTTAGGGCCTCCGTAGCTGATTGGTTAGAATCACAACACCTCTCACCTCTAGTCGGCGCGGGTTCGATTCTCACTCGCGCCGATGTATGTGAGAAAGTTTGCCAGTTTACTTTCGGAACGTCGGTGGTCTCTTGCCGGGTACATTGTATCTGGGTTCTCTCTTCCACCAATAAAAAACTGGACGCTACCAGATAACTGAAAAATTGTTGAGTGTGGCATAAAACAACAACCAATCAATCAAACAATATTGACATGTAACACTGAAAACGCAAATATTCAAATTTCCTTTCGCTATGGAGACTGAGATTGTGCTTTTTGTATTTTCGGTAATTTCATTATCAGTAGCGTAATTTTGAAATGGATGTACTAGTAAATAGACAAATCTCAATTGTACAATATTTTGTCGAGTCAAAGTAATCCTAGATACACTAGATGCGTGGTGCGAGCGTGACTATTGCGAACAAACTGTTATTTAAAACGTTTTTGTAGAGCACCGTGCTAATAAATCACAAGGCCTCTCACCTCTAGTCGGTGCGGGTTCGATTCTCGCTCGCACCGATATATGTGAGAAAGTTTCCCAGTTTACTTTCGGAAGGTCGGTGGTCTCTTCCCGAGTACATTGTATCTGGATTCTCTCCTCCAACAATATAACTGGACGCCACCAGATAAATGAAAAATTGTTGAGTGTGGCGGAAAACAACAAATAATCAATCAAATAAAGCATATTTGCGTTTTCAAGAAAAAAAGTGCTCAATTTTAGAAAGATGTATCCCAAAGTATTACTCCTTATTTGCTCCAGGCAAAGACAGTTCTAACCAGAAACCATCGGAAGTCGCTACAATTGTTGGAGCCGTGGCGGGTGTATCCCTTGCTCTAGCTATCACATTCATGGTTGTTGCAGTCATATGGAGAAGGTAGAGTAATTATTCGTAGATTATTCATTACTCTAACACTATTTTTGTTTTGCGTTTTGTTGTCATGATTGTTTTTGTTGTGCTTGGCGAAGGAACGGTCACTGTCTATGTTTGGTTTGGCGAAGCGTCGGGATAGAGGATCGTTTCCGGTTGCGAGGAAAACGCCTTAACCAAGAAGCTACCACGACCGTAAATATTCCTAACTGCAATTGGAAAAAAAATTCAATATATCAATTTCCACTATACTGTCAACACAATACGACATGCAGTCAAAATGAGAAAAGAACGCAATAAATAATATACTTGACCGGATAAGATTTCATTTTTAAAAATTGTAATTTTTGAATGGAGGTCGTCAAGGGCGTGGGCAAAGATCGCCGCCTCAAAAAGTTTGCAAAAAATAAATAAATAAATAGTGAAAACAAAATACAAAAATCAGAAAATTTGTAACCTATATTGATACATGTAGCTGCATTCCAGTATATCCATATACATGTACTTGGCGTGTGTAAGTCATAAACAGGGAAGCTACAGATGCATGAACATGATCTTCTGACCTCGGAGTCTGTCCTACTTTTTAAATTAACCCTGACCTGCTCAGTATCACGTGAATTACTTGAAGTAGGGCTTGCATATTTTGTATTGATTATGGGAAGACATCATTACTCCGTGAAGTTTGACTTTGTGACCTTGAGTTTGGGGTTTTAAAATCTCAGACCTAAACAATATCCCTTGAACTATTTAAGGTAGATCTTTCAAATTTTATATATATACTCTGCAAAAAAAGAAACGCATAGCCCTTTTGAAATTTTAAAAATGCAAATTATGTATTTTACCAGGTAAACTGAAATGGTCAATTGAGTAATTGATTTTTTACAGGTAAGTATGAAACTTTAAAGGTCTGTTCATTTGATTTGGCTCTCTGCCAAATTAGCTCGGCGACTCTCTAAAATTGCACATCACCTCTATCGCCATGGAATTTGGCTTACGTTTTTCACGAGAACTTTGTGCTTAATTCAACCACTACATTAAAGCGTATAAAAGGACGAAGTTTGAAGCTTGAATTCATCATAACGTTAAAATGCTGCCATGCCAAGGTTGGACCCTGCTACTCGAAATATCGTCATTGGCCGTCTCCAGGCCAGAGTATCCCAAAGTGAGATTGCACGAACTGAAAACGTAAATCAGAGCACAATTTCTCGGCTGTGGAACAGATTCCAGCAGACTGCCTCTACTAATGACCGACCGAGGAGTGGGCGACCTCGCATTACGACTCCTGGACAAGATCGCTACATCCGGGTCTTTCATCTACGGAATCGAACCGTTGCTGCAACAGCTACTGCAGTCGGAATACCTGGATTGAGAAGAATCAGCTCGCAGACAGTCCGCAACCGACTTCGACAATATGGCATTAGACCCAGAAGACCGTATTTTGGAGCAGTTTTGACACCGTTACACAGACGAGAAAGAGTCCGATGGTGCAACAGATTGAGGGGCTGGACATTCCGCAACTGGCGTAGAATCTGGTTCAGCGATGAGTCCCGTTTTCTGCTACAGAAACGTGATGGAAGAATCCGTGTATACCGGCGCAGGAATGAACGTTTCTCTTCCTCGTGTGTCCAAGAAGTGGATAGCTTCGGTGGAGGTAACGTCATGATGTGGGCGGCGATCTCTAATGACCGTAAAACAGAACTGGTACATGTCCCGGGCAATTTAACGGCTCAAAGGTACAGAGACGAAATTCTCCAACCTCACCTTATGCGCGTAATTGACCGACAGAGGGAGTTATTCCAACATGACAATGCTAGGCCTCGCACAGCCCGCTTAACAATTGACTACCTTCAGCAGAACAACATTAATGTGCTACCATGGCCTTCCAAATCACCGGATTTGAATCCGATTGAACACTTATGGGACCAACTGGATAAACGTGTGCGCCTGCGCCAACCTCCGCCTCAGACCCTCGATCAGCTCCGTCAAATGTTACAACAGGAATGGCGAACAATTCCACGCAATAACGTAAGAACATTGATTGACTCTATGCCAAGGAGATGCAGAACTGTGTTGGCAGCTCGAGGTGGTCATACACGGTACTAACTTAAACGTGACAGGAAGTGTTCTTAACTGTGATGATCTGACTTTTTTTTCACCAATATCTAAGGTTTGGACTGTAATTTTTTTCAATTGAAACAATTCTAGTGAATATCTACATTTTTTATTGTAAAATCATAATCCAAAATACATCTACTAAAATCTTAAAAAATCCATTATGCGTTTCTTTTTTTGCAGAGTATAGATTTCGTTTGGCAAGATCTTTCATTGTTTAACCTAGTTTTAAGAAAACGCACGCAATCTGTTAAATATATTCGGAACTATTCGAGGTAGGACTTTCATATTTAGTGCATAGATTCCTTATGACAAAACCTTGTGATGCAATCGTGTTTGATTTTGTGACCTTGATCTACTTTTTAATAAAAACTTACTTCTTCAAAATCTCCTGAACTATTTAAAGTAGATCTTTCATAATTTGTATATATATTCTCTATCGTAAGACCTTGTTAAACGTTGGTGTTTACGTTGTGATCTTAACCCGGAAGTTTGACCAGCTGAAAGTCTGAACTCTTCAATATCTCCTGACCTATTAATGATAAAGCTTTCATATTTTGTATATAGATTTCTCATGGCAAGGTTTCATATCATATCAGATCTATGACCTTCGTCTTATCCAGAACAGCAAAATCATATTGGTCTTATTATTGCTCCTATTGGAGTTGTATCTCTGTTATGTTAATTCAATTTCAGTTATGTTGTGATCCTTTGAAGCTAGATTCGGGCCACAATATAAAGTCAAAATTGTTCATGGGAGTATATTTAATATATATATATATATATATATATATATATATATATATATATATATATCTTACAAATCATAACAGCTAATCAAGGTTACTAGTGTGAGCGATGTGGCCCATGGACCTTTTGTTTCTTGCTTTGATAGGAGAAGATCTAACAAGAAACCCAACTCCTACGTTAGAACGGATGAAAGTCATTCCTTGGACAACCTTGACCACGAATACGCAGAAGTGAAAAAGAGGAACAACAAACGGGATAACCTACCCGACAAAACAGAAAGTACGACAGCGACACCACTAGTCAAAGCTTGATATCGTATCACACTTTCAGCGCATTAACATTTTCAAGAATCTAATCACAAAGTTCATTACAATAAATATGTTTCAATAAAGAAAATGATAACAAAAGTCATTACCGATTAGATCTTGCCGAACAGATGTGAATTTACATGACATAAATTCAAAAATATTATGTTCACAATAACGTATTGTGTGTTGATTAAATACAAACAGATGAGGTCGCTTATGAACTTAAGAAAGCAAAGTGAAAATTAATCAACCATATAATTTCATGATACATGTCTTGAAGAAACAACAGTTTTCAAGGTTTGTTTTAAAATCTAGATGAACATGTGGAGGATGTTTCTACATACTACAACCTGAACAGCGCAGATGCTGAAAAGGCCCACACTGCCAGACAAGAGGTATATTACGAGTTCACACAAACGCCAAGATTATCACCGACAGCGATCAAAGTGGCTGACTTCAAAGATTTTGTTGAGAAGAAAAAGAGAGATAAAGAGTATTTCGAAGAACAGTTCAAGGTAATAATTATATATATATATATATATATATATATATATATATATATATATACACACACACAATGTACCCAATAAATTCATTGTATGAATTACTGCAATCACCTGAATCAATGATGATATACAGGACATTTTCTTTTTTTATGATTTTGTCATAATTTCAAAATTAAACAATTCAAGAAATTTCGAAAAGTTTAACACGTGTAGCGAATATGAGTTTTACGTATCTGTTTTGAAGGGTACCCATGAGCACGTGTTTAATCAAAAGGAGTTCATGTTCAAAAGTTTTCGTTTGTGGTGTTCAGTATACATTATATCCCTTACCATGACAACTATATTTTGTAAACATTATGAATTGTCAGAGTATACATGTATGTATATTTTACAAAAAGCGTAACTTCATATACATTTTACTCCTTTCTAACAGTGTAAGTATGAGGGGAGAAAGGAGGGGGGAGGTCAACAGCCGGACGAAATGCTGGAATTTGTCAAAAAATCTTGACAAGGAAAATTTTAAACTAAAAAGATTTTGTTCGATCTTCGAATTCCTAACTGGAGAGAGAGAGAGAGAGAGAGAGAGAGAGAGAGAGAGAGAGAGAGAGAGAGAGAGAGAGAGAGTGTGTGTGTGTTATATTATAAATTTATAACTGCCTCAAAATTCTTTTCCCAAACTGCATTTCCTCAGAAGATTTATACTTTGCTAAATGTTTTTATTCCTAATTTTCAAGTTTATTTTCTTCTCATTCATTATAGCTATCAAATAGTAGGGACAGTTACACAATATATGTATTTGCATTACAAAATAAAAATAATGATCATTGAATTTGGGGGCCTGTACATTTGTGCCTGTAAATATGCTTTGCTTCAATAATCTCTGAAAGAAGGTAATACTGAACGCTACAAACGGCAACCCATTAATGAAAGTCTTCCATATTCTTTTAAATACGAACTTGTAGTTGTAAAATAATTCTTCGTCTGTCTCGACAGAAATTTTACAGCGGTCTGCAGTTTACGGTGACGACTGCCGTGACACCAGGAAACCGAGCAAAGAACAAATATAGGAATATATACCCATGTACGAAGATGGTGACGTCATTATTCTACTCAGTCAACTCTAGAACGCAAGAACCCTCTCTCTTTCTCTCTCTCTCTCTCTCTCTCTCTCTCTCTCTCTCTCTCATTACATATGATGCTTAATCCATGTGATTAAATAGTTTGCGTCTTAAGGGAATTTTCGGCAAATGAAAATAATTACTAATTATTAAAGAATATAAGAATTTTTTCGGTTAGTTGAAGGCCCATAGCACATTACATTCCCTTCTATGTAGTACTATGTCTTAAAAAAAATTAGATTACCTGCCGTGTATGCGCGGGAATGATGAGAATTGATTTCTACCAATAAACCAATTTTTGTTCTTCAATTATTACATGTATATTTCTCAGTAAAAATAATCATCCCTTTCATGAAAATTGATATGTACATTTTGGCACGATATTAGTCAAAATAATCAAAGACTTTAGAAAATATTACATTGTACATGCACTTCCTGTACAATAATAGATGGGATTTATACTTTACAGATGACGACACTCGAGTGAAGCTTAAGACTGATACTGATCTTCATAAGTCGGATTTCATCAATGCTTCATTCATACACGTAAGACTCTCCATTATTTTTTTCTCTTTCTCTTATATGGAAAGTTTGCATACAGTCGCTATACATACCTGTTGTTTGTTGTTGTTTTTTTTACAGGGGTACGGAAATGTGAAGTCTTATATTGCAGCCCAAGGTACGTGACAGTAGTGACGTAATTTTAGACAGTATTAAATCTATATTTACGTAAATTAATTAAATTTCAACTAAAAATTAAATAAGTATTAACACAAATTAATTTAGGGCATCCATACGTAACCCAAATGTAACAAATTCCAATTCATGAATAGAATTTAAAGCGTAATGTTGGCCCTTCGCAGCAAAATCCCTTATATGTAGTAAATTGCATACATATTTGCACTCGTACACGTACATATTATTCTCAGTGGCGGATTTAAGGGGGCGCAGTCGGCGCGCGCGCTTACTGAAATTATCAAATATATAAGGTAATTACGGTCCCTTTTTTTTTTTTTTTTTTTTTTTTGACAAGATCTTTTGAGTTATTGTTACGTTTTAGTGTGGAGAACTTACATTTTATTCCAATAATGTAGGGCCTCTAGTTAAACACGTGCACATAATCTGCATTGTTTGAATGTAAGGCCACTAGTTAACACGTACACATATTACTCTGTATTGTTTGAATGTAGGACCACTAGTAAACTCATACACATATTACTCTGTATTGTTTGAATGTAGAACCACTAGTTAACACGTACACATATTACTCTGTATTGTTTGAATGTAGGACCACTAGTTAACTCGTACACATATTACTCTGCATTGTTTGAATGTAGGACCACTAGTTAACTCGTACACATTATACTCTGTATTGTTTGAATGTAGGACCACTAGTTAACTCGTACACATATTACTCTGTATCGTTTGAATGTAGAACCACTAGTTAACATGTACACATATTACTCTGTATTGTTTGAATGTAGGACCACTAGTTAACTCGTACACATATTACTCTGTATTGTTTGAATGTAGGGCCACTTGTTAACACGATTGATGACTTTTGGTGGATGGTGTGGAATGAAAATTGTGGGCAAATTGTGATGCTAACCAACCTTATTGAGGATGAGAAGGTAAATTTCTCGTGATATTTTTTTTAGTTTTCAATATAATCATATCTATTTTTATATAATAAGTGTAAGGATCTAATATATTTATAATTCTAATTCAGATATTAAATAAAGATAATGATTTAGAATCTTTTTAGGTATTGAAATTAAAAAGAGATATTTTTGTGGAAAAGAATACATTGTAAAGATGCACGATATTCTGCAATATTAACATATACTATGTATAGCAATAGTAGATTATCTATACATTCTGAGCATCCAAGTAGATATATTGTATAAATATTTTTAACGTGTTGTTGAAAATAAAATCTTTAGAATAACGTTCTTTCTATCACGCAGGTGAAGTGTATTCAGTACTGGCCAGACATGGACAAAATGACTGCAGGAATTCTAACAATAGAATTGGTAGATGTAGAAAACTTCGCTGATTTTACAATAAGAACACTCAGTCTGAAGAATGTAAGCCAATGTACCCGCAGTACCTCTATGTATACATTTTGATGAAAATTGGTCATTTTATATCAAGTCCAGTCCATAACGCAAGATAACGGGCTTTTATACATGTGTATTAGATTCATACGACCCGATAAACCTTCATCCTTCGTCAATGTTAATTATTTTATCATCGCAAATTAATAAACTTAATTTTTTCATTTCTTACACTAATGATTACAATTTCAATTTTCTAAAACTAACTAAATAAATAAATTTCCATTCTGCATTAATTCACGTGAATGGCTCTAAACATTATTAAACGGCATGCTTTGTAATTTATTTGTTTTAGGGTAAGGAAGACAGACTTGTTCGGCAGTTCCATTTCACTGCTTGGCCAGATAAAGGAGTGCCACTCTATGCTTCCTCTCTAGTTCACTTCCACTCTAAAGTGAAAAACACCGCATCACAATGCAAAGGTCCATTGGTTGTTCACTGCAGGTAAAACTAATTTCAGTGAAGATTCTCATAGTAGCATTATCTTAGATGACAACACGTTAAAGTAATGAACTTTATTTAAAAAAATAATTACTGTATGTAAGATACTGTGTGTAATATTTTTTTCACAGACAAAAAATAGTACATTCATAGTCTCAATTTTGTTTTTGTGGCTTTACATTGACGGATACAAAGCTTACTAACTCTTCCTACTTCATTAAAATTACAATAATTTGAAAGAATAAAAAGATCCTATCTATCTATTTATCTATTATGCCTGTATATTTCCTTAAAGAAGAAACATGCATTCAGGTGTGTGAAATATAAATGTATAATCACTCTTTCTTCTTTAAGACCTTAGCATCAAACAGCACTTCCTCACGTAAAGTATAGATGTTTCCATAAATGATCGCTAACGACAGAATTTGGTTTACGACCACATTTCTACAGGTGCCTGTCACCTAAAAATCTCAAAAGGCGTTAAGAAAGTTAGCGTAGAGAAAAGCTGTTTGAGTGTGAGCTACTTAGAGTTACAGTTGGAAAACTCAAAAGTCCTGAAATGTCACTTTAAAAAAAAATTATAGATTTTTTTGTCTCGTTTGAATGATTGGATGGATGTGCTTATATACTTTCTCAAATGTTAGAAAAAGACGCAATGATAGAAATACCGTTGTACTATCAAATAAAATTCGTAAAGAAATGAATTTTACATAGATAGTTTTAATGTGTTAATCAACTTTTACACGCAAATTAGCAATTGATTTTTGATACCGTGATATATTAGGCTTTTCCGTTCTCATACCCCTTCTGAAACTGACATGTGCTTCTTTTTCTGCTGATGTTATGTACACAGCGCTGGAATTGGTAGAACTGGGACCTTTATTGCACTAGATTATCTAATCCAGCAAGCGGAGGAAGCAAACTGTATTGACGTGTTTGGATGTGTGGAAACGTTACGAAGACAGCGAGTGAACATGGTTCAAACGATGGTATGTGTCAGTCATATTGTCCACTAGATATAGATAAAAAATAATTGTATCTCTTATTCGTTATCCTGCTGTAGCAAATACGCATTGTAACTTGTTCAACAGCGCTCGTGTCGTACGGGAGAAAGATTTTCACAATTTTGTACTTCTACTACTTCTACTTTTCAATTCAAGTGACGAGTAGAAAAACAATTCTGTATTCCCTTGCACCTCTCTTGATACGTTTACCCGATCAATATATAGGGCTCATGGCGGGTGTGACCAGTCAGTAAGAATGCTTACTCCTTTAGGCAAATGATTCCTCCTCTGGTATACCCAGGGGCCCGTGTTTGCCCAACTCTTTTAATCAGTATTCCATACAGGACTTGTGAGATTAATCGTTGTTCGTTACCTTCGTCTTTTCCTTTTTCTTATAGGAGCAGTTTATTTTTGTACACCATGCTCTGCTAGAGGCATTAATGTGTACGTCGTCTGATCCTTCAGCAGCTGAATTTCCTCAAATCTACAAAGATCTGATGAATGTCGATCCAAAGAGCGGCAGAAGAAATATTGATATACATTTTGAGGTAAGATTAATTTTCACTCCTGTGCACAATAATATTCAAGTTTTCATTTCATGGTTTTGAGTAAAGGATTCTTAGTCAGTCTTAAACTTATCATGACTTTATAACATTGAATGTTTGCTCTTTCTAAACACCTGATCCCACCTCTGGTGTTTCCAGGGGTCCATTCTGTTTTACTCTCGATACTGTATTCTTTATAGAATTTATGAGACTGATTATTTTGCATCGTTTAATGTCCAACTTGAGAATTTTTCACTCATATGGAGACATCACCATTGCCGGTGAAGGGCTGCAAAAATTTAGGCCTGTGATCGGCGCTTGTGGCCTTTGAGCAGGGAGGGATCTTTATCGTGTCACACCTACTGTGACAGCCCCATTTAGTCGTCTTTTACGACAAGCAAGGGGTATTGTGGCGCTGTTGTAACAGGATTTATGAGATTGATCACTGTTTGTTATATTCACCTTTTCTCATTGAAGACTACTAACATATAAGTTGATGTTACAGGGGTTTCAACAGTCTCATTTAAAGTCAGCATTTCGCAAATCTACGAGGGACACTTTTTAAGTTCGTAGAGTAAGCCTATAACTTTTTAATGCGATTATGAAGTTGCACATTTTTTAAACAGAACTTGCTTAGTCATTACTCTCTCGAACGGTATCAAGGTATGTGGCGCACGAGGTCACGTGCGCACTGCGCTGGGTATTTTCAACACGTGGTTTTATATACTATAGTAAAATATAGCGTTGAATATGAATGGCAAAATCTCTGAACAGAGGGTTTATTGTAAGATTCGATCACACCTAGAGTTTCCGTCAACGGAAATTCATGCTGATTTGCAAAAGGATTATGGGAATGGTGCTTTAAAATATGCAACAGTTTGCAAGTGGGTACGTTGTTTTAATGATGGTCGGGAGTCAATTGAAAATGACCCTCGAGTGTGTGGGCCGGTTTCCGTTTTGACGGAAAAGAACGTTGCTACCGTGAAAACGTTAATTGAGGAAGACGCACGTTATACCGTGCAAGAGATAGAAGAATTAAGTGGCATGCATTCGTCAAGTGTTTTGAAGATCTTACGTGAACGACTTGGGCTACGTAAGATCTGCGCGCGCTGGGTGCCCCATTTGCTCACTGACGAGCAGAAACAAAGTCGGGTTAGACTTGCATCGCAAGTTATAAAAAATATGATAAATGTGACGCACGTCGTTTGGAAGAGATAGTTACAGGTGATGAAATCTGGATTTATCATTTTCAACCCGATTCTAAGGCTAAAAATAAGGTTTGGATTTTATCTGAGGGCGACAGACCTGTCATTGCGCGCCGTTGCAAAACATCAAATCGCATGTTGTATGCGATATCCTTTGATTCAAAAGGTCCTGTCCTTCAAATTCCAGTCCTGAAAGATAGTTCTGTCACTGGAAAGTTTTACAGAGAAAGTGTTCTTATTCAACTTGTTGATTTCTATCAGAAACCCAGACCGCGCACCAGTGTCCGCAGCATCAAATTACTCCATGTTAACGCACCGGCCCATAAATCCGATATGGTACAGGAATATCTAAAAGAATCGATGTCTTAGATCATCCCCCATACAGCCCTGACCTGTCCCCCTGCGACTTTTGGTTGTTCCTATGACTTACGGAAATGCTGGCAGGGCACCGTTTTAAATCCCGTTGTCGTATAGGCAGTGCGGTCTACCAGTGTCTGCAACATATAGCTAAAGAGGAGTAACGGGCAGCGTTCCGGAAATGGGTAGATCGGTGTAAAATGTGTGTTGAGGCAGACGGGGCATATTTCGAAGGTCTTGGATAAATAAAATTTTGATATTTCAAGCGGTTTTAAAAAGACCGCCCTACTCTACGAACTTAAAACGTGCCCCTTGTATGATCGTTTTAATGATCTTATATGCAAACACAGCCTGCCATTACATGCCGGTCGAATGCCGTTTGACATGTTTCATACCAGTTATTAGACCGTTCTTTACATACTGATTTTGACTACGTGTTAATGCGTTTCCCTGATGAAAATGGAGGGCTCTCGGTGCATCAGTAGGAAATGCTTACTCCTCCTGGGCAATTATCCACATCCGGTTTTTCCTGGAATTCATGTTTGTTTTGCTAGGAATTTGATTTTTCTTTTAGTTAACTATATGTCGTTAAACGGGAACCAATCCTCTTATGCCATTCATATTTTTCACAAATTTTGCTGAACACGCATTACTTTGTACAGTTGATCATTTCGGATTATTTTGGATGCATAATTTTTGAGATAATGATAACAAAGGCTAAGTTTTATGTGACAGTATTCAGTATACATGGATGTTCCTCATATATTTTGCATACAGGATCTGTTGTCTGGGTTATACGAAGTTCCTGAAAATGCCTACAGCTTTGCCAAAAATCCAGAAAATAAGAAGAAAAACCGTTACAGTAACATATTGCCAGGTACATATACTGAAATCTTCCTGGACTGATTGATGTAATTCATTCATTAGTAATAGCTGAGGAATTGACAAATTTTGTTGTTTCATACACAGTTGACAGCGAGGTGCCACAAATAAAAGATGAGGAAAACACACTTATTTACATCAACGCCGTGTTTCTTCCAGTAATTAGATATATTTTCAAATTCCTTTCATAGGATCTATGAATTCTCAAAGTAAATGTGTCTGCAGCTAAAGATTAATCATATGTTTCTTTCAAGAAAAGCATCGATTTTGTATAACTTTCTAACAATTTTATATTTTTAGGGCTATAAAACAAATAGGTCATTCATTGTAACACAAATGCCCCTCAGAGAAACAGTGGATGATTTTTGGAAACTACTAGTCAGTCAAAGAGTCTCCACCATTGTCATGCTGAACCAAACAGAACCAGATGAGCCAAATGGCAAACAGGTTGAATTATTAGTTTTCCAAGCGATTATAGATTATCAAATTTCGTATCATTTTAGTATATAGCATATCGAAGAGTTACCTTTGCAAAGATTGTAAATTGGCTGATAATAAGGATATGTCATTTGAAAAATTGTTGAGGGAGTAACTTGTTCTTCTGTTTTAGAATATTGGGATATACTGGCCAGATGGTTCTGAGAGTAAGCAGTATGGTACAGTTAATGTGACTAAAGAGGGTTCTTCAGACGAAGAAAAGGATTTCACACTTATCGACCTGCTTTACAAAATAAAGGACAGTGAGGTAATTTCAGCTCCACCCCCATTAATAATTAACATAAATTTTTGACGTATAAAGAAACGTTTTAATGTCCCAGAGCGAATATTGCGCTCTTATCTCGGTGTCATATTTATCTTTTGGTGATGTTCCAAATGACCTATACTATGAGACTGGGCTAATGCAAAAAGGTGGGCTTTTTTATCATGACGAAGGAGCTAATGTATTAAGGTCTCTTCCATTCGACTTGTTTCTATTATGGTTGATTGATTGATTGATTATATATTGCTTTACGTCCCGCTCCAGAATTTGCACTCATATGGAGACGTCACCATTGCCGGTGAAGGGCTGCAAAATTTAGGTCTATGCTCGGCGCTTATGGCCTTTGAGTAGGGAGGGTTCTTTAACGTGCCACACTTGCTGCGACATGGGACCTCGGTTGCGGTTTCATCCGAAGGACCGCCTCATTTAGTCGCCTCTTACGAAAAGCAATGGGGTGCTGAGGATCTATTCTAACAACCCGGACCCTCACGGGGTTGTTTCTATTATGAATGGCGAAGGAATAGTCATGTTATATTTAACGATTCGGGTTACCTACAACAGCCATTGATAGCTGAATAATAAACAATAAATGTGAAGAAAGCGAATGTTATGCATATAGATTCATTACTTGCAAATGTTACAGTGAATAAGGCATTCTGATGTTCAGTGTATAAAGTTCAAGTAACCAAGATGAGTACTATTTACTATGTCGGCTAAAAATTCAATTAGGAATAGACTCCTCAAATTTCTAATATGATTAAACGTATTGCACCAATATTCATAAAAGTCAACATGAATTCGTTGTTGACAACATATAATATCTATAACCTTCGAACAGCGACGCCTCCACCGTTAAAATGTGCATTCAGATGACCTTACCAAATAATCAAATTGATAATATATGTATAACAAACGTAAATATATTTAGAAATTTGAACATTTAAATTAGTATACATTTTTTTTTACCGTTTATCTCTGTCAAAACTTCAGATTCTTGTAAATTTTACGTACTTAACCATCTTCATGAACGGAAACAAATGTAAGTGCATTATATATAAGTTCTGTAAACTTCATTGGCAAGTTGTTAATTTTTGTATAGCATACTGTTGCAAGTGCAGAAAAATGTCCTGGTAGTATCAGTGGTGTAGGTGGCGTGTAAAGTGGAATCCGTGGTAGTGCTGTTTAATATTTTACCATTATTATATTTTGTTGAATGACAAAATATGGCTTAAGACTTCCAAGTGCAATGGATTTTTACGGTTATGTAGAGTTACGTTATGCTATGGTCTGATAATATATTGCTAGCGCTATTGATTAAATTTCAGGACAACAGAAAGATCCGGATATTTAGATATAATTTCTGGCCAGAATCCACAACCATTCCGTCGTCAGTGCTTTCATTTTTAAAACTGGTGAATGCTGTAGAGTTGCACCACGACAGAAATAACACGGGACCAGTTGTAATTCACTGCATGTAAGAAATTCCTTAACTTTAGTTCCTAGTATTAAAACAATTAGTATACAGTTGAGGAAGTATACTATATCGTCATAATGTCTGTTTTTCTTTTAAAAAATGAATGAAAATATAAATATCGGCAATACTGGTATCCTTTCCTTTTAACCAGCAGGAGTTTTAATTTTTTCAGATTGTATTGTACAAAAACTGCATTTTTAAATGAATAAGGTAAATTTGAAAGATTTCAATTTCAAAATATTATTAAGCACATCCTCTACTTTTCATCCATATAAAATTTCTCTGATGTGTTATTCTTTTGAAAAACATCATTCTGTACACGTGTATGTTGCAACTTCTTTCATCCGAACCATTGATTGTCAAGTCGCGTGCTTGACGTATCAATTCTTAAACTGAATTTCTCGTTATTAGAAAATGGCATCTGAATTGTATATAAATTTTTCAGAGGCATGATGTATCAAATATATGAAAACGCACGGGTGATTTTCTTTGTAGTACTATATACAAAGATTAAAACAAATTCATATGAAAAATAAACAACTTCGAACATATTTCCTCTCATCCGAAAGATTGATTATATATTTTAACGTCACCCTCGAAACGTTTTCACTTATATGGAGATGTCACCATTGTGGGTGAAAGGATGCAAAATTTAGGCCTGTTCTCGGCGCTTATGGCCTTTGAGTAGGAAGGGTTCTTTATCTTGCCACACCTGCTGTAAAACGTTTTTTGCGGTCTCATCCGAAGGACCGCCTCATTTCGTCCCCTCGTACGATAAGCAAGGGGTATTAAGGACCCATTCTACCCGGATCCTCACTGGATTTCATCCGAAAGATAAGTACATGTATAAAAAGTGAAACGGCTAACATGTTTTTGCCTACTTAAACAGTTTTTATTAACACCAAGGCAGTTCATCTGAACTTTTTGATCAATGTTTCTACGTCAAAATTGCTATCTCCTCGATACTCATGTAGCCATTTTCAACTAACTGGTCTTAACATTTTACGGGGGTAAATGATATTCAATTAGAGGGCCATCATCTTCGAAACATTGATCGGAGATAGGATGGGATCAGTAAATTCGTTTTAGGTGGACAGATATTAAAACTTATGTAAAAGCTTTTAAATAAAGTAGTGTATGGTTGTTAAGCTTAAATCACGCTCCCTATGTAGTACATACGTTTGTGACCGGGAATGAGGCCATAACAGAGCTAAGCCAGGGTCTCTCTGGAAATAGATGTAAACGATGATCGGACTGCTGGAGCCATCTTTAAGTTCAGATCGAAACTTAAGAAGAATAGGAACGAGGCCTTACAAGCTGATTTTAAAAGAAAGAACATTTCTAATAGTTCTGGAAAGATCGAATTTCTCTGCATTTCTACAAGACACAAGTGTATGTCATTGTTTCTACGATGAACAGTTAAATATAATAGATTTTAAGATCGTCACGAGTAATGCGACCTTTATAAGCACTATTAAAGTAATGTATTATACTGCAGTACATGTGTAGCCATCAATGCCTTGATTTTAAGGTTATATTTCAGTTCTTTGAATTATTGATATTCCGTGCTACAGAGTATTTTGTTTTACCATTTTATCATTTTCAATGATGCGGTTATGCCCTTACGATGGTTTATGCAACAATATGCATATCTAGAAAACAGGGGAGGATGTAATTGGTGAAAATATTATACGAACTTTGATACTGCCTGCGGAACTAATACGAGTCCACGGACGATTTGAATAGGATAGCGTCAGCAGTTCTTCACAAGAAGAACAATGTCAACACCACCGTTTTAGGATTGATATCCAAATACAATATCGAATGGCGAAGTAAACAATGTGTAAATCGTAATCATAAATCCCCAAGATATATACAAGTTCGAGTGTAGGGCAACACCAGACCTCCGACAAAGCGAAGGTATGCCTTCACAAAGGGTAGAATCAGTTTCCGTCAAACCATGTCCTTGAGAGAAGGAGAGAAGTACGATAAGTGGCCTCAAGAGTGTTCACGTGAATTATTTATTTTTAACTAGATGCATTGAATGAATGGGTAGGATTACAGTTTGTTACATTCAAATCCATAAACAAACATTTTTATGTAATTGTATTCAGGATTGACCAGTGTCGTTAATGTAAGGAAATGTTGATAGGGAAGCAGTGTAGTAGAAGGATGTTTTATTTGTATTTATATGTAGGAATGGGGCAGAAAAGAGCGGATTGTTCTGTGTTTTACAAGTGGTGTTGGAGAGAATGAAAATTGAACAAGATGTTGCTATTCATCACGTGATTCAACGAATGCGCAGTGTGAGACCAAGCATCATTCCTAATAGGGTAAATTTCACCACTTTGGATTAAAAGTTGCTCACATGTTATACAATTACTGGCATGTTCTCGATGAATATGACACGTCAGCAACCCTTGATTACAAGATTCATTGAGCCCGAGTTAGTAAGTAATCATACGGACTGGACTAGGATTTAAAAGCTTTGAAATCGCTAATGAAATCTTAACAAATGATACAGAGTGCAAAACGTAGTCAAAGGTGTTTAAAGGGGCGAGTTTTCATTGAATGACTACAAAATAATAAATAATCGTATCAATTTGGGAATTCCCAATCTATTTTTGTTACGATGTTAGAAAAATTGTTTTATTTACCTCAAAGGCATATGGAGGTAAACCTAACCTTCCATTTTTCTAGTTTATTGGATATCAAGAAATCAGAAAGCTGGAAATTAATCAATTGTATAATATTTTAAAATAATCTTTAGGACTGACGCGAATGGCTGCTGATACATCCTTAACTCTTCATCATGCACCTCCACTAATAGAAAATTTTATGCAGAAGTGTGCTCTTATTTTTTGTAATGAAAACACTTCTTGCAATAATTGAATGAAAACACTGATAATTTATTCTAACTTTATTTTATTAGTAATTCATTCCATATTTCTTACCAGTAAAAACATGTAGATTGAATTTCAAACATTCGTCCTTGTTCAATATTTCAGGAACAATTCATATTCTGCCATGAGGTCGTTATGGAATTTATGAAGCAGTATGACGCATATTCCAATTTTCAATGAAATAAAAACTGTTTTATTTTAAAGAATAATGCATGTGCATGCTCCTTAAACAAACATTGCATTTATTAAATTGTCATTGTATTAGTAGCTTGGGTCAGGTTATGTTATAATGTAGAATTATGATTGATAAATTAATGTATTCTTTCATTTATGTAAATGTCCTTTGAAAATTGTTATTTCCTTTGCTATATCACAATGTATATGCATGCACGTCATATTTGCCGCGAAAAATTAATATTCGTATTTCTTTCATGTGTTTATAAAGTCAAACCAGAAACTGGTTGATTCAGAAGTTGTTACAGCATTGACAAGTACTTTGTATTACATATATGATGTGACAAATGATATTACAAGAACGGAGAGAGAGAGAGAGAGAGAGAGAGAGAGAGAGAGAGAGAGAGAGAGAGAGACTTTACAAGTAATTGAGAATGTCAAATTTTCAAAACGACCCACAGAACAAAAAAGGTGATTACATGCTGGGGGAAGCTGTTTAAAAAAGGAAACAGTTGCATGTCTGCACAAAACTAAATACAATTACTCTCTTTGATAAACTTCGTGATTTGAGGGGGTGGGGTGGGGGGGGGGGGGTTGGAAATCATAAAACGGATGTACTCATAGTTATAGTATTAGAAGTATTTATTATCACTTCATAATGATATATCATAAGATTTTATTTTAGCAATACAACCTAAAAATCATAATAATAATTATGCTAGCTATCTTTTTCAATATAGAGTCTAGGGTTGCCACATCCGAAATGAGCAGTATTTAAGAGCTATTGTTTTGAGTTAGTGTTTAGGTGTTTTAGAATTTGCAGTAGGATATACATGCACTGTCCCTTCATATACAAGTACAAGTACTATCGTCGACGACAATTTATGTATACCAACCTCCCTTGGAACATACTGTCTCCTGTTTAATCTCGCGTAATATCGTCTAATGTAACAGAGAGAAGGTTACATAAAAATTGATGAAAATGATGCTTAATGTAATATGGATTTTTATATATATTGTAGCATGTGTTATATACCTAGAACTACTATTTGAACTGGTTATTTTGAAATTTTAGATAACCAATGTAAATATACGCTTAAAGCAAAAATAAATTATCTTCATCAACATTATAAAATGTATCACTTTCATTACTCACTTAATAATGCTGCATCATATCTCCTGAGTATTAAACTGCATCCGTTGACAGGACCGTGCTTTCGACGATCGCGGTTTTGTAGAGCGTGGAGCCACTCCTTAATCATCATCGTCCTTAAGAATCACCTGGAAAGGTTCCTATACGTTTTATGATCCAGGCACATGACATCCCACAAGGGCGGTGTACTGGCACGTGTAAATGGGCCAATATTTCCGGCCAGTTCTACGACATGTGCGTCTGGGCTCATCAGGGGTTATCCTTACCACTTCAATTACACTCAGTGGTGGAGAGGATTGTGAACATAGTACTGCCATACAAATATATTACTATCAACTCTCGTAGAAACTCGTACAGGAAATGGCGGGGAATTATTCTACAGGAGTCATCATCGATGGACAGCACTGATTTATTGATTGAGGAAAACATTCTTTCGTGGTCTTTGTCTCCCCCTTCATCCTGAATAATACATGTTTGTGGAACACTAAGATTTAATCACTAATTTGAGATCAGAAACACCATCAGCACTTCAGATTCAACTACATTATTTCATATAGTTTGCCAAACATGACATTTAAAAGTTAATAGTAGTAAGATCAAAACTTTTATTTTCGGAAAACGTACCTCCGCTATGTCTTATGTGTTGATAACTCTTTTCTTGAGTACCAAGAGATTTGTTGCCGAGCGAAACGACCAAATCAAGATCACCAGGATTTATCTTAATTGGTGTAATTTTGTACTGGCCGGTACTGGGAAGTTTACCTCAACGGCCAGGTGAGGAGGGTCCACGGTGAGTAGTTTTCAAGCATAATTAGGTATTTCTAAACATTCAAAATATTTTCATTTATTTTTAAGGTTGTATGCCATGCCTTTTCAAATGGATTTAAGTCAAACTTAATGCGTCTTAATTTATTGCGGATGATAAGTGAACCCCTAAACACGATGGTGACTACTCATTATATACTATTTTAATGACGTGTTAGTGGTTGGGCATAAAAGAAGCTTCAAGAGAGAGGATAAATGAATAAATATCATAAAGAGAGTACGGATTTATATCGCTCTATCAGAGACTACTACATGTACGCATAGAATGTGTAGTGCAAAGAGGGATCTCTACTTGTAGAATGTGGAGTACAGAACAAAGAGAGATCTCTACTTGTAGAATGTGAAGGACAGAACAAAGAGAGATGTCTACTTGTAGAATGTGTAGTACAGAACAAAGAGAGATCTCTACTTGTAGACTGTGTAGTACAAAACAAAGAGCGATCATTACTTGTAGAATGTGGAGTACAGAACAAAGAGGGATCACTACTTGTAGACTGTGTAGTACAGAACAAAGAGAGATCTCTACTTGTACACTGTGTAGTACAGAACAAAGAGAGATCTCTACTTGTAGAATGTGTAGGACAGAACAAAGAGAGATCTCTACTTGTAGACTGTGTAGTACAGAACAATGAGCGATCATTACTTGTAGAATGTGGAGTACAGAACAAAGAGAGATCTCTACTTGTACACTGTGTAGTACAGAACAAAGAGAGATCTCTACTTGTAGAATGTGTAGGACAGAACAAAGAGAGATCTCTACTTGTAGACTGTGTAGTACAGAACAATGAGCGATCATTACTTGTAGAATGTGGAGTACAGAACAAAGAGAGATCTCTACTTGTACACTGTGTAGTACAGAACAAAGAGAGATCTCTACTTGTACACTGTGTAGTACAGAACAAAGAGAGATCTCTACTTGTAGAATGTGTAGGACAGAACAAAGAGAGATCTCTACTTGTAGACTGTGTAGTACAGAACAATGAGCGATCATTACTTGTAGAATGTGGAGTACAGAACAAAGAGAGATCTCTACTTGTACACTGTGTAGTACAGAACAAAGAGAGATCTCTACTTGTACACTGTGTAGTACAGAACATAGAGAGATCTCTACTTGTAGAATGTGTAGGACAGAGTCAAAGGAGACACTACGCTTTTTGACGATGCAGAGAATATGGACATGGACAAAAAAGTGTTTCCTACTTTTCCCTACATATTATCTTTTGTACTCGTATCAAGAAGATATGCACCATTATGAACCATAGTATCAGAACTCCTGACCCAAGGACATACATTTCCGGTATAATGACGAAAAGTGACCCCCGTAGAATATTGACAGGGGGTCAATTTGACTCCTGGTCAATATTCTACGTAGAAATATGGCCCTCTTTTTTGTCGAAAAGATGGCCTTGGGATAATTTTTCTCCATGTGGATTGTAGAAAAATGACCCCGTAGAATAATGACCCTGTGTCATTTTTTTTTTTGTTTAAAAAAAACTTATTTTGGTAGTAATATTTTTGTTAGGCAAATGCATAGGGGTAAAATCACCCAGCCTTATGATATGAAGTGTTCATTTCTAAAAGCTCTAAAGTTTAAATAACAAAATTAAGAGGTTATACTTACCTTACATCAATAATACAAGATATTTTTATCCCCATTAAAGGAAAACAAATAATAAGGCCATAATGATGTTCTATGATTATTAGAGCAAGAGTACGCGCATTCGTAGATTTGTTTTATCACATTTTATAAAATAAGTTTACACAGTTGTTATTATTTAAAATATTAAAATCATTTTCTTAGCTGGTGTCAGAAAGAAAGAGAAACTTATATAAATAAAACTTCTTACATAAATAAAATATTATAGTTTCCATAATTGTAATCTTCTTTGATTTTACTCAGGTAAATAATGTGCAAAAAATCAAAATAAAGTCTCAAACGTTTTTTCGTCAGAAGTTATAAGAAAGGTTAACGTTTTTGATCCCTTTTGAATTTTTCAGCTAATGAATTTTTATTGTTTAGTATTTTTGAAGATGGGATCAGGAATGGCTCTTATTCTGTATTGATCTTTCCCTTCTGGCCAAGTACGTATTTCCTGTAACTCACTTATAACTCGACGACGGACAGTCAAATTTTGCTTGACCTGAATAAAGGATTTTAAACATCAAAAATGGAAAACTAAAATTTTACCAAAATTGTGTGCATGCCCCTTTAAATTATTTTTTTCTTAAAAGTTGTTTGTCTTTGAATTAAACGTACATGTAGCGATCCTGATACAAACCATATACAGCGTAGTTAACGTTATTTAGATATATTCGTCTTTTATTTCCTCCATTACAGATATTATAATTCTACAGACAATAAATGCATTGTAAGTGTAAAAATTACAAAGGAAACAAGAAATTTATGAGCCAATGATTTCTAGTGATAACCCCCAAGGTCAGACAGACGGGCAAGATTTGTACTACAATGAATCCCACTATACACTATATGGCATGTTGTGTTAAACTTTCAAGCATCTGCGATGAGTAGATGCAGAGAAAACTGAGCGAGACGAAATAATTTGTTACGGACAGATAAACACACACAGACAGAGAGAGAGGGGGGCAGAGAGAGACGCAACGGTAAAACAGTATACCTCCTATCCTTTGGAGCGGGATATTAATATTCATGTAATAAATAAAGGTGAATAAACATAAAAGAAGGAAAAAGATATTACATGATTTTAAATATGAAGAAGTAATTACAGTAAATGATGGCATCTCCATATTGGCCGTTTCATACGTCGTGCTTGCTCTGATTTTTTGTCTAAAAATAATAATACAATACGTTTATGATTCAATACATTGGTGTATCCAGAAACTGATAAAAAGTGAGGGTGGGGGTAGGTTGAAAGCGGACACAAATTTGATGCTAGAAGTATGGGGCCACAAACTTGTCCTTGAAATGGTTTGCGATAACATCCCTACAGGTATATGGTTGTCAGAAACATACCATATCATTTTTGAAACAAAGCCTTTGAGAAAATAAAACCCAAATTATAAAAGTCGTTTGATAAGATTTAAAAAGAAATAACCTAATTTCACTGTGTGAAACACAAAGACCCTCCTAAAACCAGAAACCCTGTCTCGGGGGTCATCAATTTCAATTTTTTAAAAGCATCCTTGATCATGATAAACATGTAAACAGCCGGTCTGCTAGATGAGTAAACCCGAGTAAAGAAAAACAAATACTTTAAAGAATGCAGTTTTTAGATTTTGACCCCACTCCCTCAGCATCGGGTTCAGTGACCATGAAATTCACAACTGCAGTTCCACTTTCCTCATTGATGAGTCAACCCAAATTTGATGATAAATGGTCATTGACAAACATGTACTTTTCCGAGAAGAAATTGATTAGGTTCAAATGTTTATTCATTACAGCCTACGGACCACCAATCGCAATAGGTCAATCGAGTTACTCAGGTGACCTACAAAGAGAATTGGGTAAGTTGAACTGTCATTAGAATACCGTATTGATATCCGTCTGCTTACGCTTAATAAAAACAATAACACTCATTAAAGATTTATTAATATAGTAATAAATAACAACTAAAGTAAAACAATGTAAAATGAATTAGTAATCACAAATTTTCACCCCAAAAACAGTAAGTGTGTCATCTGGCACAATTACGATGAGTAATAAACATAAGGCATATATAGACTAGGCCAAACCTTGGGGGGGGTCTGAAAGTGGGGGGGGGGTCATTAAAATGTAAACATCTCAAAAACTTAAATAGCTAAATTTGAAATAGTGTGGGTTTAAAATACACAACCTTCAATCCCCCAATTGCCTGTGTTATATTTCCGGGTCCCTCACCCCCGCATTACAAAGGAGATTACTTCTGTGTGACGTTGGTGGTAAAACAAATGGCTCTGTCGTGTGTGTTTATATGTACACATGTAAAATGTAGATGTCAACACGCAGAAACAGGAAGTATGGCATGCATACACCATGATAACAATACACACCTTTACCCACATTAAACGCCCACAAAAACTCAACTTCAGTCACTGGAGTAAGAATATGTCCCATATATAATGCTTAGAGTTTTATTAGCTGTCTTTATCTTAATTCTTGGTGTAGTCGTTCTTAATTAGTGGGATCCGTTTCAGCGCCTTTAATTCTAACAAATAACCTAAACATTCTATTAATCAACATCAGCGCAAACTGATGAATGCATATCAAACAAAGCAAGAATTCAACTAGACGCAAGCGTCAAAGGTATCAGGCCGCAGAAGATACGCAAGCGTCAAAGGTATCAGGCCGCAGAAGATACGCAAGCGTCAAAGGTATCAGGCCGCAGAAGATACGCAAGCGTCAAAGGTATCAGGCCGCAGAAGATACGCAAGCGTCAAAGGTATCAGGCCGCAGAAGATACAAAAGAAGTTACACTATTATTAATTTTTATTTAGATGGGACCACACTGACGATATGCATTTTGTACGTATATGTATCCCTTCTGGATGAAGAGTTAATTGTGAACTCATACTTTAATTAAGATATCTTAATTGCTATAGTAAGCAAAATCCGTCAGTAGAAACAACTTTACGGAGAAGGGTAACGACATTTAAAAAGAGTTTTCATGCAATCCTCTGAACTCAACTCCCCTTATCACCTCAAGTCTTGAATCCATAAAACTTTTGTATTTCATATAAATGAAATAAATTTAACCCAAACAAAGCAGTGGAAATTGACAGCTATGTAATGTTATTGCATTTTAAAGTTAACTTTAGATACGCATGATTTGCATCTAGAGATTATACAACTCTTAACGCTAGTATTAACAATACCTCCAATCTCCGATTAAGTAGTTATATTACATTTATTTTGGAAAAACTCATAAAAAATACACTTTCGCTAACCCCACAGAAGCGCATGTACATTTTGAAAACTTATATCAGAGCAGACCGCGCTCGCACACACACACACACACACACACACACCGTTTTCGCCACAAATTTACAAGGCATTACTGGCATATATGGATGAAAACTCCAGATTTGGCACCAAAAAAAAAATGATAAGTAATTTAACTGATACTTAACTTTCACATGTGATCCCCTCTTCTGAAATCCTGGATTTGCCACTGAATACAAATACTACATGCACCCAATCGCTCTGTTAAATATTGGATTTAAAACTGTAAGAAAATTAATCTATTTCAAAAATATCCTACTCGTAGCTAAGTGGAGGGGGTCTGGGAGTTAGTATGAATTTCTCTTAAAAATAATAAAGAATAGAAAATTCCAGATAATTTTGCCATATTCAAAGCTGATTAAAAGTATGTCTGGGGACAATTCAATATTTCGTTATAAAGAATCATTTGAAATGAACATGATTAAAGATGTATTTCCAGATTGCAGGGTTATGCTCCAGTAGATCCCACATGCAAAAGCTAGTGCATTATAAAAATTTAGTATATTCCTCTGGAGTATACGGTAGGTGTAGACCTTGTTGTTTGTGAAATGTTCCTATTCGTTATTTCCTTAGAAACTGATGAATGGTACACGAGGTATTGATGCAACGTCATCATAAATTATGTAGAATTCGCAATATGATAATGTAAAATTAATATGAAGAGGAAAGCCGAAATGCTGAATACAGAATATAAGATGAATATTACGATCTCGTGTTAGACGTGTTAAAACAAACATAAGCAGCATCTATACTTCCGTGTTTAATAAACCAGGATTAATAATAGAATTAGATAGGTTACATGAACGTATGATGTTTTGATTTAATCACGTAATATCCCAGCCGATGGGATGAATGAATTAAGTTATCCTACCTATACTGGAACCCAAACCTTCACAATAACAACCATAGATATATTCCTGGATCCAGTCAATGTTCTTCCAAATCCACGCCAAAGTATTGTGCCACAACACACACACACACACACACACACACACACACACACACACATATATATATATATATATATATATATATATATATATATATATATATATATATGAGAAGCAGTGTAAATGAAATGTAGATTCTCAAATATTCCAAAGACTGTTTTTAGAAATTTGCAATCACAAAACGTTTCCATTATCAAAAGCATTATAAAATACACCTCTTCAACACTTTTTATCTATGGTATTCATAGATATTGTACAAGTGTCTACAAATTGTAACTTCTTTGTACGTCCCATATCTACATTGGACACTGTATAAAACTAGGAGTTCTGGATTCGGCACTAAAGGATGGATGAAGTGTCCTTAAAAAAAATCCAAGATACTCCAATCATTTTCTCTTATTTTTATGAAGTATTTTTAATTTCAAAATATTACCCTCATTATGTATTTCGTGTAGGTTTCTAGATCCTGTTCTATATTACGAAATAGAAATACCTTTCAATATCTAGCAGTATATAGGACACACCTAATCACTTATAACTAACCCTCCTCCCTCTTAACTGATAATCAAATATATCTTACATACACGATTGTAAAACTGCTAGTGTGAAATGGACTTACATACACGATTGTAAAACTGCTAGTGTGAAAGGGACTTGTCAAAAATTTACTTTTCATCTTCCTATGGTTGCACATTACTTTTTCTTTCTCGTTATTACACCTTTTCTTTCGCGTTATTACGTTTTCCTTTCTCGTTATTACACAATTCTTTCTCGTTATTACACCTTTTCTTTCTCATTATTACACATTTTCTCTCTCTCATTATTACACTTTTCTTTCTCATTATTACACATTTTCTCTCTCTCGTTATTACACCTTTTCTTTCTCATTATTACACATTTTCTCTCTCTCATTATTACACATTTTCTCTCTCTCATTATTACACTTTTCTTTCTCATTATTACACATTTTCTCTCTCTCATTATTACACTTTTCTTTCTCATCATTACACATTTTCTCTCTCTCGTTATTACACTTTTCTTTCTCATCATTACACATTTTCTCTCTCTCGTTATTACACCTTTTCTTTCTCATTGTGACACTATTTTTTCTTCTTGTTAGTAACCCTTTCTTTCTCATTATTACACTTTTTTCTTGTTATCAATTTTTTTCTTTCTCATTGTTACACTTCTTTCTCATTATAATGCACTTTTCTCTCTCGTTATTTCACCTTTTCTTTCTTGTTATTACGTTTTTCGTACACTTTTCTTTCTTGTTATTACACTTTTTTCTCGTTATTACACTTTTTTCATTTCCACACTTTTTCTTTCTCATGATTACACCTTTTTTTCTCGTTATGACACCTACCTTTTCTTTCTCATTATTTCACTTTTCTTTCAGGACCAATCACAAGCAATAACAAATTTATTATTATATTTGTTCTTTTAGTTTTCAATCTATTTAAGGGGCCTCCGTGGCCGAGTGATCGGGCTCAAAATCACAAAGCCTCTCACCTCTGTCGGCGCGCGTTCGAATCTCGGCCGCGGCGTTATGTGAGCAAGTTTGCCAGTTTACTTGCGGAAGGTCGGTGGTCTCTTCCCAGGTACATTGTATCTGGGTTCTCTCCTCCACCAACAAAAACTGGACGCCACCAGATAACTGAAAAATTGTTGAGTGTGGCGGAAAGCAATAAATAATCAATCAATCAATCAATCTATTTACAGCTTGTATTGCTTTAGAAAAAATTTAACAATCACTTTCTTTTTGTCACTCAGAGAAATAAATGACAATATATTTTGATTTATTGTTTTTTTGATTTGAACATATTTTATTGTCAAGATGTTAATAACAAAAGGATCAGGTACAAGTTCTTAAAACTTAGAACACCTTCTCCTATGTAACAAGTAATGACAAACATAAAGTTTTATAACTAATTACATGCAATGGTATCAAAGGTCATTTCAATATAAAGCTACAATGAAAGTTCTTACAGTAGATATACTTATTCAAAAGTTACCATATTGTTTATATGAAATGTAAAACAGATTTGACATCAAAATCTACCAGATCGTTTTATAAACAACTGTACATTAAAAAATAGTTTTTCATTGTCATCAATACTAATAGAGTTGTCTCCCCATAGTAACACATGTGTATCCACAATATGCAAATTATCCATTTTAAAAACAGCATAGAATAAATCGTTTCTTGCAGCAGAATATTTAGTACAAGAAAAAAAGAAGTGGTAGGCGTCCTCTGTTTTTCCACATGAACATAGAGGACTATCTATAATATTACATCTGAATAAATCATTATTCAATGCACATTTATGCCTTAACCTTGTATGGATTATATTCCAATAGCGTTCTCCATGCGAAAAATAAGAGGGTCGAGGTTTTATTGGTACATGTAGACTTTGTTTAAAAGAATTTATAGAACTTGATTGTCTTATTTCCATCGGTACTGAATTCCATTCGTCTATCGCTAAAGGTACAAAGGATGACTTATAAATATTTAATCTACACTTGGGAATACTATAATTTTGCGATTGTCTTGTGACATAATTTGATTCGTGTGACCGTATGCTTGGTAAAATATTTTGAAGATAATCTGGTACCATATTATGATAAATTTTATACATAATTGTTTTTAATTTGACCCTTTATTGTTACTTTTATTGGGAGAATTTATATTTTATTTTTTAAAACCTTAAAATATGTATCATTTAATTAATTTCACCTCAATAAATGACAGAAAATAGTAAAAATGTGCTATATGACTACATATGAGGTCTACATATTTTAAGCATAATAAAATTTACGAGGGACACTTTTTAAGTTCGTAGAGTAAGCCTATAACTTTTCAACGCGATTATGAAGTTGCACGATATTTTACACGGAACTTGCGTAATCATTCCTCTCGAACGGTATCACGGTATGCGGCGCATGAGGTCCACGTGCGCGCTGCGCTGGGTATTTTCAACACGTGGTTTTATACACTATAGTAAAATATAGCGTTCAAATATGGATGGAAAAATCTCTGAACAGAGGGTATATTGTAAGATTCGAGCACACCTCGGGTTTCCGTCAACGGAAATTCATGCTGATTTGCAAAAGGTTTATGGGAATGGTGCTTTAAAATATGCAACAGTTTGCAAGTGGGTACGTCGTTTTAATGATGGTCGGGAGTGAATTGAAAATGACCCTCTAGTGGGTAGGCCGGTTTCCGTTTTGACAGAAAAGAACGTTGCTACTGTGAAAACGTTAATTGAGGAAGATGCACGTTATACCGTGCAAGAGATAGAAGAATTAAGTGGCATTCATTCGTCAAGTGTTTTGAAGATCTTACGTGAAAGACTTGGGCTACGTAAGATCTGCGCGCGCTGGGTGCCCCATTTGCTCACTGACGAGCAGAAACAAAGTCGGGTTAGACTTGCATCGCAAGTTATAAGAAACATATGATAAATGTGACCCACGTCGTTTGGAAGAGATATTACAGGTGATGAAACCTGGATCTATCATTTTCAACCTTCTTCTCAGGCTCAAAATAAGGTTTGGGTTTCATGACCTGTCCCCCTGCGACTTTTGGTTGTTCCCATGACTAACGAAAATGCTGGCAGGGCACCGTTTTGAATCCCGTTGTCGTATAGGCAGTGCGGTCTACCAGTGTCTGCAACATATACCTAAAGAGGGGTACCGGGCGGCGTTCCGGAAATGGGTAGATCGGTGTAAAATGTGTGTTGAGGCAGACGGGGCATATTTCGAAGGTCTTAGATAAATAAAATTTTGATATTGCAAGCGGTTTTAAAAAGACCGCCCTACTCTACGAACTTAAAAATTGCCCCTCGTATACAAGATTCAGGATCATCCGAGAGCTTCGCCCTTGTGCCCCAATCAGGGCTTCATCCTGGATCCACTGGGGGCCTTAAGGTGGCCCCAGACCCTATGCCTCATGAATTTTTGCACCCTCCCCCTTCCTGATTACAATTCCTGGATCCGCCCCTGGAGATAATTTGGTCCTGATGTTCAATCTTGGAAAAAATGCATTTTTAAAAAGATGACAAGAAAGTCATATTACACTAAGAAAGAATTCTTTGAAATTCATCCATCACAATAAAATAAAGAGCATACAAAACTCGCCATGCTTTGAGAGTTCTGCACGTTTCTTAAAACGAAGCAAATTCGAGAATTCTTCTCCATAGGAATCTTCGAGTGTCATCGTGTGTTTAATGTCATTCGGAACAGTAGTCTGGGTTATCGTTCCTACACTTCCGGACCGGATGATGCACAGCAACGAAATTGACTCTGATTAAGAGTGATTTGGTTGATGTAATGAAATGTCTGCGAGTTTTAAAAATATAACGGAAACACGAAAGTAAAGAAGAATGTCGAACCAATGTATTGATATATGCACATCCAGTGTTTTGAGTGCTGTGAGTGAAAAGTCAGGCGAAGTTTGAACGATGTGAGGCAGACGACGTGAAAAGAGTTGCAAGCCTTCTCTTCTTATAATCACGCATAACGTAATTTTTGCTAATACGTGACAGAGACGAAAAATAACATATTTGGGTGATCTTTAATGAATATTCATAAAATATAAGTAGTAGGAAAAAATTAGTGTGTCTATTTCAGATCGGAAAAAAATAGAGTGATAAGGAAGGGGGGTATGTGGAATGATCATGATCCATGCTCAAGTGCCTGTGGCTTGAGCGTTTTGCGCGTGATCAATTTTCAAACCGAGGCAGGCTACTGACAAATATCTTGACATTACAGAGGTTTCAACAGTCTCGTTTGAAGTCGGCATTTCACAAATTCTTTAAGATTTTCTAATATGTTAGTTTTCTCATGTCGTAAGTGAGTGAGTGTAATTGATTTCTGGCCTTCAGAAGTCTATTTCATACTTTACGAGTTTGAATGTTACTTACTATCAACGTCGTGTCGGAAATAATGAAAGACCAGCAAATACAAAATTGAGATTTTTTTTCAGTTACCAAGAACAAAATTCAAATTACCATAAAATTATAAAATTCCTTTTATTGAAAAATGATATGGAGAAAAGCAATGATATATATGGTGCAGTGTTAAGAAAACAATATATAATTGTGAAGACGAATAATAGTAATGCGTGAGAAATAAGAATGGTTACAAAAACGTGGGAGATATTGCATGCATACATATTCTCACAACAATGAACATTGAGTATCATCATCAGAGAAGTTCTTTGAAAGACTGGGGTAGAGATCATCCATTAAGTTACATGGTAATGGAGTCATCATCAGAACTCGTGTTGGACACTGGGAGTGAGAGAGCTTCTCTCTTCTTGGCACATGTACATCCTTCTTGCTTCATATACGTGGCCGCTGAATATTGGTATATCCCATCAACACAGCTTCCGGTTCTCAATAGAATTCGGACTGGTCGGTACACGGGTTCACATCCCGTGGAGGTGCTGTGGCCTTTTTCTTCTAGACAGGCTTGGCACTTGCAACGAGCCTCGGTTATAATCTTGGGGTACCTAGTGGATAGATGAGAAGCTACGAGGAAATAGGGACATGTTGTTCTCTCGTAGACTTTACTGTTATGGTCAGATGTGATGAATTGGAGACTAGCGGGACAGTTTTTGTCACCGTAGATAAGTTGTTCCTCTTCATCGGGAAGTGTGTTGTTGATTGGAAATGAGTCCAGGTATTCCTTGATACTCGATTCCGTTTCTTTAGCCATGTATTGAGCGTATTGTTCCGCGAGATTTCCGGCTCTGAACATATCGCTGCTAGATCAACTTCAACAGCGAAGATCATTGTACTACAAATTGCCTGAAAATACCAGAAGTATACAAATGTAAACTTTATAGAAATGAGGGATTTTGAAAAGTGAACAGGAAAATGAATTAACAAATGAACGAAGAAGGAAATTGCACATCGAGAATTTATGATGGTATCTTAGTTGAATATGTTTTACTTCTCGCTCGCGGGTAATCTAGAATCAACATCTTTTGAATTAGGAGAAATGCTATCAGTTTTGATTTATACCTTCCAACGAACGAGGGGCCTCCGTGGCCGAGTGGTTAGAGCATCGGGCTCAAAATCACAAAGACTCTCACCTCTGTCGCTGCGTTATGTGAACAATCAATCCAACGAACGACTCGAACAGTAACGCTTCTATATTCCACCATTCACTCCATACACTTTCATACTTGACAAAGGAACAGCCAATACCTGGGTTAGAAGTCATACGTTGTATTATATCAAAATTTAATAACTACTAGAAAATGTGGCATGTAACCGAACGAATGTCATAAAAATATATGAAGTGGGATATAAAAAGAATAACACAAAATTTATTAGATACAAAATTGGTCAATTTGTATCCATAAACTCACCACTCCCAATTCAAACCGAACTACAAGTATGATTCGAGGGAAGGTTAGGATACTGTGAGAATAACAAAAACATGTCTCAATCACAGTCTCGTAATTCCTGTCTCGATGAGACTCTCGTACTAACTGCCTAGATTAAGCCTGACCGCTGGCTAACATACGATTATCAAAACGTGTTTCTTCGTATCGTAAAGTTTGACCTTTTTGATGTTAGCAGGGGAAAAAGTATTTATGCCTTGACTCAACCTAACTTAGACCTACTTTTTATGAATTTTTGATTGGTTAATCGCTTTTAATATGTTCGTGTTTAAAAGAGTTTTAAAATATGAATCTGAATTTCCTCTGATCAACGCAAAAAAATATTTTTTCCAAATCGCACATAATTGTTTTTTTAAAAAAAGATTTGTTGTATTTTAACATAGTATTGCATCATAATACATGGAAGAAAAAGGATCACATAGTATTGCACACTTACCAGTCTGATGGACAGCAAAATAGAAATTCCCATTTTAAACAGTTTTCTAATTTTGAGAAGTTGAAGATAGTTAAACAGTTTGTTTCCAAATGCCGATTCTGTCTGCATGGTTCCATATATATATAAATATAGTCCACGTGTAACTATACAAACAATAGATATTAATTAGCAATTATCAACTCAAGAGTGAGATTGAATTCTCTCAATGTCAACTTGAGTTGCGTGTCAAGCCACATTTAATGAGATCCACTAATCTAAAGCTTAACATTAATCAGAAATTTTAAATTCACCGTCAATTCTCCTTGATTTTTATGCAATCAATCAATATTTTATTTCTTGCAGTACAAAGTAAAACATTACCGATATCACAATATTAAAGCAAAGATGCTTAGAAAAGTTACAAGAGAGAGAGAGGGGGGGGGGGGGGGGGGGGGGGGGGGAGAGGGGTTAATATGGAAAACTAACTATCTTCGTGATAATCCTTATATGTTTACATAATCTAATGCTTTTCTATCAAGTACATTAAATAGTTGATTAAATTGATGAATATTAGGATTTGTGTAATAATACTTTTATAGTACATCTTTTTACACAATTATAATACTTTAAAACATTGGATTGACAGCTTGCTTTGCATATATATCAGTACAATTTAATGGATAATGAAATTTATCACCAATTTCATTTATGTTACATAGTTGATAAGTTCTACATTCTTTTGGTCTGTCACTCCATCTTCCTGTTTCTATAGGTAATCTTGCAATTTTAAATTTAAAACGACAGCAACAACAAAATTCAAATGTTTATCAGGCAATCTAAGTTATTACTTTTCAATATAGACTGTATGTTTAAGTATGCAGTAATCACTTCCTTTGAGGAATTGAACATAACCGAGTCCAACTTTGGTTGAAATGATCATACAAAATGTGAAAAACTCTCTAAGCCAAGTCACATTTAATGGCTGTTCATTCTACCATATGTAACATAATCCACAAACATTATTTATGTAATTAAACCAAGGATTGTTGTCATTTTTAAACATTTTCATTTACATTATATGAAATAAGATATCTTTCAAGTTCGCCAAATGCCATGTAGTTTGGTGTAGAAAGTTGAAGATTTAATATATGTTTGTAAATTAAAATTTTAAGTGAAATCTCTCTAACAAAGATGATTATTAAACTCCGTACAAAATGATTGGTTTATCACATATATGGAGAGTACAATCACTGGATAAGGTTATATTTTGTGCATTTTACCAATGACACATAGCTTTGTTGGCTTTGTCAAATGATTACTTGATATTTATGTCATATGAACCAATTTTTACTAAAAGTAACATCTAAATATTTAAACTCTCAACTATTTCAAGAACTTCATTTCTATATTACAAGACAGTGATTGTACGTTTACCTAGTAATTTTGGACTCGCTACTGTTGACGTTTAATGTCACGGTTTACAATACTTTGTGGAATACAGTGCATCTAGTTGATTCTGATGTTTTGGTGGTATTTCTGACAATGATATCGAGTCACTTGCATACGATAAAACAAACAATTTTAAATAAACCTCCAAGTCATTTTTCTAATTTCTTAAATAATGCATAAAGAAACATTATTTTCCATGTATGGTTGTTTATAAAACGATCTGGTCGTTTTTGAGTTTACAGTCGTATTTTTACATACATGTACAATATCAATAACCCTATATTTTGATACGTATATCTACCGTCAGAATTGTCAGAAATCCTTTATGTAAAATATGACCATTGATATCTTGCAAGTGTTTAAATACAAAACATTAAATTATGTCATCAATTGTTACACAGTAGAAGGGGCGTTCTAAGTTTTGAGAACTTGTGCCCAATCCTTTTGTTGTAACGTCATAACATGAATATATGTTCAAAGTAATGTACTTCATTCAGAAAGGAGATAATGTTTTTAATTTTCCCACCCTTCTGACTCCGACATTATGTATATATATATATATATATATATATATATATATATATATATATATATATATACAGACACACACAAACACACACACACACACACACACATATATATATACACATATATATATATATATATCACAAGGCACCTCTAGTCGGCGCGGATTCGATTCTCGCTCGCGCCGATACATGTGAGAAAGTTTACCAATTTACTTTCGGAAGGGTGATGGTCTCTTCCCGAATACATTGTATCTGAGTTCTCTCCTCCACCTACAAAAACTTGACGCCACCAGATAACTAAAAAAATTGTTGATTGTTGGAGAAAAACAACAAACCAAAAACAAAAGAATGTATAATCCAGTGGGGATCCGGGTTAGAAAGGTATAGAAACTGATTATTGATCTCAAGAAACAGGTTATTGATCTGAAGAAAAGGATTTCATCAAAGGGACCGGATTAAAGATTCGGTGGAAGGGAATATTACGTGTTGTATGTTCTTGAATATCTCCCAAGATTTGTCCCTTTACAGCTTTTATAACCACATTGTAATGAGTGAATTAAACGCTGAAAATATTTGCACTTTGTACGCTGGAGAGATTTTTTTTTGGGGGGGGGGGGGGGGGGGGGGGTATAGTGAACAAACCAATACGGTCCGTATTACGTTCACGCGGAGACATTACTTTCATATAAGTAGCTGTTAGAAATTGACAATCGACAATACTATCAGTGGCTGGGTAAAGAGAGTTTTCCTAGTTGTGTGTGTCATCTTCACCCCCGCATGACAGCGGTGAGTACTTATGTGTGACGCTGGCGGTAAAACAATTGGCTGTGCTCTCTCTGTATATATCAACGCAAAGAAACAGGAAGCCCTTTAACGGTCTACATCACACACCTGTAAAAACTCGCATCCAGTCACTGAAATAAAACAAGTAACATCTATAAAGCTCAGATCTATTTCCTACGTATTATATGAAGATGTACGTGATTGTATGTGTACATGAAATAACGGAAATATATTCAGAGCCTTTGGCTCTGATTCAAGACGTTAATTCATGAGTTTCGCTAAAATACAACATTCACTATTTATCCCATCTTCGCTAGCCAAGAGTTTACGATCATCCCCCCTTCGTTGTAGAGAAGTTGTAGAGAAGTTGTAAAGGAGCGGAGAGGATCGTAAACCCTTGACTAGTGAAGATGTATTGTTCCTTGGTAGCACTAATGATTCCATATCTATTCTTACTGTGCTGTATTTCACTCAAATTCAATTCATGTCCATGTACAGTAATTCTCAGTAAAGTCACTTTACATTCCATACATTATATTCGTCGTCATTTAACAAAATTATATGAAGCATATTCATACAAGTTTTCAACTTTGCAAAACAAAAATAAGTGAATAAGAAATAATAACACAAACAAGGCGAATTAAATTTATAAATTAGGCGATAAATTAATTACCTGATTTTAGGTTCTACTTATCGCGTAATGATACAAAATGTAAATTGATCATACAGTTTGAATCATTTCCTGACTCTTATTACTCTCAGGTCCATTACCAGGCTTCTACATCAGAAACAATCAAATGTACAAATAAATGAAATTTAAAAAAAAACAAACAAACAAACAAACAAAGAGAAAAACAAATAACCCGGGTTTTTTATGATACTTGCTATTGTTGTCCTGATCATATCGCTGTTTCATTACAAGCAAACATGTGTATATCTGATATACCAAATTCGAACTCTTCTGGATTGGTACTATGACGATTAGCTACCATACCTTGATTTTCAACTGAACTCAAAAAGTTGAATTCCACCTTTGCTACACGTTCTTTAAGTAGTAATCTCCCTTTGTCCATTTTTTAAGAAATATAAATGGATCATACACTGAATTTTAAATCAGTATATACATGTCCTTGTAAACAGAAAAAATGTCTTAAAAATTTTGCATACTTTTGAGTTGGAGCCTAGCTTTTGAGTTGGAGCCTAGCTTTTGAGTTGGAGCCTAGCTTTTGAGTTGGAGCCTAGCTTTCATTCCCATAGGAAATGGAGTTTCAAGGAGTTCGTGGGAATTTCTCCTTCAAAACTATTTAGTAATATCATAAATTAAAATTTCTTCCGTATCAAAACCCAGTTAGAAGTGTGTTGGAGGAAAAATATAAATAAGCCATGAAGAAGAATAATTGGCAACCCACACTATCAAGAATCTGTCTCCAGAATTGTTGGAATAAAGGATTATTTCTTCAAGAGAACCCCCCCCCCCCCCCCCCCCCGGATGTGATTTAAGAATTATGACCCCCTGGTTACGGCCTTTATGATAATACAATTCATAGATTGCTCACTTTTAAGCAATAATATTGAAAGGATTTTGAAATAACTAGATATATACGAACATAAGTTCTATTAAGAAGAATATTCTCGTTATTCCACAAAATGTGACAAAATAGTTTACAATGGGAACCTTATTTGGTTTGCCAGAGCTACGAAGCATATTCGATTCAAATCTGCTATTTTCTTTTACATTAACACATTTCTATTCAGTGATGCATATTTACATGTATTGCAGGTAATTCGTTTCCCTACCTACACACATGTATTGCAGGTAATTCATTTCCCTACCTACACACATGTATTGCAGGTAATTCGTTTCCCTACCTACACACATGTATTGCAGGTAATTCATTTCCCTACCTACACACATGTATTGCAGGTAATTCATTTCCCTACCTACACACATGTATTGCAGGTAATTCGTTTCCCTACCTACACACATGTATTGCAGGTAATTCATTTCCCTACCTACACACATGTATTGCAGGTAATTCATTTCCCTACCTACACACATGTATTGCAGGTAATTCGTTTCCCTACCTACACACATGTATTGCAGGTAATTCGTTTCCCTACCTACACACATGTATTGCAGGTAATTCGTTTCCCTACCTACACACATACATACATCTACTCACAAGGTCTGAATTTTCCAAACAACTGCAAGAGAAGACCAATCTTCAAAAACAAACAAACAAAAAACCACATACTTCCCTGAAAATAATTTGGACAAACGCAATTACTGTCGGCATGATAAATGTATATAATTAAACAATCCGTGGATATCGGACTGTGTATTTCCCTACACATGAGAGATTGTTTTTCGTTCTCGTCCGTCACCGCGCTGAGTGTCAAGTGGTTCTCGCTGTGAATGGTGCTGGTACCGGATGTTGTTCTTGTACCATCTCAGCTAATATCATTCGTTTTGTATCTAGATTTAATAATATCTTTGGAAATTATTGCCCCAAAACATTTCAGATCCATTCAATTTCCCACAAATGCGTGTCATTACTATTGTTGATATTAACAATGATAGAAATTGCGTTGAGATTTCAGGAGATAAAAAAAATTTAGTTTTTTACTGATGTATCAGTAAAGAAATTTCAAGTGATTTCAGGCTTTCAAATCTCCATTACTGACATGATAAGACTGTGGCATTACTTCCTAATGTCATCATCTTGTCGAAAATAATGGAAGTCCGTTTCTTATTTCTTGCACATAGCGACACAACGTTATGAAATAGCAAATTTGAAATAGTTGAACACAAATCAAATTAGTTTGAAATTGTAAAAATTCTTTATTGAACAACCTTTGTAAAATAATATGACAATGCAAATAATTGATAAAATACAAAAATAAAAAAAAATCTTATAAAATTACTAGCAATACGCGTATTAAATATAAATATGTTTCAAAAATGCGACAAGGTTTGATGGTGGAGACGGAAACTAGCAAAACTGAATAAAAATGCATAATGTTACAGGATTACAAGATGGTTGCATGTATACACATTCACAACAATGAACATTGAGTATCATCATCAGAGAAGTTCTTTGAAAGACTGGGGTAGAGATCATCCATTAAGTTACATGGTAATGGAGTCATCATCAGAACTCGTGTTGGACACTGGGAGCGAGAGAGCTTCTCTCTTCTTGGCACATGTACATCCTTCTTGCTTCATATACGTGGCCGCTGAATATTGGTATATCCCATCAACACAGCTTCCGGTTCTCAATAGAATTCGGACTGGTCGGTACACGGGTTCACATCCCGTGGAGGTGCTGTGGCCTTTTTCTTCTAGACAGGCTTGGCACTTGCAACGAGCCTCGGTTATAATCTTGGGGTACCTAGTGGATAGATGAGAAGCTACGAGGAAATAGGGACATGTTGTTCTCTCGTAGACTTTACTGTTATGGTCAGATGTGATGAATTGGAGACTAGCGGGACAGTTTTTGTCACCGTAGATAAGTTGTTCCTCTTCATCGGGAAGTGTGTTGTTGATTGGAAATGAGTCCAGGTATTCCTTGATACTCGATTCCGTTTCTTTAGCCATGTATTGAGCGTATTGCTCCGCCAGGTTTGCTGGTTCTGTACATATCGCTGCGAGATCAACTTTACCAGCCAAGAAGAGAATGGCACTACAAATTACCTAAAATAACAAATTTACTAGAGTTTATAAAAATTAGATGGTACTTGATGTGTAAAAAATGAACGTGCTTCTAGTAAAGACAACTAGTACTCAAACATAGCGCCAATCCCGTGTTCTTTTTTCACATAACTAAATAATCCGTTTTTCAAGAAAGTGAAATTATAAATCTTAAACTAATTTAATGTATAAAATTAGGAATTATTTCTAGGATATCAGATTCTTACAAAACAATTTTATTAAATAAAAAAAAAAGGAATCGGTCGGTATATTATGATAATTAGAGGAGTAAACAAACTATTACACACTTACCAATTTGAATGACATAAGAAAAGAGATGCCCATATTGTACTGTTTTCTAATTTTGAGACCTTTAGATAGTCGTATTGCTTGCAGTAGAATGCCGACTTGGGATTCATGATCACAGATATATAGTCCGCAGAAAATTCTTGGA
This sequence comes from Ostrea denselamellosa, assembly GCA_024699665.1. Taxonomy (NCBI): domain Eukaryota; kingdom Metazoa; phylum Mollusca; class Bivalvia; order Ostreida; family Ostreidae; genus Ostrea; species Ostrea denselamellosa. The sequence continues at coordinate 24,457,238 of JAMZEH010000020.1, forward strand.
CAATTTAGGGAATATTTCTCCCTTCAGAGGAAAAGTCTAACAAACAGAACACGTGTGCACTGCGGAAGGAACACCCCTTTCCGGGTTGTTTACGCTTATTCTATTTTTGGATTATAACACAGAGGATTCCCCCTCTTACGATTGGCTGGGTAACTTTAATGCCTTTAAAGATCGGCCGATCAAACTACTGTTACTTAATATCAACAACAGATTTTCTTTATCAAAAGATTATTGGCTGTCATCGAAAGTGAAGTTACCACCTAGTGTTAAATAATTATATTTACTTCCCATTAACTACTTTGTAAATTATCGAGCGATATAGACAAGAATCAACGTACATGTCGTGAACGAGAAACATGTACGTGTGTAAATAGATTCTGCAGTTTTGACGAAAACTCAAAACGATATATATATATATATAATCTGCGATTTTAATTGAATAATGTTTGTTTTACAAATTAGATACTACTGGAATTTGATTAATCTAAATACTTCAATTTTGTCTTTTTCTGTTGTTTATTTTTGGATGTACATGGATTTGATACATGTAATTTTGTTGCTAGACTTTTTTTTTTATTGATTTAGGTATGTTTTATCACTGTCAGTTGTGTCATATATATATATATATATATATATATATATATATATATATATATATATATATGAATTTGTTATAAAGATAATATGCTTAAATCATCACAGTTTAAAGAAAAGTTTCATATCAATTTTTTGATATTGGTCATCCCACTATATGCTCCCATAAAGACATTAAATGTAAAAATTGTTACCAACCATTGTGTTTAACTCTGCCCATTATCCCACGATAAAGTTAGAAGAAGAAAATTCCACAGATCAGGTGAGAAATTCCGGGAGAAAAATTCCGAGGTGGTTCTCAAATATCTGTGATTTCGTAACTCTTTTTCTCTCCTAGGAAATAGTCCTTCACCCGGAAGTTTAGACATAAATATCTCTGCCCTTCGCTATCACAGCTGGATTTGAATAGATCTGGACAGGTGCAGGACTTCAAACGGAAAAATGATGATTTCACTTATTACAAATCTACTAACATATGTCCGTTTATCAGAGTTGGTACTTAAATGTATATACATGCCACGAATAGAAAATTGTGATTTTTGTTGCTGTTGTTTGCAAAAGTCGCATTTCAGGATTTAAAATGATTTATCCAATGTGAACACGGTTTCTGATTTATGTTTTATTTCAGTCATTAGTCTCTGTGTCCTGTGTGTGGGATAAAAGTAATGTCTCTATCTACTCTTGTTACGAGTGATACAAAATGTTTTGTATTCATGTTCCTTTTTAAGATTTATTCATCCACTGTGTGTTTTAAACATTCTTAGCGTGTCCCAATTCTTTCTTCTATTTAGATCCAGCAGCGTTTATCTCTATTCCGTCTTACATGTAGGTAGAATGGAGGATCTGGAATAATCCGCAGAGTCTAATTACAATTCATGGAGGAAAAAATTCAATGACTGATAAATTTGTTGAGCATTTAATAATCTGAATAATTCTCCATATAATGTACGTAATGAATTACTGTTATCGATAATTAGATGCAATTATGTTCTTAATTCTGGTTCAAACTGGAAAAAATGTCGCAAGTCCATAACCCGGATTTTTTTTTATTGGAGTGTGAACACTTGATATTTCCTCAAATGGATACAAATCTCTCTAAGATTTTGAACCCTAATATCAAGGAAAGAGATCATAAGTGAAATACGCCCAAATACAAAAATATAATATTTGGGGGGGGGGGGGGGGGGGTATCTTTAGGTTTTATGGTGCTTTTCAAATGGGGTAAAATGGACTAATCTCGTCTCTATATTCTGACTGGTAAGCGTCATTAAACAATGACTGACGTCACTAATTAATGAATTGAAATATCTTCAAGGACTAGATATCTTCTGCCCTGTGACTGGAATAATCCACGTTTAGAAATAGCGTTTACTATGTATTGTTTTTATGAAGCATTCGTCTTCAGGGTAGAATATAAATTGTCCTACAAATATTCCCCTTCAAATATACGTGTAATCTCGCAGGTGAATGGTGGATGAAATTGTCTACTTTACTGCAGACTCTGACACAAGAGTTTATTTCCCTCCACGCAAGTATGAGATGCATCATTTCCTTGGAGTTACCGGCAGCCATTACAAATATAGGCCATTCAGAAGCTGTTTTCTCCTTCTCACCAAACCCATCACATATTCACATCATCTTATTCCTCTCTGCTATATTACATGCGTAGGATTACAGGAGTTTTTTTTTATGAAGATAAAATGGCATAGGCACACTAGCTACAAGTAGCGTACTCCAGAATCAATCTCTCCTCAAATCAGTAACCACGTGCCTCACTTAAACAGTATAGTAGTTACTCCATAGAAATTACGGCTAGTGTTTCTTGTTAGTTATGATTTTATATAAATGAATATTTAGCTTTGACTCATCTCTTTTATATATATATATATATATATATATATATATAAGTTACCGTTTGTATGTTTGTTTGTTCTTTCGTTTGTTTCTTTACATCAGCGAATTATATGCATATATTTTATACCTAAATGATTATGTATTTCGGATGAAATACAAAAATTCTGTACTTTGATTAATAAATGTTATATTACAAAATGAGTAACGCTGATAGATGTATCACCGTTCTTAAATCCTCTCAGTGAAAATCATTTGTATATATGTTTGACACCTAAACGATTATCTATCGTAGGTTATTGAGTGTTGAGGTATTCAGTTTAATTTCCTTTTAGTATTGACCACCCGTGGAGAAGTTGCAAAATTTATTTTTGAAATATTTGGGATATTCCCTTGAGTGGGATATTCCTTAAAGGTGTATACCTCAGATAACGTTTGTATTTATTATGTTAAAGCTACTTTAAATTTTTCGAAGTTAAGAAATATAAATCAGAATTACATTATAAACTTTGTTTATGAAACTCCAAATTTGTTAAATAAATTAAAACGCGAGAAATTAAATGCCCGAAACATAAACTCAAGGAGCACATCTACTTTAATGATATCTTTATTTGGAATGAGGAAGTATTCGTTAAAATGGCCTTGACTTATAAATGACGCAGCTTTTTAAACCGTGTCAATTCGAAGACTTATTCTCTTTAGGTTTCCTTTCACCTATATACAAACAGACGATTACTGCCATTATACTTGAAAGTACCGTTGACTGGTACACGTGGTTATGTGCTATGGTAGTACCGTGCATTTCTTTTCTCTGAGGAAAATATCTATTAAACTTCCCCAGCAGGGTAGACCAGCCACCATTCATTGCTTACTACTCAGTATTTCGTCACTGAATAATCATAAACAAGGAACATTTTATAAATGAAACACCATGATCGGGCATTTGTCATTAATCCATTCTAAGACTTACACATGCGGATCAATGACGATAATTCCGTAAAATATTTCCCTTTGAGTAAAAACTTTGTGTATAAATTTAATTTAGTTTCATATGTTGATAAAAATATGCTATTGGCGAATTTTTAAAAAGAAAAAAAAGTTAGGATATCATTTATCAAATTATCAATGTTTAGTAGAACATTTCAATGGTAATTTATTAATCTATTTAATCATTTAATCCTTTAGAGTTAATGTGTATTTGAATTATGATATGAAATATTTATACTGATTCCAAAATATTGCTGAAATATTCGAATACAGTGAAATTAAATTCCATCAAAAGGACGCTCCGTCCTAGAGCAAATTCATGTAGATATAAAGGAGTGCAACCTTTTGACTTCATGTGAGATGATAAACATTTATCTTGCTATATCAATTAATAAGTAGCACACCTTAGTATCATAAAAATGCGTCACTCTGGTAAATTAACTTTTTCCTTAATATTCATCACGAAGAGATCTTCAACGTTAAAAAAGATGTTAATATCTTAAAAGATCCGGTTAATTAAGTTTTCTTGACCCTAGGTTCATTAACGATGCTACGTTTAAGTTGCATTTTACAAAGGTTAATTTCCGTTTGTTACACAACCCTCCCTTTCATAAATAGTAATATATGTTTATCTATATACGAATAGATTTTTTTTTTACATTTATTCCCGGCCCTTCACCAACAAAGGTGACGACTCCATGAGTGAAAACTTCTCGAGCGGGACGTTAAACAATATACAACAAACCAACCGGTACCAATCATTAAACACAAGTTTTTGAGGGTTTTTAAAAAAACAAATTCTATTCCATTGTGTAAGCGTTGTGTTTTTGTATCAGTTTTCAAGTTTACTGTTGATTCCTGTAGGTTGCTTGCATGCTCTACATGAGATTTTAAATCTTTCATATAATTTATGACTTGATCACAGAATTAGTTGTACTAAACTTTCTCTTCTCGTTTTATTTATTTAAAAAAATAATAAAGGTATCTGATCAAAGCGAGAGAGGAACGTAATGTCTGCACGTGCTGTTGTGTTACTATTGCTATAAGCTATGTGATTTATGTCACTGTCTATTTTCTCATTCGTGTTATAATTGTATTTAAAAGAAGATAAAAAAAATCCATTCCCTACTGCTATTATTAGACAGTGCATGACTAGTTAGCCAATACCCCCCTTTCCGTTCTATTTGACATTAAACTCCCCTCAGCTTGGGGATCCGGGTTGGAATAGGTCCTTAGCATCCCTTGCTTGTCGTAAAAGGTGATTAAATTGGGTGGTCCTTCGGACGAGACCGCAAAATCCGAGGCCCTGTGCCACAGCAGGTGTGGCACTAGAAAGGAGCGTAAGCGCCGAACGTAGGTCTAAATTTTGCAGCCCTTCACCGACAATGGTGACATCTCTAGTGGGGGGGGGGGGGGAGAGAGATTCTCGAGAAGGATGTTAAACACTATACAATCAATCAATCAACCAACTGCTAGGCTACATGAAATTGCAGTTTAAGATATGTCGGAAGAATTTTTAACCAAATCCTCGAACAAGAAATGAGAGTCCTCATAAATCCCAGTATATTAGTTATACAATAGGCATGTCTGTCTGTAAGTCTGTGACTTCTTGGGTAGAACGCCACATGTTACTATATCCTTTATCAAAGTATTTTAAATTTTAGTTTTGAAAATGTGAAGATATTTTGCCCCTAACTTTGGGAATGGAAAGTGATCTATCTATATTTGATATGATGGGTGTACCGCATCAACACTTGTTGATTGATTTTTTTTAGGGAAGAGGGGTAGCTTTCTTATTATTCTTTTTGGCAACGCTTTCTGATTGTACTAGAAAGATACTGTTCTCGTGGAGTAAAAACTTCTTTATAAGGTCTGTCTGTGTGGGTTCTTTACACTGTCTATCTTTATCATAGATTAAAAACGTCTTCACATTGTCTGGATGTACCTATTCTTATGGATTGTTAAAAACGTCTTCACATTGTCTGGATGTACCTATCCTTATGGATTGTTAAAAACGTCTTCACATTGTCTGGATGTACCTATTCTTATGGATTGTAAAAAACGTCTTTACATTGCATTTGCACCTGTTTTCGACCGTACAATGCTCGCTGAGAATAATTCCCATTCATTTTACAATGCCTTATCTGGAGTTTCCTCTCAATCGACCACTTCAAGACTTCATACAAGCTAGCAAAAGGAAAAAAGGTTTTAGAAACGACATCACTGGAGTATAGGTGAGTACACTGTAACGTTAGTACTCCGACTGAAGGGTTCTGTCAACAATGACGCTTTTCTTTTTCGTTATTGTGCTTTTTAACATCATAAGATTACACCTTTCCTTGAATGGCATTATTTAAAATATAAATTTCGTTTTGAAAATACACGAGGGTATAAGGTGCGAGGGGTCACGCCGGCATACTTCATGAAGTGCATTATATATATATATATATATATATATATATATATATATATATATATATATAGTTATGTATATATATATTATTTTTTTCATTTTCCAGCCATTAAAACATACTATATTTATAAAGACTACTACGTGCATTGTTTGCAACTGCATCACATTCATGAGAAAATGGCAATCATTATAATTTGTAATATATTGGAAATTTAAATAAGGTTTTTGTTCGAATTATTACACATCAAACTTTTATATACTTTAAATCCATAAATACTTTTGATCTATAAAACGCATTTTTTCACTCCTAATGTTCCGTAAACAGATATCGATGACAAAGAGTGTCCCTAATGCATTCCTCCTCTTGAATATATGGCTGATTATATATCATCATTTTAAAAAACTAACTAAATAAATAAATAAAAAGAGTGTTTCTCTATCAGTCCGTGAACTTTCCAATGTTTAATGCAAATAAATATGAATGTTGCACTTTTACAACATTTTATGATTAGCTGCGCTATGAAATGATTTGAGAATAAGCATTGAAAATGAATCCAAGATTATTTTTGCGAAATGCGGAAATTTTACGAGCAGAAAATCTGAACAGGTGCTACGCAATGATATCCTCAAAAGAAAATATGTTAACGAGAGGGAAATTTTCATGAAATCTTCCAAACGGCGATTTAATTTTTCCTAAACATTTCCACACTTTGTAATATATATGAATATTACTGAAAGAAAGTTTCATGACACAGCATCCGGAAAATCACTTTTTCATATCAACAACAAAAGTTCGTTTTTAAGACGCAAGTTTTAATTACTGATACATGTTCTGTGACTTAATTATGCTATTATTAACATATTGTATTTAATTTTACCATGCCATCAAAGGGAAGAGTTCGTATGCATGAATATGGAAAGTAGTACAAAGTAGAAAGTTTGTGGGTTTGCTGAATAGAGATGGCAATAAATCGGTGCATTTTAACTCTGATTTTGAAGACAAGTGAGTAGTGAAACAATGGTCTACGCTCCTCGCAACCCTGACCTTTGAGAGGAATGGGTTTAGTGCGCGCAATGTCTACGATGCGCAACACAGTATCGTTGTAGAAATACACGTGACCTTTGTAAGTGAGTTACAGGAAGTCTCAGACAGAATCTTTGCCATACCCTTTCCACAGTCTTAGCGTAAAATGCGTAATCACCAAAAATAGATATTGTAATGCCCCTCCACTGGGACCCAGTATTTGGAATGGATCGTAAAAGGAAGGCACATAAGGTGTTCAAATAATAAAGTTCTCTCTTTATTCTGTCTAAATTTATAGATCCTCAAATACGCGACAAGCATGCAAGAGTTTCATGATTCCAGCATTTTCTCGGATTTTCACACCCCTCTACGTTGGACTGGTACAAGTTCCGCGTCACATGCTTGCATACAGTCGAAGCGTCGAAAGAAGACCTAAACTCAACTGAAAGTGACCAAAGAGAAGGAAGATAGGTGGGGAAAAATTACGCCTTAAAGTAAAAATAAAGTCTTTCACCCATACTTCTTGTCGGAGTGACCCCTACGGCACTAGAGGACCGTTTCCAATCATCATTCTGTAGAGTATTTAAACATACTCTTTCTTGATGCAGAGTGCGGAGACTCATTTAGGACCTATCACATTTTTTTTAATTTGATATCACGAATTCCAGAATTCGTTAATCCAATTATTAATTTGTTATTTCAAATAAACGATCTCGAATAAATTCGTTAAAACGGATTAAATCTGTTATAACGAAGTCCTCGAATTTGTTATGACAAATTTCAAAGTTTATTTTAACGAATTAGATTTAAAAACACGAATTTAAAAAATTTATAAGATTATCAACTTGGATATAACGGTCAAGAAATCGTTGTTGTCAAATTAATATATAATCCCTGATAATTAAGGAATTGCAGAAAATAAAAAAAAACGAATTATTACAATCTGTTAAAACGATCAGTTAATAAAAACAATTTCGTGATACTTGTAGCTTGACGGAGATGTCGCAAGATTAGTAACAATTATGAAAATTTGTTGTAACGAATCAGAAGTCGTTATTTCAAAATTCAATTCGTTATGTCAAATTGTGAAATCCGTCATTACGAAGTTTACAAATTCGTTATAACAGATTTAATCCGTTAAAACGAATTTCTGATTTGAAATAACGAACTAAATTCGAAATAAACGAATTATGAAATTCGTAATTTCAAATTAAAAATATTTTTAATACGTCCTAAATGGGCTTCCGTATTACGGAGTGATACAGTGATTTATATGATTAATGATTTCCCTTCCCCGTTTAAAGGATTTCAGAAGGAGACATGTTACTAAACACTTGTTGTTGAATAAGTCGGATAGGATTTGAAACTAGTCATGGCTCTCTCCTGAGTATGGGGTTCAGAACAGGATGGTATGTCACGTTTGGTAAGTTACATGCATATGGAGTCATAATTCTTGATATGTAGACATGTGAATAAATTATCTATTGTCATGCACCTACACATCAAAATGTAATTTGTTCAAAGTAGAAGCATTAAGGTAGTGATTTTGTTCAATATATTTTTACTTTCTACCGATATGTTGTAGCTTTAAGAATCGTAAAAACAGTTACCTTCATTTTTTATTTCCCCCCCCCCCCCAAAGATGGCATCTTGATCTCTCGTTAATCTCAGCTTGGAGGAAAGAAGTGGGGTGTGCTATACTTCTGTGTGTGTTAATTGATAATGCAGTATGTAACAGTGAAATGACGTGTTTTTGAAATTATTTGGATAAACTATATGCTATAAAACTTTGTTGCAACAGTTTAAATGGAGATATCGTGTGTTGTATTGTGTTAGAGGGTGAAAAGTGCTCATGTCGAACGAGGGTAGTGATAGTCCAGACAAGAAATCTGAACGTGTGAAGAGAAAACTTAACAGCCCATTGGCAAAACAAACCAAAATAACTCGTAGGAGATTTCTGTGTGCATCCCTGCCTGATTTAAATGCGAAAAAACACATCTAGTGACATTGTAACACTAAAAAATAATTGGGAACTTACTGCTACACACAATAACTCTTTGACTGACAAACATCTTGTAACAACGATACCGTAACATCAAATGTTATCCCCATTGCTCAACCACCATTTCTACCATCCGAGGAGAAACATACAGCCTACCAGATCTGATTTACTCATTTATGTGTAACCTAAAGCTTCATGGAACATTTGGTACCTGTTTTAGCCAATGCTATAGCACCTTCTATAGAAAAGGCTGTCCAGCCAGTACTCCATCACTGACAGAGACTATCGATATAAAGCAATCAAACAGAAGAGATTACCGAGATCCTAACACAGCTGAGTGACGCAGAAGAGCGCAATGCTGATCTCCAGAAACAAACATGGGGATACGAAGAATCGGTAGATGATTTAGAACAGTCTGGCAGGAGAAACTCCTTGAGATTTCACAACTGTCCAGTGTCTTCCCAACATCAGCAACATCAAGGCAGTCACGTGGACACAGATGCAGTTGTAATGGATGTGTGAAAGTAAATTGGATATCGATATGAAGGAGGACGGCATTTCCCTATTTCAACCAATAGGCAAACCCAACAAAGCGGAAATCTACAGATTATTTGCAAATTCCAAAAAATGAAAAATCAAAACAAAAAAAAGATTTTAAAAAAGTGTACACTGAAAAAAAGGAAACTAAAAAGATATTTCTATATTCTTGACAGAGGACCTAACAAAATGCCGTCAGGGAATCATTCAGGAGTTGTCAAAAGCGAAAAGAGCAGGTGAAGTGCACTCTTACTGGACGAACGACGGGCGGATATTTGTGAAAATCCCAGGGAGGGGACCAAAATATTTGATCCGCTCCTTTGATGACCTTTACAGCATTACTTCAATGTCAAAATCTGATTACTAACCGTTTATCCGACTTCAATACGAATTCGTCATCATAATCGCTCATTGATAAAGCATACTAGTTGTACTGTTATTAGTTTCAAATCATTATATCATTATTATAGTATAATTAACTTTTATTATTAATATCACTATGTATTATGATATTACATATTATCATAATATATTTATTATATTTACCATATTACATTATTATTAAATGCATACATGCATTATACAGATTACTGTTATTACTATTGTTCGCACCCATGAATTTTTCTACGGGTATATTTGTGCCAAAGTATGATGCTCCTATCAGTATGTGTATATTTGTACACAGCGTTAGTATATATAACGTTTTCGTCAATTAACCTAGATGCTACAGATACCAGCAAGCTTTTTGCTTTGCCTAGGTACGAACATTGTTGTTTCTGGTTGTTTATTTAATTATTTTTTTTTACTTTGCTCTCTCTCTTTTTTTACCCATTATCAACGGTCATATCAAAACTGTCGGTGCAGTATGTGTGTACATTATAGGTCTTGTTGCGGCAGATTCTAGTATAAGACAATGTCTTTCTCATTTGATAATGGATAATACAATTGAACACTATCGAGTCGCGATTGGATTATACCACTGTAAATGAAGATGTACAACAAAATCGATACTATTTTGCGGTGTTTACTAAATAATATTTTCCTATTTTCTAGTACAGTGCCTTAAAAATCACATCTCAAAGAAAATCAGGCGTTTAATGTCAAAAGATGTACAAGCGGTACTATTTATAAATTACGTGTTTCAAATTACGAACATACTCCTTATTTTATCAGGAGATGTTGAAACAAACTCAGGTCCATTTCACGTTACCCAGTTTACTCTGGATATTTTTCACTTGAATATAAGAAGAGTAAGAAATAAGTTGGACAAGTTTTTGAGTTTGTATCAGATTTTGATATTTTATGTTTCACAGAAACGCACTTGGATGCTAGTTTTGAACGACAATATTTCTATAGATGGATTTAGATCAATTTTTCTGAAAAATAAAATTTCACACGGGGGAGGTGTAATTATGTTTGGATCGGATTCATTACGTATTGATAGACGCCATGATTTAGAACCTACGAACACTGAATGTATATGGGTAGAAATACCTGTAATATTCTTTTTTGTTGTGTGTACCGTCCTCCAGACGCTGAAAATTCATTTTGGAAAACACTCGAATGGTCCATTGAAAAGGCAGTTGAAATATCAGATAAAATAATAACTTTTGGCGACTTAAATGTAAATTTTCCAAGTCTCTCTAATACACACTCTGTTCATGAAATCCTCCTAAAATATTCTTTTAAAAACATTATCCAAGAAGCTACTAGAATCAAGCACAAGACTTTCACAGACCCAATTCTTGTCAGCGGAGTTCTGCACGAGGATGTATTGAACTCGGTGACAATAGCCGTTGAGCACACTCTTGGTGACCACAAAGGCACATTTACCTTAAATCACGCTCAATCCAAAATCATTCAAATGAATGTAAAGTCTGGTTATACAAAAATGCAGATTTTGAAAAACTAAATACACTTATACACAGCACGGACTGGAATAAATTATGACATGAAAGATATAAACCAGGCGGAGACCAATTTTTCTACTACTTTTTAAACCATGTAAAACAATGCATTCCTGAAAAAAAACCAATAACCGTTAAACCTAAAGATAAACCCTGGTTCGATTCGGCACTGCGAAAAACAATCCGACTAAGAAATCATGCGAGAAATAAAGCGCTTAATGCAAAAAGCAATTCCGATTTCGATAAGGTAGCAAAGTTAACGATATGAAAAAAAAAAGTAGCGATATCAAATTATTATAATAATATAGAAGTCAATCTTACTGACGCAAGTACCAATTGTTGAAAAATTTATTGGAAATTTTTAAAAGATATATTCAAAACTAAACCCAGGACCGAAATACGACCGCTTCAGGATAGTAAGGAAAATAGTGATGTGTATATTACCTGTAGAGATATCGACAAGGTTGCAGCGTTAAATAACTATTTTGCGTCAATTTCATCATTACGTGTCGATGAACCTACGCTACCAACATTTTCTTCAATTTTTAATCATGTATTCGATAGTATTGAAATTGTAGAGCAAGATATCATTGACATAATTTACATTCTCCAGGTCAACAAGGCTGTAGGTCCAGATAAAATAAGCCATAAAATGTTAACGGCGGCAGATTTTAGCGTCTCAGTCCCTTTTTCTGTTTTCTGTTCAATCGGCCTTTGAAATAATGTGCATTTCCTAACAATAGAAGGAAGCTAACATACATCCTCTATCTAAAAAGGTGACCCATCTGTAATATCAATTTATAGACCAGGCCTGGAGGTTGTAAAACTTTCTGAGTACGTACTCCGTACTCAAATTCGAAATCCTTACCCCAAAGTCATACTCATACTCAAACGTTATACATAAATTAGAGTGGAATTTTGAGTAGGGGTATGTTTTAGAGTACAGAGTATGAGTTTTGAGTACAAAGTACATATTCAAAAAGTTTTATAACCTCCAGGCCAGTGTCATTGTTGAGTTGCGTTGGTAAAATTATGGAGCGTGTCATTGTTATATATGTTTATGATTATTTTCACTCAAATGATCTCTTTCATAAATATCAGACTGGATTTTTGCCTGGCCATTCAACTGTCTGTCAGCTTGTTTAAACATATGATTACATAGCGAAATCCATAGATGAGGGCAAATTCTGTTGCATGGTATTTTGTGATTTTTCAAAAGCCTTTGATCGTGTATGGCACAAGAGATTCTTTTTAAGCTACAAACTTATGGAGTGAGTGGTAACTTATTACAATGGTTTCAAAGTTATTTAAATTTCAGAACAGAAAGTGTTTTACACAGAAACACTGTGTCTAATTCCAAACCTTTACATGTTGGAGTCCCTCAAGGATCTGTATTAGGCCCTCTTCTATTTTTGATACGTGTCAATGATGTTGCTGAAAACATGTCAAGTCTATGTAGGCTTTATGCTGATGATAATTCTCTGCAAAATTGTTCTACCAATATTTCTGAAATCCAATTCGAACTGAATAACGATTTATTTCAACTTGACCGATGGTCTAAATAATTGTTGTTGAATTTAATCCTTCAAAAACAAAAACTGTCTTCTTTAATGTAAAGAAAAATACATATTTCCTTTGTCTAAATTTTCAAAACTACATCTTAGATTTGGAGTCAGCACACAAACATCTGTGCATCATTTTTTTTTCACATGATCTCACATGGTCAACTTACATTGATTCGCTGTTAGTCAATGCTTATAAGAAACTAGGGCTACTTAGAAAAATTACAGTTCAAGGTCAGTTCTAAAATTCTAGCTGTTTTATCATATATACTACTTTCGTCAGACCTTCTCTGGAATATGCCTCTGAAGTATGGGGTGGGTGTTCAAGTCAGGATTCGGAAAAACTTGAAAAATTAGTTATCAGCAGCAAGAATAGTCACTGGTCTAAATTCATTGGCATCAAAAGAATCTTTATTTCGAAATTGGCTGGTAACCACTTTTCCTTCGAAAAATGGCAAAATTAAGAATAACTATGTATAAAATTCATCACGATACGGTGCCCGAATATCCGAAAGAAATTATACCAAACATTCGTGTTTTTTTTTTTTTTTTACATGAATCAAATTATGTTACCAGACAATCGCATAACCCTAAATGCAGATTAAACATCTGTAAATCACCTTTTGTAACAAGAGCGATTTCTTGCCCTAGAAATAAGACAATCCACGTTACTAAGTTCATATAAAAACTGCTTACATCTCAAAAAATCACCCCTCCATCCTTCTTTTCTTTCGGTGAACGCTATTGGAATGTTATTCATACGAGACTAAGTCACAATTGTGTTGAATATAGATTTATTTAGATGCAACGTCACTGACAATCCTTTGTGCACTTGCGGTAAAACAGAAGATGCCTACCATTTCTTTTTCTCGTGTACGAAATGCACTGTTCCACGAAATGATTTATTTAATGCTATTTTTAGAATGAATGATTTACATACAGTTGACACACGTTTTATTATACAGAGATAATTCAATTCTTACCAACAGAAAACGAGTATTTATTTTCTAATGTGCATTTGTCCATAAAGACATCTGATCGTTTTGGAGTTAATATTTGTATCTTGTACATTTATTTATAAAGGGATCTGGTCGTTTTTGAGTTAATATCATATCTTATTGCTATTATTTTGTACGTACTGCATGTAAATTATATTGTGTTTTGTACATGCATATTTACCGACATGATTTGTTATATACTTGCTTTATAAAATTAATCTAATCATATTTTGACCTTTGATACCATTGTGTTTCATTTCTTGAACATTATTTTGTATAATTGGTTATCATAGAAGAGGCCGCTCTAAGTTTTGAGAACCTTATGTTACAACATAAGAGAGAGAGAGAGAGAGAGAGAGAGAGTACTAATATGCAAAAAAAAAAAACATGTTCAGATCATGGCTTCATGAAATTTACCGACTTGTTGAAATTTCAAAACAATTTTAAGATGTAACGCCTGGGGATTTTGAAATGAAAGCGCTTGCTTTATATTTTGAATTATTCATTTATTTATTTATCATTATTATCATTATCATTATTATTATTATTATTATTATTGTTATATTATTATTATTATTATTGAATTTCTTTGAATATCTTATACCGGACACTGCGATTTCAATTTAAATTAATTTGGATATATATATATATATATACAAGAAGGAGAATTTAGGTAAAATTCTGTTAAAATAGGACGCTTGTATGTAGTTCTTACCAGTATTTCAATTTATGTGATATGTTTTATTAATCATCTGACGTATGTATGCATAAATCAAAATTGTTTTTCAAAATTATTTAAAATACATGCATCGGTAGACCTATGTGATATCATAGACTTTTTCACACTCTATGATGAACACTCTACTTTTTGTTACATAGTGTTGTGTTGTATAGAATTTTAAAAGTTGTTAGAAATAAGAAGATTAAATTGATATAAAAACTATGTACATGTATAACACTTATATTTGATTTTTGCATTATAATTGAAAAAAAAAGTATTTGAATCTGCACAATGACAGACATTATATATGATTTAAATGTGTCTGTAAATTGGTGAACGTGTAACAAATATTTTGAAATTCTGTACATCCCATTAAAACAACACCCTAGATTTAAAGGGACAAAGCGGCGTGCTTAGCCGTGTTATTCCATTTGGTCCCAGATTTCTTAACTTTACCTGGGATATCCCCTTTAGGAAATACATTCTGTTAAAAATCTTTTTTTTTAAAAATCCACGTTGAGATTTTGATCTGGAAATTTTGAGTTGAACCGACATTTGCTACCTAACTTTGTTTTATCGACAGACTGCTAGAATGATTCTACAGTGTAGCAAGAAATTAATTAATTTAATAGTTAGTTAGCTGTTTCTTCATAGCACGGTTCGTTTTAGTGTTTAAAATGTCTTAAATAGTGAAAAAAAATCTTAAATGTTTACCTTTACACGTAATTCATATTCGGTACATATATGTGCATAAGTACATGTAGTTTTCTAGTTTATCCATATATTTTTTTAATTATTATGATTATTTTAGTTAATTATGTTTGATATTTTGCTTGTTGATTATTTGTTTATTATAGCAAGCACCTTCCTGGTTTGATATCTGTTATAGCTGCGTGTATTTTTTTTTTCACGTATACGGTATTGATAGGTGAAAATTTTTTCAACTAAATTGTAAATTATTTGAGTCATATAAAAAATTATTTTATTCGGAATTTGTCATAACTGTCATTTTCTATTTCTTTATATATTTTCTCTCACATGCTGGCCAGTATAAAGATAATCCTTCATCTGTCTATGTCCACTTCCAGATTTTATTTATATAAATTGGACCTTTCCGTTTTTTGTCTTTAATAGAAACAATCACGATCAAACCTGTACGGAAGACCACTGGCGATCGTGACAACAAAACAATGCATGGTTTAATGGAAAGATGACACCCACTCTTAATAGAACAGGATTTCCAGTTTTTCATCTGTTGGCAAAATAGATAATGATTTTTACAGATACTTTGTAAACGCCTCCTACCAGTTTTTAGACGTAACGACTGACAATATCAATATCAATCTTTTGCAAACTTGATGAAATCCCCTTTTGAGTCAAAGGAATGTACATATTCAGGACGCAGCATTGCAAGTATGAAAACCTTTTTAAAAAAAGACAAACAAACACAAATCAAACAAACAAACCCGCCAGCTATGTTTGCCTTAAATACAGCTTTGAGTCGTTAAGTGTAGTATATTTATATGCCAAAAAAAGATGTATTTATGTAAGAGATGCGTTATGTCAAAATAACAATTTACAGTATTCTAACAAATGTATCCTAGCACATTCATCTATATTTCACAAGTATTGTCAGTCATTATAATAAACCAATGTGGTTTTAATGCATTTTGTTTCTCAGTTAAAGTATATTAATTTTTCAACTCGACATAAAATTCTATACTAGTATATTACAAATTATGAATATAAGGTATAAATTCTAAAACCAGTACGGAGATTATAAAACAAAAAAATGGGCGCATGAAGTACTTTCTGTGAAATCGGTTTCGAATATACAAATTACGTTCGTTGTTCATATACCTTCACATAGTGTAATACACACAGCCTAGGAACAGATACATTTATACTGTGTAATACACACAGACTAGGGACAGATACCTTCATACTGTGTGTGTAATATACACAGCCTAGGAACAGATACCTTTATACTGTGTAATACACACAGACTAGGGACAGATACCCTCATACTGTGTGTGTAATATACACAGCCTAGGAACAGATACCTTTATACTGTGTAATACACACAGACTAGGGACAGATACCCTCATACTATGTAAAGCACACAGCCTAGGGACAGATACCTTTATACTGTGTAATACACACAGCCTAGGGACAGATACCTTTATACAGTGTAATACACTCAGCCTAGGGACAGATACCTTTATACAGTGTAATACACTCAGCCTAGGGACAGATACCTTTATACAGTGTAATACACTCAGCCTAGGGACAGATACCTTTATACAGTGTAATACACACAGTCTAGGGACAGATACCTTTATACAGTGTAATACACACAGACTAGGGACAGATACCTTTATACAGTGTAATACACACAGTCTAGGGACAGATACCTTTATACAGTGTAATACACACAGACTAGGGACAGATACCTTTATACAGTGTAATACACACAGTCTAGGGACAGATACCTTTATACAGTGTAATACACACAGACTAGGGACAGATACCTTTATACTGTGTAATACACACAGTCTAGGGACAGATACCTTTATACAGTGTAATACACTCAGCGTAGGGACAGATACCTTTATACAGTGTAATACACACAGTCTAGGGACAGATACCTTTATACAGTGTAATACACTCAGCCTAGGGACAGATACCTTTATACAGTGTAATACACTCAGCCTAGGGACAGATGCCCTCATACTATGTAAAACACACAGTCTAGGGACAGATACCTTCATACAGTGTAATACACACAGTCTAGGGACAGATACCTTTATACTGTGTAATACACACAGTCTAGGAACAGATACCTTCATACTGTGTAATATACACAGCCTAGGAACAGATACCTTTATACAGTGTAATACACACAGTCTAGGGACAGATACCTTTATACAGTGTAATACACACAGTCTAGGGACAGATACCTTTATACAGTGTAATACACTCAGACTAGGGACAGATACCTTTATACAGTGTAATACACACAGCCTAGGGACAGATACCTTCACATAGTGTAATACACACAGTCTAGGGACAGATACCTTTATACAGTGTAATACACACAGTCTAGGGACAGATACCTTCATACAGTGTAATACACACAGACTAGGGACAGATACCTTTATACAGTGTAATACACACAGACTAGGGACAGATACCTTTATACAGTGTAATACACTCAGCCTAGGGACAGATACCTTTATACTGTGTAATACACACAGTCTAGGAACAGATACCTTCATACTGTGTAATATACACAGCCTAGGAACAGATACCTTTATACAGTGTAATACACACAGTCTAGGGACAGATACCTTCATACAGTGTAATACACACAGTCTAGGGACAGATACCTTTATACAGTGTAATACACACAGACTAGGGACAGATACCTTTATACAGTGTAATACACACAGCCTAGGGACAGATACCTTCACATAGTGTAATACACACAGTCTAGGGACAGATACCTTCATACAGTGTAATACACACAGACTAGGGACAGATACCTTTATACAGTGTAATACACACAGACTAGGGACAGATACCTTTATACTGTGTAATACACTCAGCCTAGGGACAGATACCTTTATACTGTGTAATACACACAGCCTAGGGACAGATACCTTTATACAGTGTAATACACACAGTCTAGGGACAGATACCTTTATACAGTGTAATACACACAGACTAGGGACAGATACCTTTATACAGTGTAATACACACAGTCTAGGGACAGATACCTTTATACAGTGTAATACACACAGACTAGGGACAGATACCTTTATACAGTGTAATACACACAGACTAGGGACAGATACCCTCATACTATGTAAAGCACACAGCCTAGGGACAGATACCTTTATACTGTGTAATACACACAGCCTAGGGACAGATACCTTTATACAGTGTAATACACTCAGCCTAGGGACAGATACCTTTATACAGTGTAATACACTCAGCCTAGGGACAGATACCTTTATACAGTGTAATACACTCAGCCTAGGGACAGATACCTTTATACAGTGTAAAACACACAGCCTAGGGACAGATACCTTTATACAGTGTAATACACACAGACTAGGGACAGATACCTTCTATAATTAACACCCAGTTTTTACCTGAGTCATCTCATTTTCTGTCTGTAATATAAAACATTTCGGGTTCAAATATGTTACTTTTTCTTCTTTTTTGAAAAGATGAGAAATAATAAATAGGGCTCATGAATGCGTTATAATGAATTTGAAAAAAGTGACAAGTATTGGAATCGTGCTACACTAATTAGAAATTATCTGGAAATTAGAAATTATCTGGAAATTAGAAATTATCTGGAAATTAGAAATTATCTGGAAAGCCAGAATAAAGTATCCCTTAAGATTATCTATAATGACAACACCACAGTATTTACAGCATAGAGTACGGTCTAAATTCCAATATGGAATTCCTAATTCTAAGTAGGAAAAGTGTGTAATGATTCCATAAACCAGAACATTATTACTAAAACAGCAAAATTTATTTACTAACGTTGCATTGCATTAAAAATATTCTATTCAAATAGAAAATAACTTGATAACAAATATATTTAAATTTTCTAGTGCTATCTAAAGACGGATCACTCTACGCACAAAAGGTACACAAACGATATCTAAATCTTTTGTTTGGGAAAATAATTTCAGTCTTAAGGCTTCCCTAGATATTTTTCAACTGAACAAGAATAAAATATCGTCTGCCTTCTGTTGTATCAAAATATGATAAATCTTTCAGTAACACAGAGCTATATTTATTGATAAACCTATAATGAACATGAACGATGTAGAATACAACTGAAGTTTGATATTGCGATATTTAAAGTAGAAACTCGCTGATGTCAGTTTCCACACAGTAATTGTTAGTTGTTTTTTGTGATTCCGTTATTCTTCATGTATCTTTATATAGTAGTACATATATGTTTTTTAAAAAATCTTTGGGCGGTAATATCAGAATAACGTCACAGCAATCTTTGGGAAAATATCAGAAAAACGACCTTGCAATCCCGAGGGGATCCGGGTTAGCAGAGGTCATCTGTATCCCTGGCTTGTCGTAAGAGGCGACTAAGTGGGGCGGTCCTTCGGATGAGACCGCAAAAACCGAGGCCCCGTATCACAATAAGTGTGGCACGATAAAGATCCCTCCCTGCTCAAAGGTCGTAAGCGCCGAACATAGGCCTAAATTTTGCAGCCCTTCACTGGCAATGTTGACGTCTCCATTATGAGTGAAAGATTCTCGAGAGGGACGTTAGACAATATATAACCAACTAACCAACGTCCTAGCACTGAAACCAAATTTTAGATATAAATTGTATTCCTGAATTAATTCAAAAACTTATTAATGCATAAAGGAAATACTTTCATTTACAAAAAAACATTACAGCTGTTTTGCATGTATGTTAAATGAGCACAAAAAACATCTACACAATTCCTAAAAATAGTGGGGATTTTGGTCGAAATGGAAATGTGGGCTGATTTGACAAGAAATACGAACATTAGAGGTGGTTACTTTTTAAATCCATTAAATCTGAATATTTCATCAGTTCGTGTGTAGTAATAGTGAGGCGGACGACCTCCTCAGCAATGATGATAAAGTGATCATTTTTATAGGACATTCGATCGAATATATCAAAAAGGCTGAAGATTAGAGACTTCTTTGACAATTCCAGCTTCCGGGGTTAATGATAAGTGAATAAACTGCTGCGGGGATCTAATTAAATGTGCGTGTATCGTTTTTGAAAAACACCTTCTATAGTTTCTTATAAAGAAATATGAATATCTAACTACGTAAATTATTCAATGCATTCAAGAAATACAGTAGAGTTGCGTCTTTACCTGCCCTCTTCGTGTGTGTATGTGGGGGGGGGGGGGGGGGGGGGGGGTCTCTGGTTACGAATTAACTCTAAATTGATTGGGTTTTTTTTTTCTTTCTGTAGCATCGTTTCTTTCTGATCTGCGGTTCATCTCTTACGAAAATAATCGCTAACTTTATACAGAGGTAATAGTGTGGTGTGTTTCGATATATACTCCTTTGCAATGACTGAAGTTTGCGAGTACATGAAAAAGATTATAAATTCTCAATGTGTGCAGTGGATTTTTTTTTTTATTTCGCAGAGAGCAGTCTTCCTGTCTGCATTTGTAAAGCTATGCAATCGAAAGTACATTATGTAAACATATAATTTTATCTACGAAAGAATTTCCGTATTTGTTCTTGTTATAAAGATAAATAGGCATTTATTGGTCCGCTGATGTAATGCATTTGATATCAAAGGTAAATCAGCTAATCGGTAGATAGTGTTGGGTTAATTATATAGGACACTGCACTTCACTGCACCAGTAGAATGGAAATTAATTCCGTTCTGTACGTGGTAGAAAACGTCAGTCACGTGTGCACATAAACAGAAAACATACATCAAAATATGTCAAACAGCCCTCTTAAAAAGGCATCAACACGATTTGAGCTGAAAACTTCCTAATTCTATATTTCCCATTTTTAATGTTTACAATGCTTTACTAAGGTATTTCTAATAGTCAGCAGAAATTTGAATATCAGTTGTTGAGTTACAAATGAGATACAGCACTCAAATTTTTTTTCATGTAAACAAGGATCGTGCCATGTTTTTTTTTTTGTTTTTTTTTATAGATTGCGTAATAGAAAATATGTTTAAAACAAAATGAGACGGCACAACACTAGAAACTGTTTAATTGTGTTCAGAACTAGCTAGTAAATTGAATAAAATGCTTTAAACGAAATAAAGTAGTATATTCAACCTATGTAAAAATAATAATAATAATAATAAAATGATCCGACCCTTGTTTACATGCATAACAAAGAATTATGAACTCTGTATCTCTCTTGTAATTCAACAACTGACATTCAAATTTTTGCTGACCATTAGAAATACCTTAGTTACGCACAAAGGCAATTATATCGCTGGGGTTCGAATATACTATCAAAGAGTATATTCTTTAATAGTAAATTTCAACCCCAGCGATATTGCCTGTGGTTAAGCATTGTAAACATTAAAAATGGAAAAATAGAATTTGAAAATTTTCTGCTTAAATCATGTCCACATCCCTTTAATCATAATGCTAATAGTACGTCCCGTGAAAAAAGAACAGAAAATCTAGACGATGTTAGAGTGCTAATCCTTCATATTCCCTCGCAAGTGAACAATGTGAGACACATCGCGAACTGCTTGAGATTTTGTCGGATTCACTAAAGATACCAGACTCACTGACAGAATATAGAGCATGGGTTTGAACGATTATCAAACGTTTGTAGAATAGCAGGAAAATAAACTCCACATGATTATACAGAATGCTATCAGAATATGACATTTTCGAAATACAAATCTCCGAACTTTTAGAAAAATTTTCTAGAGTAATTCGAAAGTTCGAAAAACCAACAGGTTGAAAACCAGGGTAAGCGGAAATAATGAGGAGGGCTGACATCAAACTCTTGCTTGACGCTACCTTATGGCACCTGATCCCGAAATTTCATTCCCCTGGTTTGGGTTTTCCATGTATACAGTGTTGATTAATTTCATTTTCCTTGTTAGGGGCCTTTGATGTCACCGAGCCCGATGCTTATTTACGAGGGCGAGTAACCAGACTAACTTATTTTCGGTTGATCGAGACGGTCACGATTTTCATGCCTTGTCTCAATATATGTTTTATACCTGGGTACAAAATTGCACGCGTATCGAGTCATTCTTTAATAAGATATTGAATGTCAAACATGGCTAGTGATGTAAAGACGTGCTTTTCATCTAAAGTTGAGTACCGTGCTGTAATTTATATTCAAATTGGTAAGACAGGCAAGGAAATACACGGCGAGTTAACCGATGTTTATTGGTCTTCTGCACCATCTTATGCTCAGGTTAAATTCTGCGTATGGGGAATTCAAACGCAGTACAACATCTTCAGAAGATGAAGCCAGGTCTGGACGCCCTTTGGATGCCACCGACGAAGAAATGTGTAACAAAGTTCGGTATCTCGTATACTCTGATAGGCGAATTCAGGTAGACGAAATAGCGCAGGCAGTAGGCAATGCACAAGGTAGCGGATCAACAATTTTACATGATCGTTTATGTAGGCGGAAGCTAACATCCCACTGGATCCCCAAATCCCTTTGCGATGAGCAAATGGCAACCAAAGCATTGTTGAAGCGTATTATGTCAAAAGATGATTTTCTTTTGCGTCTGACGACTGTAGATGAGACTTGGGTTCATTATTATGGGCCAGAGAATAAAGCTCAGAGTTTGTCAGTGGGTAGGGCCAGGTTCCCCGAGGCCAAAGAAGTTCAAGACGCAGCCATCCGCTGGCAAGGTGATGGTCACAGTATTTTGGGACGCAAAGGAGTTATTATGTTGGACTTTTATCCATGAGAAGTACAAAAACTGGAAAGTACTATGCAAACTTGGTAGACCAGCTGATAACTGCCACCCGTTAAAACTCTCTAAAGGTGTTTTCCTGGAACAGGACAGTGTGAGAGTCCACACTTGCAAAGTCGAATGGATGCTGTAGAGCGAAACGGATATGATTTAATACCACATCCCGCCTATTCGCCTGATCTAACTCCTTGCGACTTCTTCTATTCCAAAACTTAAAAAAGGATATCCTTGGATGTCATTTCCGGTCTGACAAAGAAGATGTGACGCAGTTGAAGAGTGGGTCAATGGAAGGAACTCTGACTTTTTCAGTTCTGGCACTTGAACACCGTTGGTCTAGGTGTATCACACTAGAGGGCAATTACATCGAAAAAGAAGAGGTGGATCTCAACCGGAAATAAGTTAGACTGGTTACTTATTGACTCGTCCTCGTAGTATTATAAATTAAGGATAGACCTCGGATTTGAAACTGCGAATTTGAAAAGGTACTTTCACCATTTTTAACAGTGGTTGTATATCATGACGATCATGATACCATGTAAATTTTATTTTCCGAGTTAGGTACCTTCATTGTGTCCGAACCTGATATTTACTGAGTATCATATCTCAAGGATAGACCTTCAACTTGGCACTCGGAAACTAGCGGTGTTTACGTTTCATGATAGTATTAATGGCAACAGGTGTAAGCTTTTAGTTCACTATTCAATATAGCTGCAGCTAGGTCTGTAGTTCTTTGGGAAAATATTGGGACATACCAGACAGATGCCGATCCATCCGTGGCGTTATAAACCTGTATGTTACAGCGCCAAAACATGTGCGCATAGTGAATTCCTGCACTGCCGTATCAAAAATTTAATATAAATTTTCCCACTAAAATTGTGTCCAAACTTACCTTCCAATATTCATCAAAGCTCCATGCCACCCGAAAACGCACAGCTTCAAATGATTTCGTTTGTGGACAATAGCCATGTTAGGTATCTATTCAAATAGAACCCTGTTCATTTTCATACAACTGTAGTTCAATTTGTAACAGCAATGTCTGTTTGAGCTGATATCCCCACGAATGTCTTTAGTTAAATATTTTGGATGAAATCATCCCAGTTTAGTTGAAAACAATTGTTCCAATAAGTTTGAGTGTTGAACTAGATTCACGACTTTCACTACTGAGGTCCCCATCTTCACTACTCTACTTTTACACTCAGATGTTGGGGTGTATGTGACCAGGCTTTTATAACATTTTCAATACTCATGGGCTCATTTTACGTCTAGAAAAATTATAAATTTTCATTTCCATTATTTATGATAAATGAAGACTGAATACATGTCTCGTATTGGATATGAAAAGGGTACCGATAGCAGGACTGCTGTTTAATATGGTTATGTCAACAAACGATATCATTTTCGGGTCGCCGCATGGGGCTTTAATAAATGTTTGGACACAAGTATAATGGGAAAATATACATGTGTAAGAATTTTCATATAAATTTTTGAGACAGCAATGTAAGAATTCAGCGATATGTCATGTTACGTCTTGTTGCTAGGTTTGGACCACAATATGGGGTAAAAAAAAAAAAAAAGATTCATGGGAATACAATTTGAAAAAAAAGCAAAGAAACAAAACAACAAAAAAGAAAAAAAACTAAAAAAAAAAAACAACAACAAAACTGAACAACATGAACAACAGCAGGATCAAGGTGACTCAGGTAAACAATGTTGTCCATGGGTCTCTTGTTTAACTCGTGTGCTATGCAGCCTACATAATTTTAAAAATCATATTGGCCTACAATTGCTCAAGTTGAAAACTACCTTTACTCTCTTGGGTATTCATGTTATTTTTAGGAAAATATTCCAATTTCATAACCATAGTTAAAGGAGCGAACGACAAAATCAATTTTTTTCCCAAAAACGTACACAAATACAACAGTAAATCTTTCGCTACGTTCTCGTGGGGCATCGAGTTAAACTAGGTCCTCGGTAACCCTTGCTTCTTCTTCTTCCCAATAATGGCTGCCATGTCGTACTCTTACGTACTCTACTAAATGGGGCGGTCCTTCGAATGAGACCGCAGAGACAAAGGCACAGTGTCACAGCAGGTGTGGCACAATGTAGATTCATCCCTACTCAAAGGCCGTGAGCGCCGAGGGTGATCTCTATACGAGTTAAAGTTTCTCGAGAGGGACGTTATATACATTCAACAACCAAGTCGGGGTATTTTTTTTTTGGGGGGGGGGGTGTTTTTGGGTTTGTTTTTGTTTTGTTTTTTGTTGTTGTTGTTTTTTTGTGTGTTTTTGTTTGTTTGTTGTTGGTTTGTTTTTGTTTTGTTATTTGTTGTTGTTGTTTTTTTGTTTGTTTGTTGTTGGTTTTTTTTGGTTTGTTTTTTTTTTTTGTTTTGTTTTTTTTTTTTTTGAGGGGGGGGGTTGTTTTTTTTTTTTTAAAGACATGTTTTACATGTTGCACATTTAATGCTTCTATATAATCAGCGAATGAAATTGTTTTCTTCCTAAGAAGAACTTTTATAATGATCCAGCTATGGAACATTATTATCTTTTAAATACATCTAAATACTTCTTTTGACATAAGTTTTCATCCTTTTGGGATTTTGTAGTGTATAACGGTCTGTAAAAACTTCTCAGAGAATTTTACTTCTTTATATCATTTTTGTTCCATTCAGTTTGAGGGTTACTTTAATTGTCAACTTTCTATTTTACAAGATTATGGAAATAATTAGCTGGTTTCATGTCAAACATTATCAATCTGGCCCTGTATATCGTTTTTGAGGATTTACTTCTAAAGGACATTTGCGAAGTTGGAACTTGATGCTTACATAACCAGATTATTTTGAATCAATCTAAAGCAATATGTGTATGCCAATGGGTGCACGTTAAAGAATCAAAATTAAATTTACCGAATTTTAAACCTTCAGAAGTGAGCAGGAAAAATTATCTATTGTGCGTCGTACGATGCATCATTACTTCCACAATTTGAGAAACTCTGCTGATTGACTAAATTTGAAAAAGTGCGATTTCATAGGTATATATTATTACATTAAATATAGTATGATCTTCTTAGTCAAATCTTCAGATTAAGTTGTCACGGGTATTTTCTTCATCATATGGGGATATTTACTGGATACAGTGGTGGGATTTTGAATTATCAGAATAAAATATGACTCGTATTTCATTGAAACGAATGATCACTATCTATCATTTGTGCAAAACATTTTGTTCCGGGAGGAAATTAAATCATGTGTTTTGTAATAATGGCGTATTTATTATTGAAAGATCATATCGAAGCTCACCTATAGCATTGGTATTATGTTATCTTATAGAGATACAAGGATATGCAATTTCTTGTGTAAGTCGTAAAATGATTTTGATCAAACTTCTAAAATCGAATTTAATGACTGGGATTGTCGTAAATATTTCTCAGATCTTAACAGTATACGAATATGCCTGAACCCAGCGTCTATATAGTGAGCACGCATGAGAACCACGCCCAAAGTCAAGGGCGTTTACTTGGTGATTTACAAAAACAATAAATCGCATCTGTAATGGACTAATACCTTGGACCCAGTTGCACAAGAGTCAGTTAACTTTGATTGACAGTTAACACGTCATTAACTCTGACATTTATATAGCCTAACTAACCGTTTACTGTCAGTTAAACTCAACTAACTTTTTGTGCAACTGGATCTTGATCTGAAAACCTATTACCTCACGATATTGTTCAGTGAAATCCACAATTCACGTGCATAGCAATTATTCGGTACAATAGGCTGGATCAATCGATTTTCACATCAATGTTTAATGACTGATCATTAGAAGTTTCGTTGGTATAACTGCGCAAATGCTGTGAAATGACATGAAAATTAATCATATAAATCAACTAATACAGAAGTATTCCTAATAGTGGAATTAGTGTACAAGATAAGACTAGTCTCATGTACATCCTAATGTACGTACTTGGAGTGACAGGTATCTGAAAAGAAGAGGGGATTCTTCTAACTTAGTCACTGAAGAATAAGCTGATATCGGATACAAACTCCACCGATTAGAACACA
The DNA here is from genome assembly GCA_024699665.1 of Ostrea denselamellosa. Taxonomy (NCBI): domain Eukaryota; kingdom Metazoa; phylum Mollusca; class Bivalvia; order Ostreida; family Ostreidae; genus Ostrea; species Ostrea denselamellosa. The sequence goes on from JAMZEH010000020.1 coordinate 24,484,349, forward strand.
AACTTCCGACTCAAGCCAAACTGATTTATTTGCACATTTCCTTTTTTAATCTCTCGATCTGATGGTGTACATATATACACAGACTGGAGGGTAGTTTTACAGGTATGGCGATATTTCCATCAGAGATTAACACAAAATTCTCCATCGCGACGTAAAACAATATACAATCAATCACTGCTACTTTACTCCAGATCTATTTTTAGAAATACGATTGATTGATTGTATATTGTTTAACGTCCTTCTCGGGAATATTTCATTCTATAGTGACGTCACCATTGTCGGTGAAGGGCTGCAAAATTTAGGCCTATGCTCGGTGCTTATGGCCTTTGAGCAGGGAGGGGTCTTTATCGTGCCAAACCTGCTGTGACACGGGACCTCGGTTTTTGCGGCCTCATTTTAGCGCCTCTTACGACAAACATGGGGTACTGAGGATCTATTCTAAACAGGATCCTGGAAATACGAGGTTTACAATATCATTGTAGCATGTTATATGTGGAGCACCGATTAATATAAACTCAAATAATTAAAGACATCTGTAATTATTTGAAGATACACCATCAATTCAATCATTGCTTTCATCAATTGAATTAATGAGCACATCAGTTCAATTATTGCTCTCATCTGTTCATTGATTCAGTTAACGAGAGCAATAATTTATTGTATTAATTGAATTGATGCGCCCATTAATTCAATTAATGAGAGCAATATTTGATTTAATGTGCGCTTCAATTCAAGTATTTGCTCACATCAATTCAGTTGATGAAAGCATCAATGTGGTGGAAATATTGCAAAAATTAACTTAGAGCTCGGTAGAAATGGTTTGATGATTTTCTTAATTCAATTGAAGATATCTTGAATTAATTTGCAATGCTTTTATATAAGGAATTAATGCGCGCATCAATTCTTTTAAAGAGAGCAACAATCCAATAAAAAGGTTCATTAATTCAATTGTGGATATTTTGAATTGATTGATTGATTGATTATTGCTTTCCGCCACACTCAACAATTTTTCAGTTATCTGCTGGCGTCCAGTTTTTATTGGTGGAGAAGGGAACCCAGATACAATATACCTGGGAAGAGACCACCGACCTTCCGAAAGTAAACTGGCAAACTTTTTCACATATATCGGCGCGAGCGAGAATCGAACCCGCGCCGACTAGAGGTGAGAGGCCTTGTGATTTTGAGCGCGGTGCTCTAAACACTCGGTCACGGAGGCCCCTTTTTGAATTGAAGATATATTTAATTATATGGTTGCTCTCTCTAAAAGAATTACTGCGCGCATCAGTTGAATTAATGATATCATTAGAGAGCACCAATTCAATTATTGCTCGCATTAATTCAATTGATGCGCTCATTATTTGAATCGTTGCTCTCTTCAACTGAATTGTAACGCACATCAATTCAGTTGTTGATATCATCGATTCATTTGAAGAGAGCAATATTTTAATTGTAGAGCGCATCAATTCAGCAACATAATCAATGCCATCGTTAAATCAATCATGTGCGCAAGAATTCAGAATTGAAGATACCATTTTATTTGAAGAGATCTTTAATTGAATTATTGTGCGCATCATATGAATTGATGATATCTTCAAATGATTAAAGATAGCTTCAAACCTTTGAGTTTACGTTAATTTGGCGCCCCATAGTTATACGATATTTTATGATTAATCACGTGGTGTCATTTCCAACAGGTTCTCTAATAGGTTGCAAATATCGTGTTGAATGAAACATGTAACTTGGAATATGAAACATGCCATGTACCTTATGATACTCGTGCATATAATGTGTCATGTGATGCATAACATGTGACATATGAAACGTGTATATCGCGACATTGAACATGACAGTATAAGCAATATAATAATAATTAATTCAACTGAAGAGAGCACCAATTCAATTATTGCTCTCTTCAACTGAATTGTAACGCAATTAATCAATTGTTGATATCATCAATTCCTTTGAAGAGAGCAACAATTCAACTGCATAGCGATCATCAATATAATAATCTGCATATGTACCTAGGCTTCAGTAAACCAGTACCTGACCAGGTAGAGCCGAGTTTTGACCAAAATCTTCTTTGGCGATTTACTTTATTCTTTACATTGATTATATCAATTGTATCATCTCACAAAATTAAGTCAGTTAACGAACTTTTAAAATTATGTAACATTTTCAGTGTTAGTCGTAACTTCTGTTGTAAAACAAGCACAGGTCTGTATAATTTCAGCGAGATTTGTCGACGATATTTGGACTGACCACGGGACATCTTGCCTTAGAGAATTCGACTGCTTGTTAACAACGTTGCAATTAAAATGGGTTAAGCTGAATATTTTAATGTAATTTGATCAGTCGATAAAAATGTCAGTAAGTCTATGATTGATCAAAAGGGAAATCCCAAAATACCCCCCCCCCAAAAAAAAGAAAAAAAGAAAACAACTTAATAATCCCTCTGAGGTACACACCAGAATCTAGATCAATTAGAAAGCATCAAAATTTCTCATCATTTAAAAATGTGAGACGTAAATATAATGAGCTGTATGACATACAGAAGGAGCCGTATGGTACTAATGTAACGAACCGCATCACACACACACACACACACACACACGCGCGCGCGCGCGTATATATATATATATATATATATATATATATATATATATATATATTTATATCACATTACATCACACAAGCTGTATGATACAATGCTTACAGTTAGCCGTACGATATAATGATTTAATCTCCGTGTTGCATGCACATTTTCTATTGACAGTGGTTTATTCCAATTATCACTGTACAAAAGAGAAATTTAAGTTTATTTAGAGACACATTTTGAAAAGTTTTTCATGACTTAATTTCTACAGAAGATATTGAATAACCCCAAAAATACTTGCATAGGTACACTGGGCATTTAATACGAGGGTATAGATACGAGGTTTATAATGAAATAAGGTCAAGCCAACACCATTCAGAAAGTGTGTCCAGACTATAATCTGGAATCCCCCCTCCTATAATCTGGAATCCCCCCTCCTATCCAATGCGGGATATGTTAAACAGATAAACAAACCAAAACACACCAGAGACATCCTTGGTGATGGTCAATACTGGCGCAGTCTGTAAAGCAGTATATGCAGGCCTTTACACAATGCATGATATATCCTGTTATGCATTAATTCAACGCTACAACCACTCTATTTCCCTTTGTTTTCCCTTTTTTTCTATCATTCATTCTCGATATTTACGAGCAAACTGTGACATTTCAATAACTCTTTTTTCTTATCAAGGTTTATCTTTTACAAATAGGTTATCATACGTATAATAAAAAAACCGTTGTGTGGAGGAAAATATCCCACCAGAACTAAATATAACCCAAAAAACCGCAAGTGCTCGTGTAAAAATATCAGGCTATTGTTTGTTTATTTCCGTAAGCATTCATGCAGAATTTTAGAGTGCATGAATAAAATTACATATAGTTATAATACAAAGGATAGATATACGTAAGTTCTACACAGTGTAAATATTATGAAGATCATTAAACACATGTCAACAACTTATCCCAAGTGTTTTCATTACACACACACACACACCCACCCACACCCACCCACACACACACACACACACACACACACACACACACACATATATATATATATATATATATATATATATATATATATATATATATATATATATATATATCACATTACATCACACAAGCTGTATGATACAATGCTTACAGTTAGCCGTATGATATAACGATTTAATCTCCGTGTTTCATGCACATTTTCTATTGACAGTGATTTATTCCAATTATCACTGATTTTAAGTTTATTTAGAGACACATTTTAAAAAAATTTTCATGACCTAATTTCTACAGAAGATATTGAATAACCCCAAAAATACTTGCATAGATTCACTGGGCATTTAATACGAGAGCATGGATACGAGGTTTATAATGAAATAAGGTCAAGCCAACACCATTCAGAAAGTGTGTCTAGATTATAATCTGGAATCCCCCCTCCTATAATCTGGAATCCCCCTCCTATACAATGCGGGATATTTTAAATAGATAAACAAACCAAAACACACCAGAGACATCCTTGGTGATGGTCAATACTGGCGCAGTCTGTAAAGCAGTATATGCAGGCCTTTACACAATGCATAATATATCCTGTTATGCATTAATTCAACGCTACAACCACTCTATTTCCCTTTGATTTTCCTTCTTTTTTTTCTATCATTCATTCTAGATATTTACGAGCAAACTGTGACATTTCTATAACTCTTTTTTCTTATCAAAGTTTATCCTTTACAAATAGGTTATCATACGCATAATAAAAAACCGTTGTGTGGAGGAAGATATCCCACCAGAACTAAATATAACCCAAAAAACCGCAAGTGCTCGTGTAAAAATATCAGGCTATTGTTTGTTTATTTCCGTAAGCATTCATGCAGAATTTTAGAGTGCATGAATAAAATTACATATAGTTATAATACAAAGGATAGATATACGTAAGTTCTACACAGTGTAAATATTATGAAGATCATTAAACACATGTCAACAACTTATCCCAAGTGTTTTCATCACACCCACACACAGATATATATATATATATATAGAGAGAGAGAGAGAGAGAGAGTTGTAAATATTTTTTTAGGATAACACCCATATTACCGAGTATGAATGGATATATAGCGAATCTTCACCCAGAGAAACAAGGCTGGGTATACAGTGACGCCCTTATACCTGTAAATAGCCTCTCACCCTGCACGGGACACCAGATGTAGAAGAATGGATAAAGAGCGACTCTTACACAACTATCTATTTGAATCACAGAAGTCACACTGATACGTTAAAGTTATGAATACCAGTCCCTGCAGTTATTCAATCAATTTCCTGCGTTGCTTTTGGTATCAGCGCCATTATGTAACGATACTTTCAAAACAACCGTAGGAGTTAAAGACACACGTTTTATCTGCCTTGTCATTACGCATCAACACTTAATGTCTTTGTGATAACATTGTTTGTTCATCGTTTGTTTTGTTTTATATATCTTCTTTTTTTTTTATTACGTGCGTGAATTTTAGTTTGACGATTTTCACTATACTCACAAAACGTCTGCGCGATCTGTGTACAAACATCTCTAAATTGTGATTTACATATAAAAGGTTCCTAATTCTGTCGTTTACGATTTTGAAGATGTCCTAACATATTTCTTCCTTTCTTGATCTATTTATAGATGCATGTAATTATTCATAGCCTCCGTGCGTTTTTATTATTATCATTATTATTAATATTTGGGTTCTTTGTGTGTGTTTGTGTGTGTGTGTGTGTGTGTGTGTGTGTGTGTGTGCTTTTTTTTGTTTGCTTGTTTGTTTTTTTCGATTGTTTGTTCGTTTCTTTGTTTGTTTTTCAAATAATACAATCCATAGTCCTAACTCTACTCTACATATACTACATAATAGAGTATTACGATCAGAAAGATGCCCAAATACATTTCCCCTTTTTTAATTCTGATTGCCGACATATCCTTTTACACATCATCTCCTGGAAATACCAGTTAGAGTTGAAAATCACAATTCTCACACCTGCTGATTATCAAGACCTAGCTACAAGGAAAATCTACTGTACAAACAATGCCTTTGTCCTCTGTGTTATTAGGCTTGTTTTACAGCCCTATTTTTACATACGTTATAGAGTGTATGGTCAAATTTTCAATTCAAACTACTGAATTCCTCAGCTCTTTTGTAAATATTCTACAGATCTTCAAATTTCCCTAAAGAGATCTACAATACTATCTTCAGTGTCTGTATAAATGGGGAGGTGGGGAAAATGATTTGGGAAACACAGAAAGATCATTAACCCACTGATAAACCCACATAGGACTAAGTTTGGAAAAATTTAAGTTCAAATTTCTTGTTTTTATATAATTTCATTTATCGAAGACAGGATTTGTCTTTTTTTTTTCTTTTATCTTTTTTTTTTTGTTTTAAATTTTTTTGTTTTTTGTTGGGTTTTTTTGTTTGTTTGTTTGTTTGTTTTTGTTTGTTTGTTGTTGGGGGGTTTTTTTTGTTTGTTTGTTTGTTTGTTGTTGGGGGGTTTTTTTTGGGAGGGGGGTCTTTTTGTTTTGTTTTATTTTATTTATTTATTTTATTATTTTTTGGTTTGTTTTTTTTTTTTTTTTTGTTAAACGTCTATGATGAAAGAACAATGTTAAAAACTTCAATTCATTTCAATATTAAAAATCATATTGCGTCTTCACCTGGAAAGGTAAATTAATTATGCGAATTATTTCTGAAAATTCCAATGAATTGATTACGTGTTTTTCGAACTGCTGACGTTGATTTTTACAGTGTCTTGTCTTTTCAAATTATTCAAAGGGGTATTTCCGTTGATGTTTCAAAGTTAAGAATATCGGGTTTTCTCAATTTTGAAGAAATTCCAATATATACAAGATTAGAATGGATTAATAAAAAAAATTAAATGCAATCATTTATGTGTATAACAATTATGCCACTAGGTGAGATACTTTTATTTTTGTTGGGATAGCATTTCGGTAATATATCCGCAGAGAAAACCCGTCGTCATTATCTTCCATCGTAACAAGGAAGTGTCCAAAGGAAGAGAATTTACCTGGAATTTAAATGCCTTGTACTACCTGATATCCGTTCCTTACCTGCCGTCAATTATATTTCATTTCATGACACTATCAGCATACATGGGTGTGGTTTGGTCTACATTGAACATGAAAATAAATCCGTTCCCTTCACTACTGTTTTTAATTTTTATTTTTCAATTGGTTTTTATATGACGATTAAGAAATTTTCTTTTTTTTTTTTTTTCTTTTTTAACTTGAAGCTGAATTTCATTCATGCAAGTGAACGGCGAAATTTTTAATAGTCTATCTCCAATTTGAATTCATGTCCGAACACACATATAAATATCAAGTGGTGACCTTGGGATCTACATTACATGTACATGCATATCGATAGAGTTTCACTAATGGAGCAATATGCTGATTTTGCTTTAGATGATAAATCAAATGCAAGTTTGACGTTTATTTGTGGACCAATGAGAGCCTTTGTTAGATCTTTGATTTACAGTGCATATGATTGATATATTTCGAACTGATAAGCTATTGGCTCGGAAGTTTACGGCCGAGGTTTCTGAACTTCCTGCAAACTAAAATGCTGTCTAGCTACTGAAAAAAAAAATATTAAGAGCAATCTGTTATTGAAACCCCCTCGCAATCACAAAAACTTGATTCGCGAAAAATATAAACTAATCATAGGTGAAAGTCATTTCATACTTCAACTTCTCTATCGTCAACTTCTCTATCGTCAACTTCTCTATCGTCAACTTCCCATGTTTTGTAGCAGTATCTCATTATCACCTGGTGTTTAATCTTTCAGCTGATTTGATACGCTAAAGCATGCTCTGTGTATAATCAATTTTAAATCGAGACTTACAAATGAATTGATATTACATTGTACAAGGGCTTCAATAGTCTCGTTTAAAGTCAGCATTTTGCGAATTCTATACTCGTTATAAAGAGCTAAATTCACACACACAACCAGTCATTGGGTCGAATGCGGAAGTGGTTCATACCAGTCGTTAGGGACTTCCGTATGTGCTGATTTTGACTGCGTATGACTCCGTTTACCTAATCAAGATATAGGACTCACGGGTAGTGTGACCGGTTGACAGGGAATGCTTACTCCTCCTAGGCACCTGATTTCACCTCTGGTTTGTCCAGGGGTCCTTGCTTGCTCTACTCTTAATTTTGCATTCTCTATGAGAATTGTGAGACTTATAGCTGTTCATTACTTTCACTTTTTCACACAATCGAATATCTAGCGATTCCACATACATTTAATGTTTAATGCAGAGACCTTGATCTGTTTTATATCCCCCACAATCGGAGGCATAAAGTGTCGTCTATCTGTCTGTCTGTCTGCAAAAATTTTAATCTGGGTCATTAATCATAATGCTTCGTGCTAGGGCTTTCATATTCCACATGTTTATTCCTTGTGACAAATTCTTTCTTTTGGTATCAAAATGGTTTTCTTCATTACCTTTACTTGAAGTTTGCTCTATTTTTGAAAAACTTTAACCTTGCCCATACCTTTTGATAGCATGGTGATAGAGCTTTCAAATTTCACATGTGTATTTACTGTGTCATACGGGGGCATCAGTGTTCACAAACACATCGTGTTGTCTTTAAAATTAAACTTTATTGTTTGTTTTGTTTGTTTGTTTTACGTCCCGTCGAGAATTTTTCACTCATATTGAGACGTCACCAGCTGTAGATGAAGTACCACAAATTTAGACCGATGCTTAGCGCTCAGTGCCGTCCCAGTGAGGGTTCCCTAACGTGCCAACGCCCACCGTGACACGGGACTTCCGTTTTTAAGGTCATATCCGAAAGAGCCATGATTCTCATTTCTAAATGCCGAACGTTTGGCGAAGGAGCAATCACTACCTATTTTTCGTCTTAGGTTTCTACCTATATCTATATCTATCTATCTACCTATCTATCTAAATACACTATGTAGCTATCTAGCTAGATAGATAGATAGATAAGAAACTTACATGTATATCAATCCCTTCGTACGATAATTCACAATACATGCACACAACATTGTACATATATGTCACTATTACAGGCATGCATAATGTGGAGGATCCAGCGCCAGCGAACTGTCCCCCCCCCGCTCCCCTTCCCCACCGCCCCACCCCTCCTAAATATGATTCAATATCCCAAATTGCTAGAATATATAAATGTCTTAGTTTGTAAGAACTAGATGGCTTCAGGGGACTTATCCCACCCCCCACCCCCCAACCAGAGCTTCGACCTGGCACCACTAAAGGTTTAATGACAACCCCCAGATTCCACCCATTTACCCTGCCCTCTGTTCAGAAATATCTAGTTTCGCCACTGGCTTATCATTAATGTGTTCTGGTAAACGTTACATCACATTTGGTATTGCAGATGAAAAAAGAAGAATGAATTAAAGTACTGAATACCTGGAAATGATTTCATTCAGTATGAATTGTAACTTAAATTCTTATTCATCACAGACCATTTTCATCTAATTCGTAAGATAAATTACTATGATTTAATCACTTTTATGAAACAGAGTTCTGAAGAGAAAATTGGGAACAGGGAAGTGAATATCATGCCCATTTCAGGATTTACCTTGACTTTAAATAAACACCTTGCATGATTGTTACACGTCATAAAACATGAATACTTAGAATCACCTTGAAGTTGTTTTTTTATTATTATTATTTATTTTTTATTTATTTATTTTTAAAATTCATAACAGAGTCTCTTTCACATGTTGATTTCATGTTCCTTAGTTCACTTGTCAAGTAGACAAAGCTCAGTTCCTTGTCTTCTTGATACAGCGAATACATCTGATATGCGAATACACCTGATATGCGAATACATGAAATTACAAATTACAATTACATGTCGGATTGACTCGTTTTTGAGAAAGTATGAGGGCTGATTGATGAGTTGAACTTCATATATAAGGGTTTGAATTTTGGCGGACATATTGCATTATTTTTCAAAATAATCCTCTTCAGTATCTATACAATTTTGCCAGCGACGTTTAAGGGCATCAGTGCCATTTATAAAGAAGTCCTTTTCTTGACCGTTCAGAAAGTCCCTGCATGTATGACGTCATCATCTGACTGAAAGTGGGTATCGAAAATGATAATTTTTAGTTTTGGAAATGGATAAAAGTCTGATGGAGCCAGATCAGGCGAATAAGGCGGACGCTCAATCAATTTAAATTGTTAATTGCAGCCATGACAATGACAGACTTGTGAACAGGGGCATTGTCCTGGTGGAACAACACACCTTTATTGAGTTTTCTGCGATGCTTGAGTTTAATATTTTCCCGTAACTACCTCAGAAGTGATGCATAGTATGTTCCATTGACTTTTGTGCCGTCTGGAGGTAATCTACCATCAGAGTACCATCAATATCCCAGAAAACCGAGGCCATAACCTTTCCAGCTGATGGAAGTCTTTGCCTTCTTTGGCGGGGGTGAACCAGTGTGCTTCCATTGTTTAGACAGTAGTTTGGCCTCTGGGGTGAAATTGAACCACGTTTCATCCAAAGTAACAAATCTATAAAGAAAGTTAGCAGTAGCTACCTCTAAAATGTTTAAATTAGCACGCGACAAAGTGCGCCTGGTGTGCTTCTGATCAACTGTCAGAAATCTCGATACCCAACGGGCTGAAAGCTCTCTCACTGCAAAATCCTCTGTCAGAATGAAATGTACTCCTTCCTGTGAAATGCCAACTGTACTGGCTATATATCTTCTATAACTCGCCTGTCAGTCATAACAATATCATGGACTTTATTGACCATTTCTGGGGTTGCAATGTTTTTTGATAGGCCTTCCAGGACGAGGGTCATCCTCAAGACTGTCTGCCGCGTTTAAATTCCACCACCCACCTTCTTACTGTAGCAGATGAAGGAGCATCTTACCCTAGTCTTGCTACCATATCAGTATGGATATGCTTAGATTGATTGATTGATTATATATTGTTTAACATCCCGCTCGAGAATTTTTCACTCATATGGAGACGTCAACATTGTCAGTGAAGGGCTGCAAAATTTAGGCCTATGCTCGGCGCTTATGGCCTTTGAGCAGGGAGGGATCTTTATCATGCCACACCTGCTGTGACACGGGGTCTCGGGCCCGAGGTCGTAGATCAAAAATGAACTTGTTATACCGATTTATTATCTTGTTATAAGGATTCAACTATCTCTTTATAACAATTTGGTATCTCGTTATAAAGTGTTATTTATCTCATTATAAAGATTTAGGATCTTGTTAGGGAGTAAATTAGATAAGGTGTTTTAAATTATCTTGTTATAACGATTTCGCATTTCGCTGTAACGAGTAGTAATGATATGTCTCATTTTAATGATTTGATATTTCGTTATAAGGAGTTAACCAGTTAATGATCTCGTAAGAACGAGTTGATTTATCGTTTTAACGATTTAGTGTCTCCTTACAATGAGACAATCCGCCTATCGAATTTTAAATAAAAATACCATTTATTAAATGGCAAAAATTGTACACAAACTGTATTGTACAAACTATATGGTACATGTGGTTTTGTGGTTTGTCTGAAAGCGATTACTAGCAGTTCTCTCCATACAAAAAAAAAAATTATCTCGACACAATTTATCATGATAATTACCTTTGAAAATTATTTTTGAAATCATTTTATTTATATATTGTTTCATTATTAGTTAACTCTCGCTTTATTAAAATACCTAAAAATCTCTTTGATGAGGAAAAATCCCGATATAGATCTATCTGTTAAGAACACACGAATGATCTCGGTCTATTTAACTACTGAATAGTAGGGGATCTAGCGGTATAAGTGCATCGCTATATAACGTGTGTCAATAAAATAGCAAATTGCTGATTATGCATGTTTCAGTTTTGACCTACATTTGAGAACCAATGAGCACCTCTGTTTATGCTCGTGTGTCAGTAAAATAGCTGATATCGCAGAGAATGAATACCAAATACAGTTTTGACCTACATCTGAGAACCAATGAGCACCTCTGTTTATGCTCGTGACTAGAAATTGTATACGTATGACTAATTGTGTTCCACATGGGTTGGCTACCTTGCTCTCGATTGGTAAATCTTTCTCTTACTTCCTCACGAAGTCTAGACGGCTTAAAAGCCTTGAACATGTATATATCTGGTCAATCATAGGTGGCTGGAATAAAGACGGTCACGGAAAACAACTAAAAACCCAGGTATAATCCGTTTAGTATTTGAGATATATCTGTCTTCGTCCGAGGATTCTGCTCTGCCTTTTTTTAATAGACGTAACCAGGTGGATTTTGTCTAAAAAAAAAAAAATTTAACCCCCCCCCCCAAAAAAAAACGGATCAGAAAAAAAACCAACGTCACACTACATGAAGAACAATTATTTCATGCTCCGCAGTTTGGGTCTTGCGGAATGTTAACACGCAATAGACGTTGGGTAATCGAAATAAAAAAAAAAAAAGCAGCGCTGTATCTCGTTTAGGTTAGGAAGGTTCTTACTAGTTTCCTTTTTAATCTCTCTTAATTTTCATAAAACATTGGAAAAAACTGCAAGTACCGATGTGTCTCCAATTTTCAGTTGCATGCATTCACATTGGGACATTGTAAGTTAGCCTTATACTTTCTGCATTGATTGATTGATTATATATTGTTTAACGTCCCACCAGAGAATTTTTTACTCATATGGAAACATCACCACTGCCGGTAAAGGGCTGCAAAATTTAAACCTATGTTCGGCACTTACGACCTTTGAGCAGGGATGGATTTTTATCGTGCCAAACCTGCTGTGACGTTGGAGCCTCGGGTTTTGCGATCTCACCCAAAGGACCGCCCCATTTAGTCGCCTAGCTCTTACCGCCATACGACAAGCATGGGGTACTGAAGATCTATTCTAATCCGAATCCGTACGGGACTTTCGTACTGAATAACGTTAAAATATTCTCAGTGCTTTATTAAAGGGCGTCTGGATGATAGGAAATAATACCGGAATGTCGCTAAACATGGACGTGTTCTATTTGATGGAATCCAAAGCGAAATACCATAAAGACAATGCATAATTTTTAGGCAGGGTCTGTCATATTTCACTGAAGGCTTGTAGAATCAGGAAGGGCCGAGGGGTTGTCCCCTTTTTGACAATGTTCATTGTCCGTTATTTTTAAATGCAAAGTAAAGTTCCCCCTTCTTTCCCTTGTAGCAGCATTGAATGTTAAGGCAAGTTTGTGCACACGCTAATTGAACCCATGAAGTAATAGAGATAAAGAAATGCCCCCACCACCACCAAGATTCAAGAGTTTAAAAATTGACGAAATGGACTTAAAAATACGACTAAGGTCATAAATACTAGTAGTTTGGGCCGAAATTCATTTTCTTGCAATATCATCGATGACAAACGTATTCTTTAAGCGTACTTGTGTATCATACACCAAATAAGCTAAACATTATACTGATTTTACTTGACGATGCTATGAATGTATCACAAGGTCAAGTCGACCAAATGAGTTGAAGGAAGCAGCTAAGGAAAAAAAAAAACTTGTATGTACTAAAGCGATCTACAACTTCCATTAGTTCACAGTCTTATCCTCGTGTATCAGATTACAATTTCTTCTATAATAGATTTTCATTTAAGGAAGTTCATGCAATGAACCCTGTGTGACTGTTTTATGTTCAAAAATTTATAATTAAAATGTATATTCTTCAAATACAACTGACCAATCGATTCATGGTAAAAATGCAAACAAGTCGACACCAGACATTAAAATGTCCAGAGAGAACCTGTTTTCACTAAAGAATGAGAATTTTTTGGAAAAAAAATGTTGAAACAGTATGTATATGAATGCAGTAACAGCTACGGGTGATTGAAATTCAAATTCGCCCATCTGAGAACTGCATTTGAAAGATTTTAAATGAGGGATTTTAGCAAAGATGTTTCTATTATAAATGTTTAAAAAAGCTTTAAGCGTTCATTGTTAAATTTATTGTGCTGTAGGCGTCATTGGATGAGGAAACACTTTGAAGTGAATGAGAACTGCGATGCGGGGTTTTTTTTTTGTTTTTTTTTTTGTATTTTGATTTGTTTTTATAGAAATTTAAATCGTTTAAAAGGGCATGTTAAAAGATCTAACTGTTATGCGCTAAAATAAGCTGTGATTTTGATTTAAGAAATTACGATATTGGCTGATGTTGTCAGGAAGTTACATTTACTAGTCTACATTTTGACTTTAACCCACTGTTACATACATACATGTACGTTCACTCTCCACTGAATATATAATTATAACATCTGTACTGAATCGGTAGGTTAATGTTCTATTGCATATACCAGATTGAGTGTTTTATTTCATGTACTCTTTCACATCTTTAAGTCACTTATCGATCCATTTTCACAACGTGTAACTTAAATGCAGTAGAGTCCGGTAATTTGAATATAAATTCCCATGTATGTGGCCACAGAGCCTCGCGTATAATGCTTCCGCTAAATTATAATGTCAACCATGCATATATACACGCAAAGTCCGGCAATTCAAATATGCCGATTTTGAAAGGTTCATTGATTATTTTCTACAACTAGGAAGAACTTTTAATCAATGTCGATTCGGTTGATACAGCTACCTAATTTTTACTACTCAGCATCTTAGTTTAATTAGGGAGTGTATACGAGAGAAAACAATCACTACACGTCCGTAAGACAAACAATGGTTTGATTCGGCGTTAGTAAAATACACTGGAATAAGAAACAGACTACATAATAAAGCTTTATGTTCAAACAGCAATTCAGACCGGTTTATTAAACAAGTTAAAATTTTACTGTAGGAAGAAATATATGCCGCATTTATTAGACCTGTGTTAGAATACGCCTCTGTAGTCTGTGATAGGTATACGGGTTTTGATTCAAACCAGTTAGAAAAGGTTCAAATATTCGCTGCCAAAATATTAACAGGCCTTCCAGTGTTTGCTTCATTAGATTCACTTTATTTTGAAACTGGGTAGGAACCCCTTTCTAAAAGACAAGCAGCTAAATTAACCAATATGTTAAAAATTCAGAATACTTCAGTTCTCCAGTATTTGCAAGAAATTTGTTCAAATATCTGCAGAAATTTATCAGCATATAATACCCATAATTCTAATAATTACACTCCTCCAAGATGTCGACTTGAAGTACAAATGCATTTAGGTGGCTTTTATTCCAGACACAGTTAGAAAATGGAATTTTTTAGCCTAGAAATAAGGGTGTTAACTTCAATTGATACTTTCAAAAGAACGCATTATATCAACTCCCTCGAAACCACCTTTATATTACTCATATGGTAATAATTCATATACCAAATTAAGACATTCTTGCGTTTTGAATTATGATCTTTATCGTAAAAACATAATTTTCTCTCTAAATTGCCTATTTGGTCATTTTGAAAATGCCTACCATTTCTTCTTTGTATGCAAAAGGCACACTCGAGCAAGAAGTAGTCTTCTCAATGAATTATTTCAGTTAAATGATATTGCTGTTGTCGATGCCCATCATTTATTATAGAGAAATGAATATTCTTCAAACGATGTTAATATTTATATCTTCAAAGCAGTCCAGAAGTTTATCGAGAACTCTAGGAGTTTTTAATCAGACCAACATATCATTTATAGATAAATGTTTTTCATATCATGCCTATTATATGTATATTATAATAGTATATTCTATTGTTTATTACATTTTTGGAATGACAATCCTGATTTGTACATGTGCAAGACAATATATTTTGTATATGGCAGACGTTTTGCAAGTTACAAGAACTGGTAAAAAAAATCCCTTTGTATATTTATACAATGAGATAAGTTCAAATCAAAATCTTTAAGCTTCAAAATTTATCAATGGGTGAAGAAAATTAAAACCAATATATTTAAATGAAGGACCATGTTATAATCCGTTCCATTGACGAGATAGAGGAGAAATCACTGAATGTAGGGTTTACTTGATTCCAATATCACTAGAAATGACCAAACTTAAGTGATACATACATAGTATAGGTTGCAAGATTGTTTAGACCATGCACTCTTGGAGTCAGGGTGGACCCATAATCGAATTTTAGCGTTTACATTTTTTAACATCAAAATATCCTCAGTACCAATAACAATCTAGATCTGCAAATTTTAAAAGTAATAATTCTCTCTCTCTCTCTCTCTCTCTCTCTCTCTCTCTCTCTCTCTCTCTCTCTCTCTCTCTCTCTCTCTCTCTCAGATAGATAATGATGTGTTGCAATGTTCCAAGAAAGAATTTAAAATCATTTCAACAAAGCTACCATTACAAAACCTATTATTTGGATTTGCCCATCCCTTTGGGGATCTTTTCAATTTACTCACCACGAGGCGTCATCAGATTTAATTCAGGTGACGTAACACTAGTCAAACTCTACCGGGAAGCACCCGTGACTGGTTTACCCAATATCTGTTGTTACTGAGCTGACCGAAGCGTGATCACAAGTGACGTATGTGATCCAAGCCATCTATATCGATCAATATGAAACTCGGGGTTTAAATAATTTAATCATTAATGGGCCGCATATTTCTTTTCTCATCGTAAGTTAATGTTAATACAATTCAGGACTTCATCGAGATATGTATGCTACATAAAGAGAGACAACTCTTTACAGAACTATTAACTAATGTCACTAACTAGTTCTCTCCCAGTGAAGCCGTTCTACCCAGCGACAATGACGTCAAATAAGCGTGGTTCAGGAGCTCGATACCCCTTCTCGGTTTGTCTTGGTTACAGGACATTATTTGTGTCAAATATCAACTTCTAATGTCAATCCGTTACAAGTTATTGCCTGCCAAATTTATTGCGGGCAATATAATAATCAAATCGGCAAACTTCCGTCAGTTCGTTTGCAAACACGCCAGTCTCTGTGTGCGGACACGCAGAGGACTATAGGTAGCATTGTATGTTAGAGCACTGATCAGACAACATTCGCATTATCAAGGCACATGGGTTTATAGTTCTCTCACATTTCCCTGCTTTTAAATAGTTTTGTAAAGTTTGAATCCCAAAACCATGACTTCCAGAGAATACCAAAGACATAACTGGTGCATAATTTTACTTTCTATAGCGGTAACTGGCATGTAACTTTACATTCTATAGCGGTAACTGGCATGTAACTTTACATTCTATTGCGGTAACTGGCATGTAACTTTACATTCTATAGCAGTAACTGGCATGTAACTTTACATTCTATAGCGGTAACTGGCATGTAACTTTACATTCTATAGCGGTAACTGGCATGTAACTTTACATTCTATTGCGGTAACTGGCATGTAACTTTACATTCTATTGCGGTAACTGGCATGTAACTTTACATTCTATTGCGGTAACTGGCATGTAACTTTACATTCTATAGCGGTAACTGGCATGTAACTTTACATTCTATAGCGGTAACTGGCATGTAACTTTACATTCTATTGCGGTAACTGGCATGTAACTTTACATTCTATTGCAGTAAATGACATGTAACTTTACATTCTATAGCGGTAACTGGCATGTAACTTTACATTCTATAGCGGTAACTGGCATGTAACTTTACATTCTATAGCGGTAACTGGCATGTAACTTTACATTCTATTGCGGTAACTGGCATGTAACTTTACATTCTATAGCGGTAACTGGCATGTAACTTTACATTCTATTGCGGTAACTGGCATGTAACTTTACATTCTATTGCAGTAAATGACATGTAACTTTACATTCTATAGCGGTAACTGGCATGTAACTTTACATTCTATAGCGGTAACTGGCATGTAACTTTACATTCTATTGCGGTAACTGGCATGTAACTTTACATTCTATTGCGGTAACTGGCATGTAACTTTACATTCTATAGCGGTAACTGGCATGTAACTTTACATTCTATTGCAGTAAATGACATGTAACTTTACATTCTATAGCGGTAACTTACATGTAACTTTATTTTTTATAGCGGTAACTGGCATGTAACTTTACATTCTATTGCGGTAACTGGCATGTAACTTTACATTCTATTGCGGTAACTGGCATGTAACTTTACGTTCTATTGCGGTAACTGGCATGTAACTTTACATTCTATTGCAGTAAATGACATGTAACTTTACATTCTATAGCGGTAACTGGCATGTAACTTTACATTCTATAGCGGTAACTGGCATGTAACTTTACATTCTATAGCGGTAACTGGCATGTAACTTTACATTCTATAGCGGTAACTGGCATGTAACTTTACATTCTATAGCGGTAACTGGCATGTAACTTTGCTTTCTGTAGTGGTAAACAGGATGCAACCTTACTTTCTATAGCAGTAATTGGCATTTAACCTTCTTTTTATTACATCAACTGGCATGTAACTTTACTATCTATAGCGGTGGCTGGCATGTGCTATGCCCATTTCAGTACAACTTTTCTTTTATTGACCCTCACCATAAAATGATCATTCATTTCGCAAGTTTAATAATTTGTTCTAAAACCATTGACTGTAGGAACTGGCGTGGTTTCTAGTGGGTAGAGCACATGACTATGTGACAAGCCATAGGTTTGAACAGTGGCTGCAACAGATCCAAGTTGAAAAAATAGATTGTTTCTCCATCAAGCACTTGACATTACGTGAGAAATAAAGTTGCACTACCAACAAGTTTATCTGTCCAACGGTGATCGAATCCGACTGACTGCCATATTAGTAAGTACACATGTACTTTGTATCCTAGTAAGTATATATACGCACATATAGCTAGTGAAATTCAAATAACTTATGAAAATTTATTATCTAATCATCAAAGCTTCTTCTGTTTCTCTTCTTCAGTGAATCTGCTTTTTTTCTTCTTAGACGAATTTCATTTGCTTTGGCAAACCTTTAAAATATATAATGCAAAATTTTACCAATTTACAGTAGATGAATAAAATGTGTATATATACATGTAGCTAATTCGTTAATGAAGATTTTTTTAAAAAATCAAATGTTGCAAACTCTTGTTGACAAAAAAAAGGAGGAAATTCGGTTTCAGTGACCTGGTGGGCACATCAGAGGATCTAACTGTAACTACAGCAATGTAAGTTGGCAACTCAAAGGATATAGCAATCTAAGATGGCAATGCAAAGAACCTAACTTTCACTGTACAGTGGTGCCTGTTTTATACGATGTTTTATTTTCCAAGCTATTTCATCGCAT
Source organism: Ostrea denselamellosa (assembly GCA_024699665.1). Classification (NCBI taxonomy): domain Eukaryota; kingdom Metazoa; phylum Mollusca; class Bivalvia; order Ostreida; family Ostreidae; genus Ostrea; species Ostrea denselamellosa. The sequence continues at coordinate 24,503,119 of JAMZEH010000020.1, forward strand.
TATGCGGAATATCATTAGAAACAACTTCATTCAAAAGCGGGTTAAACTGTACGTAATATACAGTTTTTTGCCCAGTTCCGGATCATGGCCAGTTCCGAATCACTTTGTAATTATTATTTAAATATTCTTAATTATTCATATGGTATATACTCAGAAAGTTCATGCACGTAAAAGATAATTACTGAAGAATACAAAACTGCTGTAGTTCTTATCTAACCCAGGTATATTACTGGTCACACTCATTTACTACCTCGGCATCTTGGTTATTTACGTGCTTAGAAAAAAAAAGATATGTGCTAAATGAAAAAGTTGTCAGTAGTGAAAGTATAACCAAGTTGTTTTGGGTTTTTTTGGTTTTTTGGGGTTCTTTTTTTTTGTTGGTTTTTTGGGGTTTTTTTTTTTTTTTGGCACAAAATATAAATGCATTTAATTGACATGTCTTTCAGTAATAACACCAATAAATATTTCTTTAGAGAGTGTATTCAAGATGCCTTCCGAAACAAACACCATCTGCTTGATTAGTTCCGGATCAGTTGTGTCATACACGTCATGTTGAACTAAGTTTTAACCTTTGAGTAATATTCCAGTTCGTATTACAGTAAATCTTGAATTTATAAAAGTAATGTAAGATCTAATATGCATTAATTATTTTTATCAACACAACAAAGTACTGGTATATCCCCCCGACCGGTCGCGGTAGCCCAGTGGTTAGAGTGTTCGCTTCGTAACGGGGAGGTCGTGAGTCCGAGCCTCGCTCGTGTCATGGCCGCGTCAAACTTAATACGCAAAAATAGATAGTGATTGCTCCTTCGCCAAATGCTCGGCATAAAGAAGTGAGAATCGCGTGTCTTTCGGATATGACCTTAAAAACAGAGGTCCCTTGTCACGGCAGGCATTGGCACATTAAAGAACCCTCACTGCTACGGCCCTGAGCGATAAGCATCGGTCTAAACTTGTGGTACTTCACCTACAGCTGGTGACGTCTCAATATGAGGGAAAAATTCTCGACGGGACGTAAAACAAACAATCAATCAATAATATTAACCCCTGATTACCAAAGTGGACAATTCATGACACCCCCTTCCGTAAAAAAAAAAAAAAAAATTGAGACAGTATATATGCTACCTAAATATACATCTAAATTTATTTAATTCTTAAAAAAGTATACTGTAGTTTAGTCAACATTAGAATATTCTAATTTATGCCTTTATTCAATATTTTTATTCCAAGCTTCCTGTGTGCCTTCGCCATGTTTGTCAACACTACAAGAAAATGGCGAGGAATTGTTATCCCGCTAAGATCTAACGTTATATCATAAACTGACTCAGTGAAAGATAATTATCAATGTAAATTAAAAACAAAATATTTGAATGCGGTAGTTGTGGCTATGCGTAGATGTGAAACTCTGAATACAGTTCAATATGAAAAAAAATATGTAAAGATTGATTTAAACCGGTGTCTGTTTTTACTTTCACGGAAACTAGGTATATCTTAAGCGGAATAAACATACTGACGTGATTTACAGTTTGGGGTCGATTGAATGTCAGACAGGATCAGTCAACGTTCGCATCGGCCTACAGTCATTTCAAACACCTCTGCGATTCGAAACTGGCAGTATGATTCGGAACTGACCTATGAAATCGGTTATGAAAAATGCCAAGATCGTTGATATTTACAACGATTTTCAGATAATTTATTTCTATTAGAGTAACTGCTGAGAAGATTGAAAGCTAAATTATCTTCGTGGATTATACCACAAGCAATCATTAATGAAAATGTGTGATCCGGAACTGGGCAAACGACTAAATTTGTTTCCTCTTGTAGTGATGCATTTTCGTTTTAATTGAAATTCTAGATGTTCAAAATTACAGTTTTCTGGTTGAATATATGGAAATAGATTTTAAAAAACATTTTTTTTTCTTTTTACATGTAGATTATTCATTTTCAGTTATATTTTACGCATTAATCTTCTCTTCCGTTAGGGACATCCTACAGAGCCTCACAACAGATATATCCTACAGAGTCTCACCACAGATATATCCTACAGAGACTCACCACAGGATATATCCTACAGAGCCTCACCACAGATATATCCTACAGAGACTCACCACAGGATATATCCTACAGAGCCTCACCATAGATATATCCTACAGAGACTCACCACAGATATATCCTACAGAGACTCACCACAGGATATATCCTACAGAGACTCACCACAGGATATATCCTACAGAGCCTCACCATAGATATATCCTACGGAGCCTCACCACAGATATATCCTAAAGAGCCTCACCATAGATATATCCTAAAGAGCCTCACCATAGATACACCCTACAGAGACTCACCATAGATATATCCTACAGTGCCTCACCACAGATATATCCTACAGAGCCTCACCACAGATATATCCTACAGAGCCTCACCACAGGATACATCCTACAGAGACTCACCATAAATATACCCTACAGAGCCTCACCACAGATATATCCTACAGAGCCTTACCACAGGATACATCCTACAGAGCCTCACCACAGGATATATCCTACAGAGCCTCACCACAGGATACATCCTACAGAGCCTCACCACAGATATATCCTACAGAGCCTCACCACAGGATACATCCTACAGAGCCTTACCACAGATATATCCTACAGAGCCTCACCACAGGATATATCCTACAGAGCCTCACCACAGGATACATCCTACAGAGTCTCACCACATATATATCCTACAGAGCCTTACCACAGATATATCCTACAGAGCCTCACCACAGGATACATCCTACAGAGCCTCACCACAGATATATCCTACAGAGACTCACCACAGGATACATCCTACAGAGCCTTACCACAGATATATCCTACAGAGCCTCACCACAGGATATATCCTACAGAGCCTCACCACAGGATACATCCTACAGAGTCTCACCACATATATATCCTACAGAGCCTTACCACAGATATATCCTACAGAGCCTCACCACAGGATACATCCTACAGAGCCTCACCACAGATATATCCTACAGAGACTCACCACAGATATATCCTACAGAGACTCACCACAGGATATATCCTACAGAGACTCACCACAGGATATATCCTACAGAGCCTCACCATAGATATATCCTAAAGAGCCTCACCATAGATACACCCTACAGAGCCTCACCACAGGATATATCCTACAGAGCCTCACCACAGGATACATCCTACAGAGCCTCACCACAGATATATCCTACAGTGCCTCACCACATATATATCCTACTGAGCCTTACCACAGATATATCCTACAGAGCCTCACCACAGGATATATCCTACAGAGCCTCACCACAGGATACATCCTACAGAGTCTCACCACATATATATCCTACAGAGCCTTACCACAGATATATCCTACAGAGCCTCACCACAGGATACATCCTACAGAGCCTCACCACAGATATATCCTACAGAGCCTCACCACAGATATATCCTACAGAGCCTTACCACAGGATACATCCTACAGAGCCTCACCACAGATATATCCTACAGAGCCTCACCACAGATATATCCTACAGAGCCTCACCACAGGATACATCCTACAGAGCCTCACCACAGGATACATCCTACAGAGCCTCACCACAGGATATATCCTACAGAGCCTTACCACAGATATATCCTACAGAGCCTTACCACAGATATATCCTACAGAGCCTCACCACAGGATACATCCTACAGAGCCTTACCACAGGATACATCCTATAGAGCCTCACCTTTCGGTCAGTATCTTAGTATCCTCTTCTGTCATTTCCTCAGGCTTTCCTGACGATCTGTAAATCATCTCTCTGACCTTATTCAAGCAGTCAGCCTGATTCAGCATCTGTGTTCTTGTTTTCTCAGATGTGACAACCAAATATCCCTCCTTTGTTATTTTACTTTTCTCCTTCAAAATCGAAGTGTTTTATACAGCAGAATTCAAGAGCAGTGTAACATAACAATAATTGCTTTGAACACACATACAGTAGGCATACTATTAGAAGGGTTTCTATTTTTGCACCATTAGTACTAAATTATATAAATAAAAAGTGATCTTCTCTATTTATGCATTATATGTATCAACAACAGAAGCAAATAGGACATCAGCTCTAATTGTGTTAAATACACTACTGTATGATAAGTACATTTATCACACAACAGTACTGTTTCCGGGTTCACAATGCAGGTTCAGAAAAACAATATGAACTCATATCAAAGGTTAATAACAATGCAAATTATGTGGGGTCATGTGAGGTCAACGCGTGGTGGCATAGATTTACTTTTACGACAAATGTTCTTCAAGTTTATCATATTTATTCCTGTTTCATTTGTTGTTGTTAATATATAATGACTAAAAATTAAAATCCTAAGATTGAGATTTCAATTTTGTTGTTTGTCTTTAGATCTTATTTCTTCCACTCAAGGACATTTTCAGACTGTGCAAAGAGGCTGAAAATCCTTCCTTATACAGAAACATGAAATGGAAAGTAACTAAAATATGCATTTATTGATAGTTGTGCGATAAATAGAATGCTACACTCGTGTTTATGACATCTGATATTTATGAAATTCCTTACCAGATTTAAATATTCCCCTCATTAAATCTTGGGAAATATTAAATCTGGCAACTCATTTCATAAATTTCATATGCCATGAGCACTTGTTCAAAATCCTCTATTTTTCACACAACTAATAATTTGTTGGAAAAGTTCCAAAATTATAGAGAATTTTACAGTGCAATACCTGAGCTATTATCAACTTCTTTTTTTATGAACTTTTCTTAAAATAATAAGATCCACACACAGAAAAAAAATCCAGTACAAATTAAAGTTTTTGCTCTATAGTCAAAACAAAGATGGTTGACCAGATATCGGGTGGGAACCTTTGGTATTCCTATGTTGTAATCATTTAAGTATCAATTAATTCTTATGCTATTTCAATTCTGACTTCCAATGAATGACCAATATTCATAATTAGAAACATCACATTAGCAATGATCAAAGCAATTAAGGGATTGCTGAAAATATGCATTTATATCAGTGACAGTAATTATTCAATTTGTAAACGTAGTGAGGAAATAAATTATCAACAAAAAAAATCAAATATGTTTTAGCTATACAATAAAGGAGTTACTGAATTTTTAATGGTAACTAACATCACTCTCAAGCTCATGCATTTTTATCCAACTAATGCCAATATTCAACAATAAATCTAAAATACAGCACGTCACTAAGTTGGCTTAGTTTGTAGATATCAATGACCTTGTACTAATTGTCAGAACTATTCTCTTTAGTAACAACTTACATTTTTGATGAGATTTTCCTTGATCCACTGAGGTATCCATGATGCATTTCCAACATGAAATCGTACTTCTACTTTTGAGCTGACTATTGAACAAAACAAAGTCTATATATGACATCATTGCTACAAAACAGTAGATCCTTGCCTGCAAATTTGAGATGAGCAAGCAGGAGAACTCTATCTAAATGCTTCCTGTCAATTTGTATGAATTCTTCACACCAGCTACAGTTTTGCAGCTAGTGACAGTATATATATGTATTGTTTGTTTGTTTTCTGCCACACTCAACAATTTTTCAGTTATCTGGTGACGTCCAGTTTTTATTGGTGGAGGAGAGAACCCAGATACAATGTAGCTGGGAAGAGACCACCGACCTTCTGAAAGTAAACTGGCAAACTTTCTCACATATATCGGCGCGAGCGGGATTCGAACCTGTGCCAACTAGAGGTGAGAGGCCTTGTGATTTTGAGCGCAATACTTTAACCACTCGGCCACGGAGGTCCCGTATGTATGTATTGTACATAAAAAGTAAATATACAGTAGCAAGACGGAAGATGTGTTTACGAAGCATAAAGCAGACTTTATGAGGATGTAATCATGTCTTACATACAAATTTGAAATAATTCATGACTGTATGATGCAGGGGAAAACAAGAATACCAGAAACGGTACATTCAGTCGGACAGTGAAATTCAACCTGTATATCTGTTTGAGAGTAAATTTGGGGCAATACTTATATCCATAACAGAATAAAATCCAGAAAACTGTATGACCTACTTTTAGTCTTAAAGTAGGTCATGCTGCATCAATCCATCTGACATATGAACTGATTATGTATATCTTTGAGAGGGAGGCTGTGACAAAATGTCAGTGCAATATCTGAATTCATAATGAGAAAAAGTCCAGAAAAATCTTTTTGAACTACTTTCAACATGATGCACAAATTCAGCTGAAATGTGAACTGATTATGTATTTCTCTGAGAGGGAGGTTGTAACAAAATTTCTGGGCAATACATTTATCCATAACAAAAAACCTGGAAAACTGTTTGACTTTCTTTTAGCCCTAGAATAGATTATGGTGCACCAATCCAACTGACATACAACTGAACTTGTATTCCTCTGAGGAAGCTTGGGACTAAATTTCAGAGCAATATCTGAATTTGTAACAAAAAAGTGTGTAAAACTGTTTGACCTACTTTTAGCCATAAAGTAGGTCGCAGTGCACCAATCCAGCTGAAATGCATATGGATGTCCAGCTGGACGCATGCACAGCATCATAACACAATATGTCTCATCTTATGATGGGTGTATAAAAATGTAGATTCACTATTTAATATTATCAAATGTATCCTTTATTAACAAATGCATTAAGGTCAATGTCTACTCAACTATACAGCAATTAATATTGAAAAATTTCACATGACCTATATTATACACTGGACAATAGATGAGGACCCTCTCAGAAAGTCACCTCAACAGAGCTTCAAGTACATATCATTTACAAATCTCATGCTTAAAGATCAAAGTCACTGCTGAAAGTTATATCTTTTGATTAACATTATACCAGTTTGAATAAGTTGAATTTTAATTCTGCCAATAACTTTACAATATGTGTGTGATGACTGGAACCCTTACCTTTGTTGACATTCTGTCCACCAGGCCCACTCCCTCTGACAGCTTTGATCTGAATGTCATCTGAAAAAAAAAACACCTAAAAGATATCAATCCTGTCTGAATCACACTACACAAACATACACATGTGAAAATAATGAGTCATCAATAATTATAGGCAATCAATTAATTAAAATCTTGAGATTTTCAAAATTAAACTGATTTTATTTTATCCATGCATAGTTAAGAGAACCAGAATATAGATTAAATAACAAAATCAGAATTAAAAAAATACATGATAGAACCAAATTACAGAATAGAACCAGAATACAGATCTTATGACAGAACTTGATTTGAGATTAATATAGAACCAGCTCACAGATTAGAACCAGACTGCAGACAATGTTATAGAACCAGATTACAGATCACATAACTGAACCAGATTGCAAATTATATAACAGAACCAGATTACAGGTTATATAACTGAACCAGAATACAGATTATATAAAAAATCCAGATTGCATATTACATAATAGAACAGAATTATATAACAAAACTAGATTTCAGATTGTATTATAGAAGCATATTCCTGATCATCTAATGGAATCAGATGGCATATTATAAGTAGCATACCATTACTGTTATATGATTATATGATAGAACCATATTACAGATCATGTAATAGAGCCAGATTACAGATTATGTAATAGAACCAGATTACAGATTATGTAATAGAGCCAGATTATAGATTATGTAATAGAGCCAGATTACAGATCATGTAATAGAGCCAGATTACAGATCATGTAATAGAGCCAGATTACAGATCATGTAATAGAGCCAGATTACAGATCATGTAATAGAGCCAGATTATAGATCATGTAATAGAGCCAGATTACAGATCATGTAATAGAGCCAGATTACAGATCATGTAATAGAGCCAGATTACAGATCATGTAATAGAGCCAGATTATAGATCATGTAATAGAGCCAGATTACAGATCATGTAATAGAGCCAGATTACAGATCATGTCATGTAATAGAGCCAGATTACAGATAGCAGTTTGCATATGTGCATGCACCTTTACCTAGTGGTATATAGCCTGTGAATTCTTCTTTTGTGTCTTTACTATATGTATGCTACAAACAAAGAACACAAACAAGTTAACTAAATTTTACATCGGTAATCTTCACATCAATTCTTAGCGACTTCAAAACTAAACAAAATTTTAATAACTAAATCTATCATTCAAAAAGTAATCTCAAAATGCAGGTATCAATGTCATGTTTATGAAATAAACACAGGAAATTTACATCTGTAAACTTGTGCTAAACATAAGATAATCCAATTCTCTGAGTGAAACTGGAGACTGTACATATATCTTTTATGTAATCACATTCTGTTAGTGAACTGAAGATTTTATCTATACACATTTCTCTATTCCGTGCACTGAGTGTCAACTGTAATGTTTCAATACTCCAAGACATTAGCAAAAAGGAAGATATTTGCATGGGTCTGTCCATCCAGTCTGTATCACCTTGGTTTCTTAAGTTTTCTGAAATATGTTTATATATGTAATCCTTACCCTAGCCTTAACATTTTCTTGAATATCTGTAGATCTATTTTGTATGCATTAAAGGCATCATAATTTGTTGCATATAGATGTCACATACCATTATTATTATACACATTGCCAATCCATCAACTTGATCTATAAAATATAAACTGACACTTTCCTTCTTTCACACAAGAGGGGCTTCTGTGGCCAAGTGGTTAGAGCATAGCACTCAAAATCACAAGGCCTCTCACATTTTTGTCATATTGTATGATCAAGAAGTATCTTCATCAAAATGCTTATGGAGTCATTGAGTATGAAACTCTTTGTCAAAATTTTTGTTTACGTGCCCTGAAAGATGCTTTGTACCATATTTGGTGATAAATGGTCAAAAGTTAATAATGGATGATGACGTATGTGCACAGATAGCAATAGCCAGCAGATCACATGAGTGATTCCAGAGACAAAAAAAATCCAGACACTTATAAGAAGATGAGTAAAGATAGCAATCAAAATTGTAGACATGTAAAACCCCAAAAAACTCCCATTTTGTTTTATGGTACATGTGTATCATCACATATATATCGATGCAACTGTATTACAATGCCTATCAACAAAGATGAAAACCTTATCATCCCTGCTCTATTCTTTTAAACTTTCAAGGAATACAAATAATACCTTTACTTTCAAAATAATTCTTCCCAAATTTTCATATTCATAATAATATGGTGTTTAAATTATGCTTCTATTCTGCCACTGATATTTTACTATTCTCATCTTGTAACATCTATTTATGCAATGATCCATAAAACAAACTATATATATATATATATAATATGTTCAAATCAAAGATTTAAGCGATTAGCTTGACAAGGGGTTATATAATGATACAGTAATTTAGAAAATATCAATAGGTTGTGTTGTTGATTATGGGTTTTGTTGATGAATAAAATTAACTCACCTTTACATGTGAGATTTATCAATCATAATGTCATAAAGTGATCCATAACTGATCACGAATCACAAATAGTTCATTACATTGACTGACACGGGTGTCTCAACATTCTTGTTAAACCTCGTCAATATCAATGTAATTGTAACTCAACTCCCGATTTAAATTTTGTGTAACAGTGCAATGTTTACTGATAATTTACATGTAATTGGCAGAAATTAACAGACAAAAATCCTTGATGTTACGGACAAGCATTATCACAATTTAGCCTATGAGACTCCAATTCCTTTAAAATTTTGATGAACAGGTTTCTTTAATTAATCCGAATTTACACAGTTCTCCTACCTTGACTTCCACCTTTTTGAGAAAATTTTGGTCACTGTTTGGATATATATTTTCGAGGGAATATTTGCTTTTGTATGATGATGACACTGAGCGTAAAAATGTTCGGTAATTTGACATTATTTGAAGTTTAACAAGGCTCGACCTAATTCGTCCAAGTGACATGTTTGGGAAACTCTTCTCTTTTGGAAACCACAAAATGTTACCAGTAATTGTAACATAGAAACTCTTTGTATGGAAGATTTTTTCCCGAAAAATGAAAATTAAAGAAATATTATTTGTATGTTTGTTTTACATCTTTTTGAGAAATTTTTTAATTATACTGAAACATCACTAGCTAGATTTTGGTCAAAACTTTATACACTAACAGTTGTAGCAGTTAGGTTCTCATCTTCCCAAACTGTCTTTTGCCAGAGAGTGCGTTCGAACCCCCGTTCTTCTGTTCTTAGCACGAGTACAGGCACCCGAAGTGTAGATACCTCCTACCACACGAGCAGTCGGTCGAACATTGTGTCCTATAATTCTGCTGTTTGTCGTTCTTGTAGTTCTTAATCACCCAACTCATGCAGTGGCAGACTTTTCTTTCTTTAAAACTATCATTATTCTACAAAGTGATAGGAAAATAGTGATGCATACCGGTATACCGATTTCAAACACGTTAAACTAGATTTATTAGGTGTTGGCTATAGTTTACAGAGCGTTAACAATGTGATATACATTTAGGTATTTACATATATATATATTCAAACCATGGTTTGCGTCATAATCTATGATTTACAACTTTGATTAACAAGCGGTGGCGGATCCACAATTTGTTAAAGCGGTGAAATAGACTGGGGACTCCAGGGTTTTGAGGGGCTGTGCGATATTTGTCACCTCGGTAGGACCGGTGCATTTGAAAGTCCAATTTAAAGAAAGTATGTGTCCCATACAAACATCTTTAAGAAAAAGTGCTCCATGCATGTTTAAACAAGGCTAGTGTCCCGTCACAAACAACAATTTTTATTTTTATATACTTTTTTATAACAGCATTGAGTAATTTGTGTGTGTGTGTGTGTGTATATATATATATATATATATATATATATATATATATATATATATATATATTCACTGTGTGGGGGGATCTCTTTTTTCATATCAGATAGATATAGAAAAGTTAGACAAAGTAATCCTTTGATGAAGTTTTGAATTATGAATTAATTTTCTTATAATATATGCCAACATAAAAGTATATATATTTATTGCATGTTTAAAATTACATTTGTGGATGTAAATGAATAAGAGATCCTGACAGAGAATCCCACTCACATGGAGTACCAATGGGGACATTGATAGACCCCTAGACAGGCAATCGAGGTAGAACTGATGCCAAGGAGGAGTGAGCATCCCTTGTCTGGCTAGTCGCACCAGTTGTCAATGCCCATGTTTTGGCACAAGTTATTTTACACCCTCTTAGATCCACTGTGACTTGAAGGAAAACAAGTGGATCCCCCTGTCCCAACAATAACTGCTATAAAAGTATTACGAAGTTTAAAGTATGTCACATTAGCTATATATGACAAGTGTTCCCAAGCAGTTCCAACAATCTCCACCCCTCTTAGATCTACTATAACTTTTAGGAAAGTAATTGGATCCTCCCATCCCAACAATATGCACATCTACAAATGACAATGAAGCACTGTACAAGTTTCAAGTCTATTCAATAAGCCATATAGGAAAAGTGTTCACAAACTATTTGAACATCCTCCACCTCTCTTTGATCCACGATAACTTTTAGGAAAATAATTGGATCCCCGTCCCGACAATATGCACATCTTCAAATGGCAATGAAGCATGATCTCTTCAGTAAGCCATATAGAAGAAGTGTTCACGAACTATTTTATAAATCTTTGAAAATGTCTTCGCATTTTTGTTAATAAAGAGCTAACTGTTCTATCTGAATATCACACACACACACACACAAACACACACACACAGTTGTTGTCCCAAGTCGTGTTGTCTGAACCAAGCCAACCCCGGTGATAAATACTGCACGATCCCTGAGGCTTTTTAGGTTGCTTTTATGGGTTATTCTAGATACACTTTATACATAATAAAATCAATTTAGACAACATCAAATAATTGATTTGTTTGTTTGTGTGTATAATATCACTCAATACTAATGTTTTGTTTGGTTACAAAGAGGGGAACACCCACACCCACTCCACCCGTCCCTAAATCCGCGACTGACAAGTGTTCAATATATTTTGTCTTATAAATTTACTATGCTGTATTTGGATACAATTTTCACAGTGCGGTGCGAGTTATTTCCCCGGAAACACATCGCGCGCAAAACATCCTCATCTGATTGTAATTACAGTGGCGGATCCAGGATTTTCGAATGATGGGGGCACAAGTGACAGTCAAATGTTAGCCAAAATACTCAGCCATTCATGGTACCAAATCTGAAGTTTTACTCAATTATTTTGTAAATTTGTGGCAAAAAAGCCCCCACCCCCGCCACTGAATGAAGTGCCAGTTCCCTACACACAGTTGATAAACGATGTTACCTACCGGCATCTGATTATATGTTATCATTGCATGCCTTCATCGTGCTTTTATTTCCAGGTGTCTGTTTATTTACTTTCATTACAGATTACTCTCCTGAAATTTTTGGCATTGATTACATCATTACTTGGACAGAATTAAAATTAAACATCAAATACAGTCAATACCCCCCCCCCCCCCCCATCCTATACTTTGACGAAATAATCGAAGTAACTAAATTTGCTATTATTAGAGGTATGACGCAACCTGTTAAAACTCAAATAAAGATTTTGGTAACGTAAGCTTTACCATACCCTATTTATTAGTATTATTTTATCTGAAGCTAAGGACCCTGCCAGTGAAAGGGCACTTACTGCAAAAATGTAGTTTACCGATATAACAGATGATCAAGCAAATTTAAGTTGATTTTATTTTCTCGAAACCATTTATTTATCTTTTGTAACTCAACAACTGGCATTCAAATTTTTGCTGACCATTAGAAATACCTTAGTTAAGCATTGTAAACATTAAAATTGGAAATTTAAAAATTGAAAGTTCTCAGCTCAAATCGTGTCCATATCCTTTGTAAGCTATATCAATAGCTTACGCCTGATAGTTCAACAAATGTAAAACTATATTTCTCTCATTTTTGTGAAATTGTTGTGCCATACTAAAATATTTCATGTAATAAACGTATGTACAACGGCCGATAAGAATCAAGGATTTTTTCTTTCTTTCTAAATCTCTTGAATATAAGAGATCGGAAAAGGGGGGGGGGGGGGGGTATTGGTTTTCTATGAAAGCTGATAAGTGTCAGATACTTTTTCCTACGATATTGTACTTCGCAGTAATGAGAGACTAACTTCCTTTCTACTAATTGATTGAATGATTGTTTGTTTGTTTGTTTCCGCCACACTCAACAATTTTTCAGTTATCTGGTGGTGTCCAGATTTTGTAGGTGGAGGAGAGAACCCAGATACAATGTAGCTGGGAAGAGACCACAGACCTTCGGAAAGTAAACTGGCAAACTTTTTCACATATATCGGCGAGAGCGGGATTCGAACCCGCGCCGACTAGAGGTGAGAGTTCTACTAAATGGTTTTTGTATATACTTAGTATGGGTTGATAATGATGTTCGACAACCGATGTTATTTGTACAAGTTTAACTCAAATCCTTGTAAATGTATATATCATGGCCTACATTCAGAGTTTTAAAACAATCTGTGTTGTGTGGGTGGTTTGTTTTTTTGTTTTTGTTTTTTGTTGTTGTTGTTTGGTTTTTTTTTTAGTTTTTTTTTTGTTTGTTTTTTTTTTTGTTTTTTGTTTGCTGAGTTGTTGTTTTATGTTAGGCCTACAGAAAATGATAATAAAAGCTTGAACCGTAAAGTCTGGCAACTAGACGATGACAAAATTTAAAGCATCCCTATTTTAATAAGCACTTTTTAGCGCTGAGGTACGAAAGAATTTTAATTTACCGCACTTTTAACTGAACTGGTAACTGATGTCACGCCATCACCACCGCTTACTACCAGAGTCATTTTGAGAAGAGTATGCCTATATGCTGTGTTGAACGGAACACTAGAACATAATCCTATTATATAGGTCTCTCAATGCATGTACACTTTTTAAATGAATTTAAAATCAAAACCGAGGGGGAAAAAAATTAGTGGCAGCGGTGGGGGAAAAAAAATATTGGCAGCGGTGGGATTCGAACCCACGCCTCCGAAGAGACTGGTGCCTTAAACCAGCGCCTTAGACCGCTCGGCCACGCTACCTTGTTACAATGCAGAGTGATAAATTTTGAAGAGTATATAATATTAAAAGGCTATGCAGGTAATTATAGATGGCACTACCACGTTAAAACCGGAAATGGATACCTTGAAACATAAAGTCTTATATTCACATTATCACAGTATTTTTAGATGATAAATGTCTAATATTTAGTTTCATTTAAATAGGAATCGACTTCATGTTTTTGGATAGCGACACCGCTGAGTATTGCTTGACTGATTGATCTTTAATCAGTCTACCCGTAAAGGTGAGAAAATTGGACAGGTGTCAAAAACTTAGTCATTCAGGATGGACTCAGGATGTGTTTATTTATGATCGGCTATTAGTATAAGAATGGGATAATTTGGAGTACCACGTGTCATTTCAGAAAAATGTGTACTCGAAGTCAGCATCGATGTAATGAGGGATCGTGATATCTTTGGGTGGATTGTTTGTTGAGGAATGGGGAGTTCCTCCTCTGTGCAACTGTCAATGTTAGGTCTGGATTCTTCCGGAAAAACCACTATCTTGTACCGCATGAAGTTTAACCAATACACAAACGCCACCCCTACCATTAGTTATAACTGTGAAACCATCAAAGCAAAGGAGGGTCGAGCGAAAGGCATCACTTTCAAGATTTGGGATATTGGAGGACAAGACAACAAAAGACCTTTGTGGAATCAATACACGCGTTCTTCTGATGGGATTATATTTGTGGTAGACAGTGTGGATAGGGAGAGACTTGAAGAAGCAAAGTTAGAACTCATCAGACTACTTAAAAATGCAGACAATCACAGACTCCCTCTTCTTGTGATAGCCAACAAACAGGATCTGCCACATTCCCTAGATCTCAGTGAAATACAGACGTTATTAGGACTGCGGGATCTTCACCCTGGACAAGTGTGGTCAATCCTGGGGGCCTGTGCTATTACAGGGGAAGGGCTGCCAGAAGCGATGGATGCTATGTATGACTTGATAGTGAAAAAGAAAAGTTTAAAGAAAAAGAAGTGATGGAACGGCCATTTCAAGTTTTCTTGTGTTGTGAACGTGGGGAAAGTCAGCTATTTATATCACAAAGGATATTTTACAGAAATTTATATCATTGAAGTTTTTAGTGCAATTTTGCTTAAAAGAAGGTTGTATTTAGCAATTGTTTTGAGATTTTATTTGTGTTTATAAATGAATTTGTTTATTTTTCTTGTTTATTATTATTATTATTATTTTTAGTAATATATGTATTACCCATGCATGAATATACCAAAGTGTAAAAACTAGCATGTACATCAATATATTTTTTAAATATAATTCAGTATGTTCATTATGTTATGCAAAATTGCTTCAATAATATCAAGTCATGTTAATTAGTGCTTGTATTCAATCTCACCATTATGTAAATTGCAAACATTAAAAATTCATTATGAGATCCTTAACTAAGATAATTTCATTACCAATTCATTGACCAGAGTCAACTGCCAGAATGACACCTGCCTGTTAGCATGTGCTTGTCTCACATAAAACACTGGGACAGTGCAAATGACTAGAAGCCTAATCTGACAAGTAGCATTATAACTGCCTTGTATTGGTTTTGACTGCCTTGTATCAATCTGTTTCACTCGGCCTTCAGGGATAAATAAACTACATGTTAGCTTCGTCAGCTAGTTCATTTTGAATGGAATTTATTGACTCAGATTCTACCTCTCAAATCTAGGCCTTTCATTTTCTATTATTTTGTATTCATGTATATCTATATATGTGTGTGTAATTATTTTTTCACATTCCAAACAATCTTTCCTGAAAATATCAGTTTACTGCTTGTTTTTAAATTTGAAATGATTCTTGGTATTGCTGAAAATTGCATTCTTCAAATTATTTTCTGTCAGTCATGATATCGTATATAGTGTTACTGATAATGTTATAAATACAAAGTTTTCACAAAAATAGAAATATTCTTAGGTGGATGTTATTTCGTTTTTATATAGACACCATTAACTAATGAACATGGTAAAGCTGTTTAATGCTGAAGTCACAGCATAGCAAATATTTTAATTTGATATTTGAAAAATTTGTTTAACACTTTTAAAAAATGTTAGCAAATTGCTTTTTACTTTGAAGTGAGAGAAACAAAACGTAAATTTTACCATAGATATGATGTTTATTATACAGCACTTTCGGAATTTAAGATATTTTAAAACTGATAGTCAGCATTGACCAATTATAATTCCAATGGTATGAATGGAGGAACAGACATAATTTACATAGTTTCTGGGCATTTAATAATAGGCTTAACAGGGACATTTGGGATTTAACATGGAAAATTGTTTATTTAGCTATAGCAGGGGATTGACATTGCATTGCATATTTAAACAGTACATAAACACAGAACATATATAATTCTCTCTTTTAGACATGTACTATGTATGCAAAATTATTTTAGGTATGCATATGCTAAAAAGGAATATAGATGGTAGTATTATTAACTCTTTTTTATTTTTGTTTTCATAGATTTTGAAAGTAAACATGACACAGTTAAACTGCCATAGTTTGGGAAATATGTCATGAATTGTCAAACCCAGTTTTTTGTCCCTTGCCTGTTTGATGTAGGTCTGGTAGAAAGGTTTTAAATTACTCCTATGTAAATAATTAGGAGTTATATACTAGACAACCCTTGAGGACTAGTTATTGTGGATATATGTTTAATTCGTTAAGATTTGATTATAATCATCATTTGTTAAGCTAAGAAGGAAATCCTTATTTTCTTTATTATTGTTTGTATTCAACATTTGTATCATTTTGTTAAACATGCTACATACTCATCACAAATTTCATGAAGTTATCGGCAAGATGACAATGAATAGCATTATTGCTTGTTCTAATTTTTATTAAAGAAATTGAAACTAAATAAATGAGCATTTTGTTATACTTTAGATTTTACCAGGTTGGACATTGTTCAACAAACCCCATAAATCTGTGTATTAAATGATTTTATTCTCACAATACATATGTGATAAATTTCAGATTCTCTCTTTCCCTTTCTTTGTTTTTAGCTCACCTGAGCCACATGCATTTAAGTTTGATAAACGTTTACCATACCCCCCCCCCCCCCCCAACTGCAAGGTTTTCACAGATAGAACTGATGGGGGGTAGTTCCAAATGAAGAATCAGTCATTTTTTGTGTAAACTGAATAGATCACTTTAAGACCTTCTTAAAGAAGAATGCTACACTAGAGAAATTGATATGGATGAAAAAGTGGAGGATATGTATGGCAATATTTGGAAATTGAAAACTTTCAGATTTACTTTATATAGTAAAAAAAAAATGCAGTTTTAATAGAAAACAGTCGGATAAATATTTAAAACCTGTGTTGGACTCAAACCTGCAATCAGCAGTTGATGTGCTACCTATTGAGTTACTCATCTAGGCAAAGATATTTGAAATGAGGGACAAATATTGCTGATGTTTATATGTTCATTCATGTCTTAAAAGGAAGTCAGCCATTATGATGATGTAGAGTACCAATTATCAGTTGTTCAAATTTCCCTTTGTATATCTACTTATGCCTCTGACATGAGATGACACTTCACTTAGTTTTCATTTAAAGCTGGTGACATCTCTATGTAAACACCAGTTAAAAATTCTCAAATGGGAATGGGATGTAAAACAAAACAAAGTTGTTGAAAACAGAGTTATAGGAGCGCCAAATTAATATAAACTCAAATAAATGAAGATATCGTTAATCATTTGAAGATGTCATCAATTCATTCGATGTGCGCAATAATTCAAATAATTGATGATATCTTCAATTCTGAATCATTGCGGTATTAAATGAACTGATGATAGCATTAATTATTCTACTGAATTGAGGTGCACTATAATTGAATTGTTGCTCTCTTCAAATGAGTTGGTGATATCAATAACTGAATTAATGCGCGCTACAATTCAATTGTACAGAGCAATAATTAAATCAATGCGCGCTACAATTCAATTGTACAGAGCAATAATTAAATCAATGCGCGCTACAATTCAATTGTACAGAGCAATAATTGAATCAATGCGCGCTACAATTCAATTGTACAGAGCAATAATTAAATCAATGCGCGCTACAATTCAACTGCACAGAGCAATAATTAAATCAATGCGGGCTACAATTCAATTGTACAGAGCAATAATTGAATCAATGCGCGCTACAATTCAATTGTACAGAGCAATAATTAAATCAATGCGGGCTACAATTCAATTGTACAGAGCAATAACTGAATCAATGCGCGCAATAATTGAATTATTGCTCTCTTCAATTGAATTAATGATATTATTAATTCATTTGATGCTCGCAATCATTCTTTTAGAGAGAGTAACTATATAATCTGAGATATCTTTAATTCAACATATTCACAATTGAATTAATGATCTCTTTAATTGTTTTGTTATTCTCTTTAAAGGAATTGATGCGCGCATTAATTCCTTATGCAAAAGCATTGTAGATTAATTAAAGATATTTCCAATTGAATTAAAGAGATATCAAATCTTTTATACCGAGCTCTAAATTCATTTTTGCAAGCAATATTTCCACCACATTGATAATCTCATCACTCGAATTAATGAGAGCAATGATTGGATTGAAGCGCGCGTTCTCATTAACTGAATTAATGCGTGCATCAATGCAATTGATGAGAGCATTAATTGAATTGATGCTCGCATAAATTCAGTTGATGAAAGCAACAACTGACTTGATAATATCTTCAAATAATTAAAGAAATCTTCAATTATTCGACTTATGTGAAATTGACGCTCTATAGACATGGAGCGCCAGTTTGTTTTATCAATAAGGCTCACGCGATGTGTTATACTAGGTTAAATATACTAGTAAAAGTATCGTTTAAAGCAGATTTGCTTTCATTTTACAACTTAATTCTGAACACAATCAAACAGTTTCTAGTACTAGTTTTTGCCATATATCTCATTTTGATTTAAACATGATGTTTGCTATTAAGCAATCCATATGATATTAATTGTTTTGCTGATCATTTGAAATAATATAGTTAAGCTTGTATACATTAAAAATGAAAAAAGAAAAGAAAAAGAAGATAAATAAATGAATAGATAAAATTCTAAAATTCTTACTTCAAATCGTGTCCCTGCCCATTTAAGACATTACCACTTAGTCATCATCAGTATTCACCGCACTATGCCAGTCTACATGTATAGTAAACGAATCGAACGACGGACAAACAATTTTATAACAAAGGAGTATTATTTTGCCATAAATACATGTATTTTGCCATAAATATATGTATTTAAATCATTAATGGTTGCAAATCCACTCACTTCAGCGATTTCAAAATGTATATCACTAGCCTTCAAGGACTCGAGGTAGTGCGTATTTTGCTTTTATATCATTAGTGGATCTGGATTTTGACCATTAGTAATATAAATCTGGACTGATTTTATCATTAATGGACGGTAGATACTTCGTTAATGAAAATTTGTATATATATATATATATATATATATATATATATATATATATATATATATATATATATATAAGAGGTTAAAAGTTATCCGTAGATATTGTGTCATTAATGGTTTCTACATGGTTTGCCAATTTATCACTATAAGGTCACAAGCAATATTTCTGCTTTTTTTTTCAACCAACCCCCCCCCCCCTTTCCTCTATGTAAAGAGTTATTATACGATTTCCTAAGTACGTTTCAAGTATACACCCTACTAACTCTCAATAGCTCAGAAATGTAACATTTTACTTGCCACAACCAGAGAAACTATCAAAATAAGCCAACTCCAAAAACAGACCTGAAAATAACCCCCCCCCCCCCCCCCCCCCCCAATTTTTGTACAAATGTAGAAGCAAGATGGGATGGAATTATTCCTGAAATATCATGAAAAATCATGAAATTCGCACGGACCAGGGAAAACAAATGTAAACGCAGTCCGCAGACTTTCACACACGTCTGGGTCAATACAGAAACACACAAACAGTGCGTGTGTTAACACCGGAATCCATTCAAGGTATTTGCAGTGTGACACCAAATGAATAACTGTATCTCCAGCAGAGATTCTTATCATTTTTAGAGGACGTTGTCCATACAAACTTCGTATCAATTTTGTTATGGTGGCTGATTTGTGCCATTTACAAATTTGTTGTCTTTTCGCTTCGACAAGACAACACAACGATAATTAGCAACTTTCACCCTTAAATAACGAAAAGACGACAAAACGAAAAGTCGACAAAATGTAGACGAAAAGACGACAAATTAAACCCGCAAATTAGCGACCTTTCATTTTTTCCCTTGGCGTTTGTCGTCTTTTCGCCTCGAAAAGACGACAAATTGTAAAATGGCACTAATCGGTCATCATACTATGGTTTTGCAATTATTAACAGTTTCCATTCCGGTTAAGTTTATAGCAGACTATCCTATGTAATAATATGTAATGTCTGAGAAGACATTGATTAGCTCTTAAATTAAATTTGATCAAGTTTACATATATATATATTCTTTCTATTACATCCATTATGGGTTATGTCTATTATACATGTGGAAAGATGTGTAAATGTCCAAATGTGATTCCTGCTGCACGGAATTTTATGATGTAAATCTATAATTCAACAGAAATTTTAACGATTCCAGTATGTCCTCAGCACATGAACTGAGCTACCACGACCGGTCAGATAAGTATGACATATCACAACCTCCATATAAAGAAATGCAGTATTACTGGGGACGAATTGTACTGAAATATCAAAAAACAGACATAGGTGTGGCGCATTGACCTAATTAAGATTGTATCACTAGTGTCACTAGTAGATCAGGTCTGATATATCGTCATGTCAAATGTGCCACGGGCTGGACATACTAGGCACACTCTTCTGGTATGGTGTAACATGTGTTATTGAAAAATTACATAACGAAAACTCCAAAAAATATGAAAGTTCCTTTGGTAAATATATGTAATGTAATTTCAACCTTTGGAATTTAATTGTTTGTCTTGATTTTTTTTTTTTATTTATTTACTTTATATATATATATATATATATATATATATATATATATATATATATATATATATATATCTTGGAAGTTTGGAGAATGCACCTTTCAACCAGGTAGATTAAGGCAAGACTTTAAAAATATACGTATAACAGGTAAAAACAGGTGTTTCTCAAACATCCTGAGGATAAGGTGCCCAGATAACATCAGCAATATAGATCTGTGGAAAAACAACAATCTGTGGTAGTAAAGATCAGAAGAGATAGGACTGGATTGATCACATACTGAGGAAAGTAACTCCAACCTCTAGAGTAGAACCCCCAAGGACAGTGAAAGTATAGCGTGATAAAACCAAAAACACTCGGCAGGGAGGATCAACATCAACTCTGAGGACAATTGTCAAATCCTGAAGAGAAGCAAAGAACACTGCACAGGACAGATAGAGATGGAAAACCACTGTGGTCACCCTATATCCTCCCTAGTACGCAGTAGATGACGTAATCAAGTGCTGAGACACCCTATCAGAACGTTTATCTAATTATTGTAAACCATGAAAGATCCATTCTGATAAAGGTGTCAACTTCGAAAATAAGATCATTTAAAAAAAACCTGTTGTTATTCTGTACTTGGTATCAAACAACATAGAACTACATTGTGGGAAGACAGTGGATTTCATTATCAATAAAGTTTTGTACTAAACAGATAATATCACTGTACTTTTCGTTTCGCGACCAATGATGAAAAACCTTGGCCATCTCCTAGAATTGACTAGAAAAATAGTAACAGAGAAGAAAGTCATCTGAAAGTAAAACCGACTCTTCTGTTGTCAACAAACCCTGTACAGACAAAGAGACTGTCTGATGTGCATTCAGAATTAGTTACTGATTCTGAGTCACGTGGAATATCCCGTACTTATAGCATCGTCGCAAGCCACGGCTAAAAAGTACCCTTCTCTCCCTTTACAGCTTAAATGTACCTTCTCTCCCTTTAAGGGCTGAAATACAAGGTCTTCTACTTTTTACCTATTGAAAAGGGAGAGGCGCGTACATTTCAGCCGTGGCTTACGATGATGATACTGATAGATGTGTAAATTCGACCACAGATCCAGTGAGAGTGTCATAGAATGAAAGGCCTGTTACTCCCTAGTCATGTTGTAGAGAAAGCCAAGCAATGGAAGTTATTCATTTGTTCCAAGAAGGTCAGTAAGAGTATGCTTTGACCACAGTGGGAAGAAAAGTAAAGAGTTTGCATTTGATTAAGCCCATCAATCGGATAGGGGAACAAAAGCGGATTACTTTGATGAATACAAAGACTTTCTAGAATGTTGATGGGACATTATTTCTGATGTTTTGATTTAAAACAAACAAAAAAAAAAACCCACCCCAAAACAAACAAAACAAAAAACAAATTAACAAAATAAAATGGAGAGAGACAGCTGAATAAGTAATTTACAAATATTTTTATTTTATGTGTTTATAGTTTCTATTGTGATATTTGAGAAAACGGTTGCCAGTAGATTACACAGTATTACAACAGTCATCTGCAACCATCTCATTGCATTGCAATTGTTTGTTATATTCAATGTTCAAACAATTGATTAAAGTGAAGGATATTTGAATATAATTAAAAATTAATTGAATATTTTAATTATTAATATGAAAATTAAGACATAATTTACCTATTCTCTGAAACATTGATTTAAAATATTTTATTATCAGACAATAATCAGTAAACAAACTACCCTCTGATTGATAAACATATACATAATTAAATGTGTTAGACATAAATAAACGATTAACATATTGGACTTCTTATATTTGGGTACAATTTTTACGATTCTGTAATTTCATTGGCTTAGGCTCCAATTTTCATTTTCAAAGCAAGTGTACCTTTAGAGATAAGCCTTTACCGATATTTCCTGCTTTAACAAAACATCGTTCTTAACATGTTCAATGATTATTTATAATATTACTGATCAATAAAAGTTTACTTAATTAATTATCAGTGTTTAAATGATGTTTGAATGAATGATACCAACAAGGCCTTGAATGTTTTATGGAGAATCTGTATTAAGGGGGCTAACTCTTGAAATGTTGTATGAAATATGCAGACCTGGTATACATGTACTAATATTCATCCTGAATGAGATATATATATATATATATCTATATATCTATATATATATATATATATATATATATATTATTTTCAAAGCTTTACAAACCAAACTTTCTCAATATCCATCAAAAAAAAATTTATTTTTTTTCAATGAAACATTAAACGGAACTAATGGATTACGTCTGCGCGTCTAACATGTCTACTTCCTACAAAGAATGGAAGAAAACAAGGAAGAGGTAATCAGAAATCAGCTTCGTTGAATAAATTTGTTCCATTTACAAAGAATGTGCAACCGTAATGCTATGTTTACGGAGTTTATGTTTCAATTTAAAGTTTAATGTTTTGTATTGGTCTACATTTTGCAATGTTTACAATCCCAGTACTTCACTTTCTCCGCGATCAAGGTGCTTACTCGGTGACACGTGGTTTTTTGTTTTTGTTTTTTTTTTTAAAGGGCAACCGTTACGGTAGAGCCAGAAAATAACACCAGTTCAACAGTTTTCATTTCTCTTACTTTGATCAGGGATAATTTGAGTATATATTATGTTCTAATTGGTGACAGATAAGTTAGTTCTTAAAAACAATCTTAACGTCACGGGTCTTTCCGGCAAGCTTTAAAATACTTCCAATCAACCGAGCAAATTCGGATTGATATAATCAAAATCCAGATTCCACACGCTCCAAAACAGAGTTATACAGAGACCAATTCAGATTTGTTCGCTTTTAATTTAATTGCCATTCGTTTGCTGACAATCCGGTATGTCACACAGTCAAAGTAAATATATCGAAATTTTCAACCACCCTAGATCCTTGCAAACTTGCCTGTGTGTTTCAAAATCCATGCATTTAACTATACACTTGCTTGTATACGCTCTATTTGGTTTACCAATGCATTATGCGGTCAGCACATTGGAAATTTTCTAAAGTCTGTGACTTATCGCTTCGCAACAGGCGGCCCTGGGTTCAATTTTAACTGGAATAAATGTGTACAGGAAACCTCACAATAATGTGGTTTAAAATATCTCCGGACATTAAAAATGTAGAATATTTTCAAATCGAGCTAGTCCTTTCAAAGTCTCGTGATCTAACTGAAGGGATATCATCTAATATTGAACAGAGAAGACAGAAATATATATATATATATATATATATATATATATATATATATATATATACTCGCACAAAACATTAGTAGAAATAAAATAAATGTGATTATCCAACATCAGAAAATAATAAACGGTAATAAGGTTGGGGGGAGGGTTGATCATCCATGCTCCAATTCCCTGTGCTCTTATCACTCCCCAGAAAACCCCAATGTTTGTTCTAACAGGGTGTGATTAATATTGTTTACCAAAACTCCGAATGATCAATTTGAACACAAGTGGACTTCTGATTGTAATATAGCAAGGAAAGGAGTGCTTTATAATTTGTTTACGAATAATATATTTATATCTACAAGCTCTCTAGAATCCAATTTACCAAGACATATTATTCTTAATTATTAAGAATCAAGTTCGTCAAGGATTACAACCCCCTTGGCACGTAAAAGATCATTTCTTCGGTATTCAAAAAAGAGTAGACTCACTGGGGGCCGTCAGGGAAACTTCAACCATATTTCAGATGATTAACCGCCATAAAATGGCTGAAACATTGCCAAGACGGTGTAAACCCCAATCAATCAATCACTTGGTTTTTTGGGGGTTTTTTTGGGGGGGGTTTAAATAAAAAGCTCTAAGTATTTGTCGGATTTATCAGGCTATAAATACGATAGTATTCATACGCCCTGGTCATTTTAGTGATGTTCCCTGAATGAACTTTCATATTTAGGGATGTAACTGAACTCCAATGAAATAAAAGGAAACTAGGGGTGAAAATATCTCGCCCTAGAAGAAAAGTCCCTTTCTGCCACTTAAGATCAAAGTAATAGCATTTCATTTTTGAAAACAAAAATCATGATTTCTTCTGAAACAAACTGTGGTGAGTGTTTGTTTCTTTTCAAATGGTGTTTCTTTCAAAACAGTGTTTGTATCAGAACAAGATTGAGGGATGTGATTTCTGTTCAAAAGAAATAGACCGGATGCGCCTACGCCGATTGTGTATTGTTGTAGTTTAACTGTCTGCATTGTTTTAAATGCTTAATCACCATTAAAACTCTTAACCTTGATCATCAATTTTAATCTTTTATTTTAAAGAAATGAAGCAATAGAGAAGTTACAATATTTTACATTGTAGACTATTTTCTTATGCAAATGAATGGCTGTTCCAATACTTGCACTTTTACCTCCGTGATGAGCAGGAAATTTGAAATTCATAATAAAAATCTGGGCAGAATAAAAAAAATTATAATGTATATATAAGCAATAAATTGTTACTTTTTGTGAAATATAGTGTGATAAATCAGACGGCGTGTGCAAACAAATTTTTATAACGCACGTTATTCAATTTGTTTGCACACACCATCTGATTTATCACACTATATTTCACAAAAAGTAACCATTCATTGCTTTAATGAATATCTTCTGTGTGCTGTTTTAGTCAATACGAGAATCTCGGCGTCGCATCAAACATTAGACGTTAATTAAATATATAGACTTGTATTGACTGCTCCTTCACAAATACCGCGTGGATCCGGGTTGTTGGAATAGATTCTCAGTACCCCCTTGCTTGTCGTAAGAGGCGACTAAATGGGGCGGGCCTTCGGATGGGACCGCAAAACCGAGGTCCCGTGTCACAGCAGGTGTGGCACGTTAAAGACCCCTCCCTGCTCAAAGGCCGTAAGCGCCGAGCATAAGCCTAACTTTTGCAGCCCTTCACCGGCAATGGTGACGTCTCCATATGAGTGAAAAATTCTCGAGATGGACGTTAAACAATATATAATCAATCAATCCTTCACAAATACGGGTCGCGGTAGCTCAATGGTTAGATCGTCTGCTTCGTAACCGGGAGATCGTGAGTTCGAGCCCCGCTCGTCCACGGCCGCGTCAAACCTAAGACGTTAACATAGGTAGTGATTGCTCCTTCGCCAAAACGCTCGGCATTTGGAGGTGAGAATCACGGATCTTTCAGATATGACCTAATAAACGGAGGTCCCGTGTTGCGGTAGGCGTTGGCACGTTAAGCATAACTCTAAATTTGTGATACTTCACCTACTGCTGGTGACGTCTCCATATGAGTAAAAAATTTGCTGAGGGGACGTACAACAAACAAACACACAATAATGCAATCCCTCAAAAAGTGGCCGGCAATCACGAAATTTTTTTTTAAGGTACCGTGTCACGGTTGGTAACCCTCACTGCTTCGATCGAAAGTGCCATTTATAGGTCAAAATTTGTGATAGCTGACCTAAAGCTGGTGGCTTCTCTGTATGAGAGCAAATTTCTCGAATGGGACATAAAACAACATACAAACGTAATATGTGCTGTATCCATCAATGTAAACTCCCTACAGCAACAGATATAGAGGTCGGTGTCATCTCTAAGACATCCTTCATGATAGGAGAGTTGCCACTTAGTTATAAACTTCCTCGTGTAGGGAGAGGGCTAAAATGGGCTGTGTTTGCTGCCCAATCCCTTTCACTTATGTATGAATAAAATATTGTTTAAATCAAAACTTATTTCCTTAACATTTTGAATTACGGTGTTTCTTCAACCCATGGAAATGACAAAATTAATAACGATGAAATTAATCAAAATACGAGAAAAACAAACATACAAAAAAGGGGATACTTTTATTGAGAACTAACGACTGAAGACAGTTAGGATAGTTCAGTTCAAACAAACACGGAACTTTTTATCAACTCCATTTGTTCCTACTTCTTCAGAAGTGTTTTTATTTCATTACTGTTTGTTGACTCTGAATTACCGGTAAATTATTTTATTTGTAGATGTGTGTCTTTGAGTTTTTGGAATCAGCTGGAGAAAGATTAGCCAGTGGTAGATATTAAAAGTTAGTTCTAGTATTCTCTGAATTTATTCCAGCAGCTTATTTTCATTTCAAAATTGCCGTTACCATTTCATTTTTTTATTTTTTTTTGGTGCAGTTCAACAGCGTAGCAGTGGACATGGCGTCTTCGGACTTGCAGGACAAAGCTATAATTGCATTCGCACAAGATCTGCTGCCTTGTGCCCTCTGCAGTAATAATGTAGAGCTTTTCTGCAAATCGTGTAATGTCGATTTGTGCGGTAAATGTGCTGGTCGGCATATGCTATCGGAGCCTGAGAAGAAACATGATGTTATAAAATACGACCAAAAATACCAAACAACTCCGAGGCCATTATGTCCTAATCATGAGGATCAGATTTGCGATCTCTTTTGTCAAAAATGCGATGTCCCTGTATGCACCAAGTGCATTGCTAACAAGTCTCATTTTAATCACAGTATGGTGGAAATTTCAGATGTTTACAACAAGAAATTCAATTTCATAATTCAAGAAACGAAGCTCTTGGAGGAAACATTGGTACCCAGATATGATGAAATCGTTGATGGGTTGAGGACAAATACAGCTGAACTACCAGGAAGAAATTCCGTATTAAAGGAAGAACTTAGAGATCATGGCGCGAAAATTCAACGAGTAATCCAGGGGATCATCGACAAGTATATCGACAGCATTGAAGCAACGGAAAAACAAGATCTCTCTCGTCTAAAAGACAATTTATCCAGGTTTGAAAATGTATTAGAAGAAATGCATCAAGCTATACAACGAAATAAAGATATGCTCAGATCAAAGAATTCCCAGATATTCGGCTATGAGCCTGTCGTGGAAAAGTTTCAAAGAGTTCCGCCGCGCTTAAGCTTAACTTTTCCTACCTTTTTACCCGGCGCTATCGATAAAAGACAGTTTTTAGGAAGCATTGGAGTTCTGACTTCATCAGCTACAAAGGAGGAAGCCGAATATGTAATTCCACTGATGGACCAGCTCACGATTGTACAGTCTCACTACAGAGAGGTCCTGCCAAAACCGGTTATTACTGCAACAGCGAGCACTGCCTACAACGAGCTCTTCAAATTAAGTTGGCTGAAATCAGATGAGGCATGGATAAGTGGCAACGACAAAATAATAACAAGAGTGAACAGTAAAGGATCGGTTCTAGAGAGGGTCATTACCAAGTCCGGACGTTCCACCAATGGCCTGGTAGTTTGGAAAAACGCAGATTTGTTGTACATTGATAGCTATGATAAAAAGGTTATAATGGTCAAGAACAAGAAAATGACTACACTTATCAGAACTGACTGGAAACCAACGGAGATCAACTGTACACGATCTGGAGATATTTTAGTCTCTCTGTGGAATAATGTATCAGGGGATGGTATGTTATTCAAAATTTTGCGATATTCTAGGGACGGATTTGAATTGAAGCAAGAGATCCTCAATGATGAAAATGGTCAGCCCCTTTTCCAGAGAAAGGGGCCTCACACCGCCATCCCTACCGCCGAAAACAGGAACGGAGATATCTGTGCTGCCGACTGGAACGCGGGAAAGCTACTTGTCTTGAACAAGGACGGGAAATTGAAGTTTAAATATACTGGTTTCCAAAGCATGGTGTTTGATCCGAGATATGTTGCCACGGACAGTCAGGGACATATTTTGGTATCGGACTATGACAATAACTGTGTACACGTAATCAATGAAGCTGGGCATCTTGTATCTCTCATTGAGCATCTCAGAAAACCCGAGGGCATAAGCATTGATGACCAAGACAATCTGTGGCTGGTGGAGAGAGGGGGAAAACTCAAAGTCATTAAATACTTGGAATAAATTTCAGATCGGGAACATTCCTGATTTTCTTAGAATCGGTTCGATGTGAAATCACTAAGATTCTTTCAGAGGATATTTCTGTAATTGTTGATGAACAATTGGTGATACGTATTCTTACAATGAGTATACAGGCCCACCTGAATTTGTACAGGTCCACATGATTGGAATTTTTACTGAGAAATGTGAGGTTGGAATAAAAGACAATGTTTTATATAAAGCTATATTCCTATATATCTGCATGTAAAATTTGATCCCCAATTTTATATTTGATTCATGTAGTGTGCATACTTACTAAACAAAAATGCCCAAGTTAACGCAGAAAACGAGATCTTGTTGGGCATACTAAATATTAAAACCACACCGGAATCGAAGGCGAGATAATAGTTTCAAATTCCGTAATTAATGGGTTCAGGCACTTAGCGTCGTTTTTGGAAGTGGAGAAGACGGTCTAACGGAGAAAAAAGTTCCCTTCATATTTGTCTGACAAAATCTTAGTTAACTAGAAAAGTAGGTCTACCCAAACCCCAAAATGTTCGCTTAGGATCTACATTTTCAGACAATTTCGAACACGAAATGGGCGTGCCACAAGGAAGTCTTTCATCAGTTACATTAATTAGTATAAAAATAAACAGCCTCACTGATGTACTTAAAAACGACTTTTATGGAAATCTATATGTCGATGACTTTGTTCTCTGTTATAAATAAAAAAAAAAATATATGAATTCCATCGAGCTATGTCTAAACAAAATCCAAAACTGGGCTGATATAAATGGTTTTAAATTTTCTAGATCTAAAACGACCTACATGCATTTTTGTTCTAAACGGAAACAGCACGATGATCCGCAGTTGGAATTAGATGGTACTCCAATTACAGTTGTAAAAGAGATCAAGTTCTTAGGTGTCATATTTGATAATAAACTCTCTTTCATTCCCCACATAACAATGCTCAAAGAGAAATGTACAAAAACCCTAGATATAATAAAAGTTGTTGCAAACACAAAATGGGTAGCAGATAAGAATACTCTTCTACATCTGTATCGCTCTCTCATCCGATCTAAACTAGACTATGGCTGTATAGTATATGGAGCGGCAAGAACATCCTACATTAAAGTCCTAAATGCAATCCACCATCAAGGACTTCAACTATACATAGGAGCTTTTCGAACCTCTCCTG
Organism: Ostrea denselamellosa; assembly: GCA_024699665.1. Lineage (NCBI taxonomy): Eukaryota > Metazoa > Mollusca > Bivalvia > Ostreida > Ostreidae > Ostrea > Ostrea denselamellosa. Next base: position 24,533,237 of record JAMZEH010000020.1, read on the forward strand.
TAGATAGTTTGTATATTGAGGCAAACGACCCACCTCTAGATCTACGTAGAATCAAACTTATCTTACAATACATTGTTAAATTAAAAGGTAATATTGACAGTCCTGCATTTAAATGCGTTTTCCAATCACTTGCGTTAGACGTTAGAGTACATTAAAATTTCTAATGACAAATACTTCACTATATTCTCAGATTCCTACCTTGTCTACAGTCTATAAGCAACATGAATATTGGTCATCCATACATTTTAAACCAGTACTATCTTCTAACTAAACAAAATAAAATAGTTGAGTTCTGCTGGATTCCTAGTCATATTGGTATACACGATAACAACAAAACAGACAAAGAGGCAAAGAATGCACTACAAAATGATATTGTACATTTTACAATTCCTTACACAGATTTGAAATATAACATAAAGCTATTTGTAAATGATCTTTGGCAAATATATTGGATTTCTGTGACAGAAGTAAACTGTATTCTATTCAAAACAAAGTAAACAAATCGCGTAACATCGTAATGAAACGCCAGGACGAAGTCATTATTTCAAGAATATGCATCGTACATTCCAAAATTGACACATCCTTATTTATTAAACAGAGACCTTCAACCTGAATGTATATCTTGTGACTGTCCATTAACTATACAACACATTCGTTTGGAATGTAGTGATTTTACAGCCACACGAAATGGACTTTTTAATAATGTGCAATCAATGTATAAACTTTTTACAAATATTGACTATCATCTTATTATAAAATATTTACAAGAATGCGACTTCTACAGAAAATTTCATCCTTTACAATATAACCTATTCATATACACAGAATGATATGTATTTTTACCTCTTTACGTATTTTCAACTTTTAAGTCCGTTGGATGGGATGTTAAAGGATACCCCGTGTCAAGGATCACATCTCCTTGGCACGTAAAAGATCGTTTCCTTGATTTTCGAAAAAGTAGGCTTACTGGGGACGTCAGGGAAATTTCAACTTTCATAACCAACCATATTTCAGTTGCTTAACCGCCGTAAAATGGCTGAAATATTGCAGAGTCTTCGTAAAACCCGAATAAATCAGTCGATCAAAATCGCGGAAGAGGGGGGGGGCCTTCGTCCACGAGCATTCTGTATTATGATTTTTAGTGTAATACGACCATTTCTATAAAGCAGAGCAAAATATTCAATTTTGTCTACTATTTTCTTTCTTTCGTTTTAATTCTTTCGATGGTGTATATCTAAATGTACATACTTTAATTAATATTTGCAACTATTGGGGACCGGTAGCTCAGAGGTTAGAGCGTTCGCTTCGTAACCGGGAGATCGTGAGTTCGAGCCCCGCTCCTGCCATGGCCACGTCAAACCTAAGACGTAAACATAAGTGGTGATTGCTCCTTCCCCAAACGCTCGGCATTTAGAAGTGAGAATCACGGGTCTTTCGGATTTGACCTTTAAACCAGTGGTTCCGTGTCGCAGCAGACATTGGCACGTTAAAGAACCCTCACTGCTCCTGTCCTGAGCGCTAAGCGTAGGTTTGAATTTGTGTACTTCACCTACAGCTGGTGACGTCTCAATATGAGTCAAAAATTCTTAACAGAACGTAAAATAAGCAAACAAACAATCAACCAATGCAACTATTATTGGAACTCCAAATAAACAAATCTGTTCTGTCTTAAAAGTTAACCTATACATTTAAAAAGACTGTGTTCTACATTATGCATGTATAGCTATATTGCATTGACGTATTATATTTATATCTATCAAGATTCATATGTTTACTGTTTAAAGCATTTATGAGGAAATGGCTATCATTACAGTATATAGATATCAAAGGCGAAAAACTTTGGAAATATAAGTATATAGATATTATTCTGTCTATGAAAACTATTTACGTACATGGCTTGCAGATGGCTAATGCTAATTAAAAAAAAAAATGTTTAATATACTTATTAAAAAGGCAAATAGCAAAAATGCAGTTGTCTATTTTATGCATGTAATTAAATATACCGGATATTCTACAGCAGAACTATTCTCTTTTTTTTCTTTCTTTCTTTGAAGATGAAACTACCTATTAGCAATGAATTATCAAAAATGTGAACAAAATCTTAATCTGTCGGAGTGAAGTATGTGTACAGTGAAGGACTCACTGCCAGGAAAAGTTAATTTCAATATGGTTTTTAAATGATTTGCCTTACTTAGTATTTGATAAATTTCATGGAAGAATCTTATGCTTGCAAAGAAGTCTTTGATGGTTATCAAAAAGTTGCGGGCGAATTTAATGTTTGTATTAATATCTTTGTGATACTTTGCCGCCCAATGTCTTCAGCAATTGCACATGCAAAATGATTCCGAGTAAACATATTTGGATGATAGGTTTTTAACAATACGAAAATCAAAATACGGCAAATAGTTGCAATACTACGTGTCAATAGTCTGATATCTAATGGATTGATCCCGTGGGGATCCGGGTTGTTAGAATAGATCCTCAGTACCCCTTGCTTGTCGTAAGAGGCGACTAAATAGGGTGGTCCCTCGGATGAGACCGTAAAAACCGAGGTCCCGTGTCACAGCAAGTGTGGCACGTAAAAGATCCCTCCCTGCTCAAAGGCCATAAGCGCCGAGAATAGGCCTAAATTTGCAGCCCTTCACCGGCAATGGTGACGTCTCCATATGAGTGAAAGATTCTCGAACGGGACGTTAAACAATATTTAATCAATCAATCAATCTAATGGATTGATACTTCGAATAAAACAATGTATTAATATGATAGCAAAATATGATAGATAAATTATCGTGAAATATATACTCTTTCGTATTTCGATAAAAAAAAATGAAACAAAAGTTTTGAAAGAGGGGCCTGTCATTGTATGGATGCACATATCTTCTTATGAGTTCGTTAAAATATCTCAATAATTTTGCAGCCCCTCAACGGCAATGGTGACGTCTCTATGTAAGTGAAAAATTCTCCAGCGGGACACAAAACAATATACATTCAATCATTATTATCATACTATACACATACATAATACATTCATTTTCTGATCACGAAGCCCCGACTTTATATTTCTAGAAATGGCATGAATACTCACGTATGAAAAATTTCTCTTGTTGAATTCCCCATCAGAATCTCGGAATATTGAAGAAAGAAACATAGATAGATAATGTAGATAGATAGATACATATAGATAGACAGTAGGACAGATCGGTACGTGTAGTTTGTGGACTTGTGTTGTCTTGGTTACGGGGGAATAACACGTGACAAATCCGATATGGATGGAAAGTGAAGGATATGTACAGTAATATTTTGAAATTGAAAACTTTCGAAATTACCTTATCTAATTAAAAGAAAACTGCAGATTTAAAAGAAATTATGATGATATATCTAGGGACAGAATACTTTTATTTACTGACGAAAGTTATGTTGAGCGTACGACGAAATATCTCGTGAGCACAACATATTCACAAGACTAATTTGATACTGCACGTTGGTTAACGGTAAATCATAAAATCAGGAGTAAATATCTAAAATTAGCTTTGTTTATTAGCACAACACATGAACATGAAGCTCGAGTGACCAAGCATATCTAGTTATCAAATGATTTTTAGAATCATGTGATATAAAATCATATGACTGCGTTGTACTGTTAAACAATGACAACATAGCCTATATGCCTTTCGTATTTTTTTTAAAGATGTGCCATTAACTATTTGAATTTAGAGATTTATCCGACATTGATCTTTTGATATCTTTTACAACCTATCAAAGTCATGTCACCCTGGTAGAAAGGGTGCTGCGTTTTTCATTGGTTCAGTACACTCCTACCTTCCTAAATCTACCAAAGAATGTCTTCTGCAAATCTTTAACATGATATGGGAAAGTGGTAACTTCCCATCTTCCTGATTGCAGGCAATAATTATTTCTATTCCAAAACATGGAAAGGATCACTCGGATCCTAATAACTACAGACCAATAGCCTTGACAAGCTGCGTATGTAAAACCATGGAACGGATCATCAACGAACGCTTGGTATGGTTTCTTTAGACTAATAAATTTTAACTGATATACAATGTGGCTTCAGGAAAAATCGAAGCACCGTAAACCAGTCAGTAAGACTTGAAGCCTATATTCGAGATGCCTTTGTCAACAAAGAGCACGTCGTCTCTATATTTTTTTTTTAATTTAGAAAAGGCATACTATACCACACGGAAATACGATATCTTAAAGGATCTTCATAATATAGGTCTTAAAGGCCATTTACCAAACTTTATTTAGACATTTTTAAGTAATAGGCATTTCAATGTTCGCTTAGGATCTACATTATCAGATAATTACGAACAAGAAATGGGCGTACCACAAGGAAGCCTTTTATTAGTCACATTATTTAGTATGAAAAAATAAACAGTCTCGCTGATGTACTTAAAAACGACTTTCATAGAAGTCTATATGTCGATGACTTTGTTCTCTGTTATAAATCCAAATATATGAATTCCATAGAGCGTAAATTACAGTTATATCTAAACAAAATCCAAACCTGGGCTGATGTAAATGGTTTCAAATTTTCCAAAACTAAAACGGCGTGCATGCATTTCTGTTATAAATGGAAACAGCACGATGATTCACAGTTGGAATTAGGTGATACTCCAATTAAAGTTGTAAAAGAGATTAAGTTCTTAGGTAACATTTCTGATAATAAACTCTCTTTCATTCCGCACATAGCAATGCTCAAAGAGAAATGTACAAAAGTCCTATAATAATGATTCTTGCAAACACAAAATGGGGAGCAGATAAAAATACTCTTCTATATCTGTATCTCTCTATCTCATCCGGTCTAAACTAGACCACGGCTGTATAGTATATGAATCAGCAAGAACGTCATACATTAAAGCCCTTGATGCAATCCAATATCAAGGACTTCGACTGCACAGGGGCTTTTCGAACCTGTCCTTTAGATAGTATGTATGTTGAGGCAAACGATCCACTTCTAGATCTACGTAGAATAAAACTTATCTTACAATACATTGTTAAATTAAAAGCCAATACTGACAATCCTGCATTTAACCGCGTTTTCCATCCACAGTTCGAAGATTTGTATGACAAAAATTAAACGTATAAAATCAATTGGTCTCGGAGTCAAAAACATTTACATTATTCTAACTTACATTTGGACATCATAAAACCCTTATCACGTCCAGAAATACTACCATGGAAATTACTGAAACCTAAAGTTTACACATCACTTTCTAAATATGAAAGATCTGAATCAAATTCCGCTATTTTCAAACAAAAATTAATCGAAATAAATAGTCTAAACATTCTACCACTGATGTTTATACAGATGGTTCAAAGACCAAAATAAAGTCTCTGCTGCTGCAGTAATCAATAACAACGTTTTCTTTGCACGACTCCCAAATGAAGCAACAATTTATACCGCCGAAGCAAAGGCTATCCAACTCGTGTTAGAGTACATTAAATTTTCTAATGACAAATACCTCTCTATATTCTCAGACTCCCTATCTTGTCTACAGTCTATAAGCAACATGAATATCATATTATTATAAAATATTTACAAGATTGCGACTTTTACAGAAAAATTTTATACTTTAGAAATTAATTTATTCATATACACAAAATGATATGTATTTTTACCTGTTTACGTATTTTTAACTTTTAAGTCCGTCGGATCGGACGTTAAAGGGTGCCCCGTTTCAAGGATTACAACCCCCTTGGCGCGTAAAAGATCGTTTTCTTGATTTTCGAAAAAGAGTAGGCTCACTGGGGGCCGTCAGGAAACTTAAACTTTAACAACCAACCATATTTCAGTTGCTTAACCGCCGTAAACTGGCTGAAATATTGCCAAGTCGGCGTAAAACCACAATCAATCAATCAATCAATCAGGACACTCCTAAAATATTGACGTATGTTTTAATGGGCTGGGTAGAAAAATCATTTTTTTTTAACATATCTTGCTGAAGACATGGGTTCCTATATGATGTGGTTCTCGTTGCGTTAAAGATTATAACAACGATTTAGAATTTACCTCCTTTTCTATATATATAACAAAGCAATTATATTTTGGGGGGGGGGGGGGGGGGGGGTCATTGTTCAATCTAGACATCACTGAGATGTACTACATCTCTTTGGTCTCCGGTGTAGTAATGATTTTAAGTCAAAGTTCAAGTTTAAAGGTTACCAACCATGAAATGCGACTCATCGACTTAAATGAGACTCATTGACTTGAATGCGCACGAGATATTATGTCGTGCGCACGAGACAGTAAGACGTACTTACGAGATATCATGTCGTGCACACGAGACAATAAGACGTACTTACGAGATATCATGTCGTGCACACGAGACAATAAGACGTACTTACGAGATATCATGTCGTGCACACGAGACAATAAGACGTACTTACAAGATATCATGTCGTACGCACGAGACAATAAGACGTACTTACGAGATATCATGTCGTGCACATGAGACAATAAGACGAACTTACGAGATAATAAGTTGTCGTCGTCGCAAGCCACGGCTGAGGAGCGTACATTTCACGATGATAAGTCGTGCGCACTAGATATCATGTCGTGCGCACGATCGAGATATACAATGGACCGCTTAAAATTGTTCGGTCAACCCAAGAGACCACATCAAATGAGAGGCAAATTTCATTTATGGGTAGAAATTTTCACAGGGGTCTGAGATGCTCAGCCATTTTTTGGAAGTTAGGTTATACAATCTGTTTTGTTAGATTTCATTTCGTTTTGTTTCAGAACTTGCAACTGAGACGAAGATTTTGACTGTGTGTTAAAATCTTGCCGTCTACACAAGAAATTTCATGAAATATTGCTTGTGCTTGGTATTCTAATCAATATCTTCAGCTTTATATTGAAACGGAAGTTTGGGGATATCTGGATATAAAACGATTACCCTGCATGTTCATCCGTCAAGCTGCAATTTTAAACTTAGTCGAAAATAAATCAGTTTCTGCTATTTCTATTATATATATATATATATGTGTGTGTGTGTGTGTGTGTGTGTGTGTGTGTGTGTGTGTGTGTGTGTGTGTGTGTGTGTGTGTGTGTGTGAAACAACATTTTGATAGGCTACAGATAAAAAAACTTACTTCGCTATTTCTTAAAACATTCTCTTATAAAATGTCAAGAATGATAACAGTCTAATGTACATTCAGTGTCTGGTTTTATTTATTCAGCATATAAAGCTTTAAATGATGTATTATTTATTAGGACTTCCCTATATTCATTCTAATCGAATTGATACATGTATAATAGTATTTACAATATGCTTGTAGGTCGTGTTGTCGAAAAATAGAAGTACTTTGCATGTGTCAAGGGAGAAAATCAGGAAACAGTCAAGTAACTTTCTTCCATCTTCAGCATACTTACTCAAAAGACATGCATTGTATTCGTACATAATACTGAAATTAGATGTACAGAGAAAAAAGTAAATAAATAGTTCCTCGGCCGACTACTTTGAAGATCGGGATCGGTAATCGCATAATTCAGTTTCCTGGCCTTCACGAGGAAATTCAAACTCAGAATTGAAAAGTCGGCGACAACCTTTTCGAAGTTCTCCATGCTTTAGCATTGGTAAGATTGATATAGACTGTATCTAAAATTAACCAAATTTCAAAGAGTTATACAAGTTTATATATAACTTGTATAAAATAAACCCGTTAGAAAATTCGACCTATAATTCTGAGGAAATTCTGGTCTGTCACGGTACAGTTGTGGTGTATACTCTAAATTTTATTGTTTAATGGCAGTCTACGCTTTAGTTAATTATGACTAAGTATTATTCTTTAATTCGTGATGAGAATGTGAAATACATTAGACTGTGTCTGTTCAGTACTAAGGGTCAAGAAGAGAAACTAACACAGGCCCTATTAGTGTGATTCAGTCTTGACAGTGCACCTGTCAATATTAGTAATATTGACGAGTGCGCTGTCAAGACTGTGATTATTACTCGACATTTCTCAACACAATATACAAATATGTTGTGGCATTTCACATACAGTTCACTTGCAGTCTATCTCATTTCTACCTAACATCTTGGGGTATATTACCATGTCTGTTTTAGAGTTACCATATTTTGATAGTTCTTATTTGTTACAGGTAAAAATGAAGAGTCAGTTTTTGTGTATTACAGTCCACTGCATTTTCTCCTTTCTTGCTACACTATTTTAGAAATTATAAAAGTACCTTTCATACCAAGATAAAAAAAGAAGAAATTTAGAGAAAATGTCACAAACATCATGTATGCCCTAAAGAGGACTCTACGGGTCATAATGACCCTACCCACAGTGACAGACATGTGTTTTCAAAATTTCAAATATTTCATGATAGTAGGCCTACACATAATTGATCCTAGAATTTGCCCCAAATGATAATCCTGATGAAGGATCAGGGACATGCTACCAGCAAGTTTGGTTTTGAAGAAAAAGAAGGCAATTTAGTTGTTACTTGTTGTATTTTGCAGGACTTTTTTGTGATTACTTGTATGTTGCTCAGCCAATCAAATTGCATGTTGCAAACAAAAATGAATTATAATGAAATAAAGGAATAAAATGTATGCATGATTATTAAAATCAAAGGTGGGGGGGGGGGGGGGGGGGGGGGGGCAAAATTTCCACCATATCAACACACAGGCAATAATCTCATTTGGGTTCAATTTTACTACCAAAGAGTACTCTTTAATAGTAAATTAAAACTTAGTGATAAATGATGTAATTACCTGTACATTCGCATGGATTGAACAGTTACCTTTCTTTGATCTTTTTCCAACATTTGCATTGTTTATCTATATTAGTCAGTACTAAAGTATGATCTGTGGTTAAGATGATCAATAATGTTGAATAAATCAATTTCACCATCATTTTTAACAAGTTCAGGGACATTTTGGTAAATCTGATTTAGGCAGATCATAGAATATGATGTACCTGTATACTGTAGAATACAAAGGAAAATATCCATGTTGGATATCTTAAGTCAAAATACTAAGTAGTTGTATTTCAGTATAACATAAACCAACCAATTTTTATCATAATCAAAAGGAAAAAATTAATGTCTCCATATAAAATAATTATTGTTCAGTTGTAGTGTACAGTCTAACCTCATTATCTCGAACTTGATGGGACTGAGAAAAAGCATAGAGATATCCGAGTATTCGAGATATCGAGGGTAAAGTACTTAAAGAATAAATTGTTTGGACTTCTGAACCATTTCAACATATCAGACATCAGTGTTTGTGATACTGAAGTTCAACTGTACATTATACACTAGCCTTATATATCAAGAAATCACATGAAAATCATTTGCAAATATTGTGTACATTGTTAATCATTTATGCCAACAATGCCTATAGGTATTTATAGTTTTACCCTACTCATAAAAGATTAAATTGCAGTTCACGCCATATATTTTAAATCATTCTGATTTTTTGAAACAGTTCAGTTATATTTTCTGTATTGACAAAATAAATACCAAATTCAGAATGTCAACAAATCAATAATAATAAGAAAACAATAATATTAACAGTATAATCCATGAAATATACTTTTTGTAGAAAAAAAAAAGGATGTAATTTTAAATGATGTGCTGCTGTTTGAGCACAGCAGATTGCACAAAATCAGGTCAGCTGACATAAAATATTTCTCCCCAGATGGATTCGCCAGTTCATCATACATAAGACACTCTGTTAATGGAGCCAGCATGTCCCTGTACTTTCTTTAATAACCATTCAAGTTCATGTCAAGTTTTAAAAAGTTAAGATGGAAAAAATGCAATGTAATTAAAATTAGATTTCTATTTTTCACTCATAGAGCAAAATATACAAGTCAAATTTTAATTAGATTTGAAAAATTGTCACCTGGTGTGAATTTAATTATATTGAAAGTTTTTGGATTTGGTTACATAATTAAATACTTCTAGGGATGTAAAACTGGTAGCAAGTTTCTACTTCAGATGAAGAGAAGGACATGTGACTTACATTTACCAAACCATTGACCTGTTTAAAGTTTGTAGACCTAGTTAAGCTAGTTTTTGGAACTCAGCTGCATATAATTACGAAATAAATATCATTTTTTGAAAATACATTAGGACATAAACTGCAATACTTCATGTTGGCATACTTGATGTTGCCCATATGTTGATGTAAGACATAGCTGTTCATGCCGTCATGTTTTTTTCATAAATGAAATTTATTTTTTATAGATTTACAATCTACCTTAATTTCTGTCAGAATTCCCATTCATTAAAATAGATGTACTAAATTTATGAACATTCAAATAAACAGTGTTCAAAACTGCATTGCATTGCATTCGTAAGGAATGTTTATCATTACAATCGGTAAAGATATCAGAGGTCCAAAAACTGGAAATGTAAATAATGCCAAGTGCAAGCCTTACATACTCCTAGGAAATACAATTATAGATATATAGTACTCTGTATGCTTCAAATGCACAGTGTAACCATTAATTTTAGGATGATCTAATGTCCAATTTAAATTGTGCTTCAAAAGTTGTATTTGGCTTAAATTTTGCTGTATTTGGCTTAAATTTTGCTGTATTTGGCTTAAATTTTGCAGATGAACAGTTCAGTTTTGACATTAAGATAACCTAACAATTAGAAACTCACTTCCATCCAATATACTTTCAACATTGTTCAATGTTTTGTTTCAGCTTTGCAAAATGAAGTTGTTTGGAAGGCAAAGTTTTTTCCGTGGGAAATCTCTGATGGAGCTTACGGCCCAGCTGAAAAATCCAAAAGGCCGAGTAGTCTCTAGAATTACATTTGAGCGATACCCAGAAAAAAGCTACTATATTCTGTCACATATTGAACATGGGTATAATGGACAAGTAAGTTCAGTGTGTTTACAGCTTCAGAAATGAATAAAGATAAAATAACTGTTGAAAGAGGTAATTTTCAAATTCTGTTACAGTGCATCTTTGCTAGGCAGTCCATTCTGTGTGGGGAACGGATTGGACCGAAAACTCTAGAGTAGCGAAAATGGTTACAGTGAATCCTGTCTGATCTGACATGTAGTGGGAGAAAAATTTTGTGTCAGATTGCTCAATGTCAAGTTCATGGCAGAAACAGAATATTTTCAATAAATATAAGGTCATATTTTAAAGTGAAACAAATTGCACAGGTGTTGAATTAGGCAGATTTAACTGAATTGGGTATACTTGAAATACGATCTCTTTATTGCTTAAGACATACGTCTTATCACATTTTTAAATATTACATATATACATATAAATGGCATTGTATGGCAGTGTAACATACATAACATACATATAATATACAGGAGTATTTCTATGGAGAATAACTTTTAAACAAGGTTTTCTCGCACTTTAAGTGCAAGATGTAAATATTTCCCTAAATTACAAAGTTCATGTACATTATGGATACTTAATAACTGTATAAATTTAAAAACACAAGGTTTTTGCCAATAGTACTTTTTGATATATCTATGACGAAGTTCCTTATAATGGGGACAAATTAATACAAAATGGTATTCATCCTCTAAGTCATTTTTACAGAATTTACATACTCTATTTTCCCTAGGTATATTATTATAGCGGCCTGTTTCAATTTCAAGATTGTGAGAAGATAGTCTTATTCTACTAATATGCCTTTTGTACGCACTAGGTATAGGTTTACAAAGATAATACTGTAAAGAAAAGTGATCAATAACATGTTTGTAAATAATACACTTTGGAGAACAATAAATTTGTCCAATTAAACTTTGAACAAATATATCAGTCAACCTCGGTTTTATAATTGGAAAAAATGTTTTAAAAGTACATGTTGCATTCTCTTGTTCCCACCAGATATATCCTAGGCCGAGCTCAAACAATTTTTCTTTAATACAATAAGCCCAATTTTTGCTACAATTTTTCATTCTATCACAATTATAATATAATTCATCATAACAATTTCTAATAATACAATTTTCACTATGTAACACTTTGAACCAAAATTTGAACATTCTAAAATATCGAATAATTTTCAAAGGTAACCTTCCAGTTTCAAATACACCAAGGCAGAATTTATGTTTCTTCGCACACCTAAAACAGATTTTATAAACTCCAATTGTATCTTTTCTACATCGCTGGCATTATGACTACCCCATACCTCACAACCATAATTCAAAATACTTGCTACGTATGTATCAAAAAGTGACAGTAATGTTTCAGTGTTTAGGCACATATTCTGGATTTTTTATTTCAATGAGAACATAGCTTTTCTACCTTGGCATGCTAATTGTTTTTGCGTACAATTGTAGTTACCATTAAAATTAAATAAAACACCAAGGTATACAAATTTGTCAACAACTTCAATTGGCTGACCATTCAGGTTCCATTTTTCTGTATTTTTTATTTTACCACCATTTCTAAAAATGACAATTTTTGTTTTATCAACATTAACAGTAAGATCCCAGTTAGTTGCATATTCATATAATTCATGTAACATTTTTTGAAGCTCGTGTATATTCTCAGCAAAAATAACCATGTCATCTGCATACATCAATACATACAAGTTTAGTTCTCGCAAATGTAAAGGCACAGTATTATGTTTTAAAAATTCAACTTCAAAATCATTTACATATAATGAAAAAAGTATGGGAGATAACACTTCTCCTTGTAAAAGTCCAACATTGCTTCTAAATAGATCTGACAACATACCAACAGATTTAACACTAGATTTCATGTTTTGATACATAGCCCGAATTATGCGCAGCAATTTACCTTTGATACCATATGTGCTGAGCATTTTCCATAATTTAATTCTGTCAACAGTGTCAAATGCCTTCTTAAAATCTATGAAACAACAATATAATCTTTTTTTGTTAGAAAGTGTCAAATTAATAATTGATGATAAACAAAAAATAGCTTCTGCTCTACCTGTTTGAGGTTGAAATCCAAATTGAGCATCAGTTATTATGTCATCTTTGTAAGCCCACTGTACAAGTCTTTGGTTTAAAATGGAAGTAAATAATTTACAAAAACAACTGACTAAGCTAATACCTCTATAATTATTGGGATCTGACATATCACCCTTTTTATGTACCGGAACAATTATGGATTTTGACCATGTATGAGGGAAAATACCCGTTGTAAATATTCTATTAAACAAATTCTGAATAATAGGCAAAATATAATTTTTAAATTCAATAAAATATTCATTCAACAATAAATCAGTTCCATGAGATTTTTCTCGTTTTAATTTATTAATTGCATCAAGTATTTCTTTTTCACTTATTTCGTAATCGAGCTCCTCAAGTAAAGTTTGCTCATCATTGGTAGAGTAATCTTCTAATGGTGTAGGTGCTTGCGATACTAAATCTTTAAAGTGTGTAAAGAAAATAGATGGGTTAACGTTAGGTCTCCTCGTATGTTTCTTGTCAAAATGTGTATAAAATGCCTTAGGATTATGTTTTCGAAGAAAGTATTAGTATATCCTCATTTTCTGAGATACTGTACTTGTTTAAATAATTATTTCATTTCCTGTAAATGTACATTTGTACTGAGAACAATTTCAAAAAGAACATGAAGTATTTCTGTACAACTTTACTGTAGCTTCAGCATATATTTATAATGTATTGTGAAGCGCTTTGAGCCACATATGCTGGAAAAGCGCTGTATAAAAAAAACAACAATCATCATCACCAATTAGTCATGAGTGCAATGTATTATATTACATGTATTACATTCATCTGCAGAATCTGACAGGTGTGGCATGGGGCACAAAGGTCTTCCGAGGGTACAAGTACCCAAATTTAACGAGGATTGATGCAGGAGGAAAACGTGATTGGAGACTTATTCCTAAAGAAGAAGAGGAGGAATATTGTAAGATTGACAAAGTTCATGAACCAAAATTTAAACCAGAGAACATTGATACTCAGTTACCCCCTTTGATGGAAATAGTTATGGAAAGGAACTTAAAACAAAGAAATGTGGCCTATGAAGGCACTCCAAAATTAGAAGGATTCCTGACTTTTAACAAAGATGATGTAACAAAAAGAGGAGTATATTTGAATGCACAGAAAAACAGTGACTCACAGACTCAAATATCATAAAGGACAACATAGACAAAGGATTCCAATTCGGGGTTTGGGATTGGGGGGGGGGGGGGGGGGGGGGTTGAAATGTGTTCTTTTAAATCTATGATAGGTTTTGATAAAATTCTGCTTTGAAGAATTTTGTGTATTATGTAGAAAGTGTTAAATGAGGTGGTATCTTTGAGAAAAGGTACTTTCCATTAAATGTTTTTAAATTTAAAGAAACATCTTGTCGTTACGGAACCCTTACTACTGTACATACTTGTCTATCAAACTTTCGACAGGGAACATAGGGCTTCCACAGCAAACGGGACAATTATATCTAGTTTCAACAACTAAGAGGTAAATTGTATATTGACACAATATCTGACAACTGACGTTCATTATGAATCCACTTTCCCTATATTTGCCAGAAGACAAAGGAATTGAGCGAATGTCTCTGCCTCAGATTACCGAAGAAAGATTAAGCTACCAACATAAACTCAAATAATTGAAGGTTAAGTAGTTAAATATATTTTTTATTCAGTTCTTGCGCGCAATGATCCAATTGATGCATAAATCAAATTAATTATTGCTCTCATCAAGTTAATTGATGTGTGCATCAATGTGGTGGAATTATTGCTCGCAAACACTAATTTAGAGATCGGTGTAAATACTTAACCATCGTTTGAAGGTATTGATGCCTATTTAAAACGATTTTGTGAAAAAGAATGAAAGTCGCGCATCAATTCATTTAATGAGAGCAACAATTCAATTAAAGAGATCATTAACTGAATTGCGGATAAGTGGAATGCATCTCTAATTAAATAGTTGTTCTCTTTAAAAGAATTTATTGCGTGCAACATCCATTTAAAAAGAGCAATTATTCAATGATTGCGCACATTACCTGAATTGATGCGCGCATTAATTGAATTATTGCTCTTTTCCTCTTCAATTGAATAATAGCGCGCATCAATTCAATTGCAGATATCAATAAATCATTTAAAGAGAAAACTTAATTATTGCGCGCATCAATTCAGCAAAAATGGTTAATGCTAACTATTCAATCAATGCGCGCAATAATTTAGAAATGAATTTATCACGATCATTGCTTGAATTCTTGTGCACATCAAATGAATTTAACATATCTTCCAATAATTAAAGACATCTTCAGTTAGACGAGTTTACGTTAATTTGGCGCTCCATACAGTTGCTTGTATATGATGACACGGCGACCCAAATAGATAGGCAGATTGTACATGTACACATAAAATTATACCAGCCAGATAAAAAAATGACTTAAATTCGGGATTTACCGCGAGGACGACGCAGGTCTTTACTTGGAGTCTCAAGACTCCCTGTTTTTCAGGCCGTTGACAGTTTGTATTTCATTGCCTTTTCAAAATGATATATACTGTATCTGTCTTGTATTCTATAGAGGGAAATAAAAATAAAATGCTGAAAACATTTGATAAATATCCGGTCTGTTCTGGAGGATTCCTAATTATGAAACGCCCGACATCTATTTGGTCAGGAGCGAGACATCCCCTATGGGCAGGGGTGAGACACCCTCTATGTGGTCAGCTGTGAGTCAACATTAAAGATTTAAAGACTAGCTGCGGGAATATTTAGAATCTTTCCAACTGTAAAAAGTAAAACAAAAAAGCTAACTTTTCTTATTTTTAATATTTATTTTTTTTTGTTCGCATAATGATTAAATGTTGTTTAACGTTCCGCTCGAGAATCTTTCACTCATATGGAGACGCCACCATTGCCGGTGAAGTGCTGCAAATTTAGGCCTATGCTCGGCGCATATGGCCTTTGAGCAGGGAGGGATCTTTTACTTGCCACACCTGCTGTGACACGGGACCTCGGTTTTTGTGGTCTCATCCGAAGGACTGCTCCATTTAGTTGCCTCTTACGACAAGCAAGAGGTACTGAGGGTCTATTTTAACAACCCGGATTCCCACGGGGCTGTTCGCATAACGAAGTAAAGCACATTAATACAATCACACCATGATTAAGTACCATCATTATGTGTGGAGAGAGAGGTTTTGAGTAAATAGCAAGCTCAAGTTTCAAATTTTCCTTTTCACTAATTTTATGCGAGATATACGGGTATTTCTGAGTTTCATAAAAAAAAGTCTGATTTGTGATACTGCAGATGACAAGTGCGTCGTGTAGTATAAACATGATAAGCCATAAAATGATAGTATTTTGTATATCACCAATATTTTCAATACAAACTAAACGATTTCTTTGTAATTGCTGTATGTCGTTCAGTCTTCTCTTCCAAATGTCGTTCGATTTCTACCAGAAATAGTTGTAAACAATGGCATTTCCATAAAAAGTTGTTTTACATTTTTCTCCTCGGAGTAACAAAATTTGCAAATTTAGAGACTATTATTTTTATTTTGAATAAGAATGAATTTGTAGTTAAAATTTTGTTTAGAACTCCAATGGATTTTACAGTCTTTGTCACCGTGGATTATTTTTCATTCCCTGTCGTCTACATCCAAAAACTCACTCCATTTTGTTTTGCCAGCTAAGACTTGAATTATATTGATTAAGAATTTCAGAGAGAAATTTTGATACGTAACATTCCAAAATTGTTAGAGTATTTGACATAATTAATGGTCATGTAAGCTTAATGGTGTTTTTTTTCCCAGAGCCTGAATTTGTTATCCACGATCTTACTGCATGGATAAGAGGCGACTCATCATCCGGATGAGACCGCAAAACCGAGGTCCCGTGTCGCAGCAAGTGTGGCACGGTAAAAACCTCCCGGCTCAAAGGCCGTAAGCGCCGAGCATAGGCCTGGATTTTGCAGCCCTTCACCAGCAATGGTGACTTCTCCATAGGAGTGAAAAATTCTCGAGTGGGACGTTAAACAGTAAACAACCAAACAAATTACTGCATGGTTAAAAACAACCCCCCCCCCCCCCCCGAAAAAAAAAACCAAAAAAAAACAAAACAAATCTTAATATTTATTTAAATATCGTAAAAATTTCAAACTTTAAAAGTGAACTATCTTCTGTAATAATGTCATTAATTAGTCTAATGTTGCTGTCAAATATTTGTTTATTTTGAAAAGGGTTTTCCGCCAATTTGAATCTGTGGATTATAAAACAGAGTGAGTCAGCAACCACATTAGGCTCGCTAATAAGATTATGTAACGTAGGAACTTAATACATCTGTCCAAAATTCATTTTGCTTTCAAGAGAGTGGTGAACTAAAAATTGGGAATAAACCGTCCCATCCCTCAACTTGAGAAAATGAGATTTCTTATTGTTATCCAGAATAATTTCACGGAAGCTATAAAAGACATTTAAAAATATGAATAAAATGTGAGGAGAGGGGGGGGGGGGGGGGGGGGCTGAAAGTTATAAATCTAATAATTACTTCTTTTTTTAACCCTGTGAATCAAATTATTTCATAGTATGATAAAAAAAAAGTTTTTCTAATTCTTTACAGTATAATTCAGAGGGGTTTGAGATTGACATAAAGATATGGTTTAATAAGAGCAAATCCAATGTCTTAATAATTGTAATTTTTCCAATGGGAGTCAAAAACCTTTCCTCCCAATGTTTAAGTAAGGATTTAATATGTACATATTTTGGTTCATAGTTAAGCTATATCATTTTTTCTAGTTCCACATCAAAATGTATTACCAGTAGTGTAGATCTTGTAGTACCTTTACGTAAGCCCCTATTTAGGCAATAAACTTTCATTACTAAATCTTTCGGATCCATTGTATACTCTGGATTTTCTCAAAATTAATATCAAGTCCAAACATTTCTGAAAATTGTTTCGATGTATCTAAGAGAGAGATGGATTCTTTGCTGCCATCATGGATGAGTGAAGTGCCATCAGCCGACTGGGAAATCTTCTTCTCTGCATTGTTTACAGCGATACCTTTAATATTTTTGTTTAATCTAATCTAAACTGCTAATATTTCTGCACAAATTATAAAACTAAATGGCGGCAAAGGGTCTTCTTATCTGCATCCTTTCTGAATATGGATTCTTTCAGAGAGATTACCTTTTTTGATTTACTGCAGATGCAATATCTGTACAAAT
Organism: Ostrea denselamellosa; assembly: GCA_024699665.1. Lineage (NCBI taxonomy): Eukaryota > Metazoa > Mollusca > Bivalvia > Ostreida > Ostreidae > Ostrea > Ostrea denselamellosa. The sequence goes on from JAMZEH010000020.1 coordinate 24,551,373, forward strand.
AATGAATCCCAATTCCGAACAGAGCGGCCAGAGTAAAGAAAAGTGCGTTTTTAATAAATTCCCAAGATACTGTATCAAAATCGATAAGTAATAACAAACCAGGTATAGCAATGCATGATATCATAGATAAGCCTTGTATTTTCTCCATTATATCTATTGGGACTTAAACCTGTTTGATTGTAGTTAATTAATTTATCTAGATACTGTTTCACTCGACTAGCCACTGAACCCGATGCAATTTTATAGATAGTATTCAACGGAGTTATAGGTCTCCAGCACTTGACTAGCCACTGAACCCGATGCAATTTTATAGATAGTATTCAGCGGAGTTATAGGTCTCCAGTTCTTCTAGATGTTGACTGGGTTGGTCACCTTTCCGTGGCAATGTAATGGCCATGTCGTTATGTAATTAACAAATTTCTATATCCATAATTAATAGATCTTACAACAAAATATCAATATATTTCCAAAACATCTTGAAAAATTCGGCAGAAAAACCATGAGATCCGGGGAATTCATTATATTTCATCTTGTAAAGCGTATTGGAGGCTTCTTCAATTGTAATCTTCTGAAGATTCTGATTCTGTAATAGAAGTTTCGAAATAACTCATTGTTAAAATCAAACCTATTACACGTATTTTAAAACCTTTTATGTACAATTATAAAAGCAAACAAAAAATGTTTTTAAAAAATAAAAAAAAAACCAAAAAAAACAACAAACTTACTAGTCGTACAATATATCACATGTATAAACAAGCACCCTTATTCATGTCGTAGAACTCGGCCTAGTTGTCAAACGACAGGTCTTGCCTAATATTGACAGTTAGCTCATTTTTGGAAAATTTCAGCTTCAGCTTATTTTGGAATGTTTCGGCTTATATTGGTGGCTTCGTCATGTTGTTGTAGGTTTCGGCTTGTATTGATAGGTTTAGACTTATATTGATAAGTTTAGACTTATATAGTTAAGTTTCGATTCATATTGGTTGGTTTTGACTTATATTGGTAGGTTTCAGCTTATGTTGGTAATTTTCGGCTTGTATTGGAAGGTTTCGGTTTATATTGGTAGGTTTTAGCTAACATTGGTGTACACTGTTTGCGGTAGCATAGAGTTAATCTATTTCCTTTGTAACCGGAGGTACCGGATTTGATCTTAATCCTAAAACGTTTAAAATACGAAGTGTCTAATCCATCGGCAAGTGCCTGGTTTTGGAGGTGAAAGTCACGAGTCATATGAACGAGACTTTGAAAACCGAGGTCACAGCAAATGTTGCATGATAAAGAGCCCTCATTGCTGTTGCCTTGAGCATAAGTCTAAATTTGTAATGCTCCACCTACTGACTTTCCCGATATGAGTAAAAAATTCACAATTGAGACGTTAAATAATTCCTTTACACAGCATATACAGTGAAATATATACATGTATATTTAAAAAAAAAATTAAAAAAAAAATCGGCGATGCACGATCGTTAAAAAGGACAAAATCTTTAGAATATTCTCTTTCACTGCAGATTCTGAAAATCGATGCAGACTGTACACCTGGCCCAGCATTGGGTCAAAATGGAAATACTAATGTTTATGAATTTTTTTAAATGTCACCCCAAAACTAACAGGACTACCATTTGCAAGTACCATAATGTATTATAGGTTCAATTAAATTGTTTCTTGTAAATGTGAAGAGAATGGTCTTCAGAAATAAGGGTACGTTACTACAGGTATGTTGTAGACCGTTCAGATATGTTAAAACCCATTGCCCTAAAAGGAATTAATTTGAAATAAAAATCAACAAAGAACGATGGCGTTTTTTTTAACTGTGTTGTATTAGCTGTATCAATCGCATTTTAAATCACATGTACAAAATTTGTAATATAGAAAAATGTAATAAAAAGTTGGGATCTTTCATTGAGATGTACATTGCAGTTGATACATGATCTAATCAGTTGGCACGGCGGGTGTGACCGATCAACAGGGGATGCTTATTCCTCCTAAGGAAGTCTGATTGGTGCATGTATCGAATTTTTTTTTTTATTTTATTGCATCGATTTGCATAATTGTTCCAGTACATAAAATGAGTGATATCAATGATGTCAGATCCCAATAATTATAGAGGTATTAGTCTGGTGAGTTGCTTTTTGTAAGTTATTTACTTCAATTTTAAATCAAAGACTTGTACAGTGGTCTTACAAAGATGAAATAATAACCGATGCTCAATTTAGGTTTCAGACTCGAACAGGTAAAGAAGAAGCTATTTTCTGTCTATCGTCAATTATTAATATGACAACTTTTAACAAAATACATTTTAGTGTTGTCTTATAGATTTTACGAAAGCATTTGACACTGTTGTAGAGAAGGCTCAGATACTAGAGGTAAATTACTGTGCATTATTCGTATTATGTATCAAAGCATAAAAATATCAGTATTTTATTAAGTAACGTAGGACTTTTACAAGGAGGAATGCTATCTCCCATACTTTTTCCGTTATATGTGAACGATTTTGATATAGAATATTTAAAACACATACTGTTCAATTACGAGAACTGAACTTGTTTGTATTGATGTATACAGATGGTATGGTTATTTTGCTGAAAATATACACGAGCTTCAAAATATGTTAGATATGTTATATACAACTGGCTGGAATGTTACTGTTAATGCTGATTTAAAAAATTGTTATATTTAGATAAAATTAATTATTCAGAAAATGGAATCTGAATGGCCAAGAGATTGAAATTGTTGGCAGGTGTTTTATTTAACTTAACGGTAACTATAATTGTACGCTAAAACAATTAGTCTGCTATGGTAGAAAAGCTAAATTCTCGTTAAAATCAGAAGTTAAACATAGATATCTTAACACAGTGACATTATTGACACTTTTTGATACCTATGTAGCAAGTATTCTTAATTATGGTTGTGAAGTATGGAGTAATCATTATGTCCGACACGTAGAAAAGATACCGTTAAAGTTATAAAATCTGTTTTAGGTATTACGATGAATTTTGAAACAGGGAGGACACCCATGAATATTAATCGATTATTTAGAACATTCAAATTTTAGTTTAAAGGGAGGGGGCCTCCGTGGCCGAGTGGTTAGAGCATCGGGCTCAAAACCACAAAGCCTCTCACCTCTGTCGGCGCGTGTTCGAATCTCGGCCGCGGCGTTATGTGAGCAAGTTTGCCAGTTTACTTGCGGAAGGTCGGTGATCTCTTCCCAGGTACATAGTATCTGGGTTCTCTCCTCCACCAACAAAAACTGGACGCCACCAGATAACTGAAAAATTGTTGGGTGTGGCGGAAAGCAATAAATAATCAATCAATCAATCATTAGTTTAAAGTTTTACGTAGTGAAAAGTTTATTATTAGAAATAGTTATAATGAATTATATTACAACTGTGTTAGAATGAAAAATGGCAGCAAAAACTGGGCCCATTGTATAAAAAAAGTATGAGATAGGGTTAGGATATGTATTTGGTGTGAACAAGATAATGCTACTTGTAAAAAAAAAACACCTCAATTTTAAAAGAGGTTGACCGCTTTATTTGTTCAAAATTTAGTAGAAAAAATTAATTGTTATATTATCTAAAGGATGTTATTGATCGCTTTTCTTTACAATATTACTTTTGTAAACCTATATCTACTATGTATAAAAATTATTAAATTTTGTAAAAATGATTTAGAGGACGAATACCACTTTTGTATTAATTCCTCCATTGTAAGGAACTTCGTCATAATACATAAAAAAAACTGCTGTTATTATCTCTTTTGATTTGTACAATTATTAAGTGTTCATAATGTCCATAAACTTTGTGATTTATGGAAATATTTATGTCTTGCATTTAAGTTGAGAGAAAACATTCTATTTTAAAAGCTATTCTCCGTCAAAATACTTATATATATATATATATATATATATATATATATATATAATGCCACCGTTCCATTGTAGTTTATGTACACATGTAACATTGAATTGATCAGATATATGACCACTCTAGTGATTTATATATTGGTTCAGCAAGTTCATTTCACTAAAATCACTATGTACAACTGTTTCCTCGAGATAGTCACTAATATACATGTACAGGGTCACGTTCGACACAGGGTGAGTTTTTAGAGCAACAAAAATAGGTCATAGTCATTTAATTATAGTTACATAAGCATGTAATGTTTGTTATTTGACGTCTACAGTGTGATACAGTGACACTGATGTGCTTGCTATATCGACAATCTAGTTGTTATACTGCTGTCCATGTTTCTGAGTTTTTCATACAAAATTCAGACAGGAATGTAAATATTTATATGTATTATCGCATTGAACATTGCGACTATTGAGGTTTATATGATCAGTACACATGCGCTTTAGTGCAGTCCTCCTAGATTTTGTCCCTCGCTCGTGCATACAGTACACTAGCAGGTTTTTTGGGGGTTTTTTTTTGGGGGGGGGGAGGAGCAATGATTGTAATATCATTTTTGTTTTATAATATAAGAAATACTAATTTGACATTTGATCCAGTAATTGCGTGAACTCTGAGATCCACGCAGAAAATATATAAGCGAGGTTAAACCGGATGCTATAGAGAAAACTCACCCTGCGCATGCATAAGTGTACGTTTTCAACTGAGCCAGTCGGGACACCGTGTCCTTTTTCCGTTTCTTCTCCACTTGACGGTTCCAAACGTTCTGATTGCACCAGAACCTGATGATACAAATTTTACTTGACCGTACATATGAAAGGGGGGGGGGGGGTGACCTTGCGCATACGCAAGTGCATGCTTATTGGAATCGGCAATGTAGTCTAGTCTGTAGTCCTTGATCACTCGTCCAGACTATCAGCAATGTTTCGTAAACAATTGTCAAGAGAATTTTTTTTTAAAATGTTCTATTCGGTTTCTGATAAACAGTTTTTAGCATTGTTAATGAAGACTATTAAATTTACGGGGTCTAATTTAGTTATACAACAACATTCACTTCAGCAACACTCAACAAAAATGTGAAGTTGCATTGAGTTTTAGAAACGGCAGTTAAGTTTGTGAGCATCAGTATTTTGTTACCAGATCTATATCATTGGATGAAGGCCACTGAGTTAAGGCATGGTATTCAAACATTGAATTATATAGGCCAGATTATGCATCGTGTTGAATTGAACTTAAAAGGTCCACAGGTCAAAGCTACAAATATCAAGCTTATATATCATTACAGATCTAGAAGTAAGACGTTTCATGAAATATTTGCATGTTTCATTATTTTTTTAAAAATTGTTTTAAAACACATTCTTATTTCAGCTTAGAGTTGAAATGTTGTAATGAAAGCTCCCATGGAGTCTTGCGATTATTGATGGGTAATACGCCTCGTCCTGAATTTAATGTGACACTGTTTCCGGGCGCCGCGAGCGAGGTCAAACAGACGCGGGCCGTCATACCTATAAACGCCGGTATTTATTTGGATTAAATCTCTCCTCTCTTGTTTCATCCCTATGTACAAATATCTCTCTCTCTCTCTCTCTCTCTCTCTCTCTCTCTCCACACCTCTAGGATTATATTTGTCCATTTCTCTCATAAAAAATATCTTTCAGATTAGATTGAAAATTGATTTTAAAAAAATCCGATAATTTCATTTTGAGAGACCATACAAGTTAATTTTTCATTTCTTGATCAACATTGGAATCTCCACTTTGTATATCAACATTGTATATGTTTCTCATGTTCTATTAGATTTCCTCTGTCTATTCTTATATACAGACCATCTTTCCAGCTGAAAGGAATACAGGCCGGTCAAACAGTATTTTTGCATATTTGAGTATGATTCGAACACCACCAGCCTCTGGGTGATTGAACGACTCATTGGAAGAATATTCAGGCGCGGATCCAACTTTTTTCATCGGGGGGGGGGGTCCAAAAGGCCGGGGATCTGGGACCTAGTTCCAGGGCGAAGCCTCCGGTGGTAGGTGGTAAGGATGTCAACTTTCCTTCTCCAATCTTGTATGTTTTCCAAACTTTGAAATTCTCTTGAAATTCCTCATTTGAAAACGAGATGGATTTAATAGATGTAGGTTTAGGATTGATATAATGTCAATATGCTCAAACTAACAACCTGCATTGCTTCCACACTGAATCCATTTTGTATATTCGAACAAAAATCAAACAAATGAGTACAGATCTTAAAAGACCTGAATGCATGGGGGGGGGGGGGGGGTCATTGGCGAGACTAGAACCTTCAGCTTCATACTTATTGAATTATTACAGCAACGATTTCATATTATCATCATTGTTGAAGTGAGTGAAATATAGACAGCAGAAAGATGATGACTATGTAAAAAAAAATTTAAAAATCATGATGTGAGCAAAGAATTCCTTGTTGAAAATTGTCGAAATATACTGAATGTCCGTGGTAAATATGTACTTTTTTAACTGAAATTTAAGACTTGTGGAAATATGCCCACATGTATCAAAATATTGCAATAATTAAAAAGGGCACGAAAATGGCCAAAATTGACAACTTTGGTGTGCACATATATTCTTCCTAAAACAAAAAAAAGAAAGAAAGAAGGAATGCAGTCAATCCTAAAATAGATTTTAACGTTCTAAATAGACTTTCATAAAAGGTCAAAGAATATTTATAATGTTTTAACATTCAAAAAATTTTATTTCCTAATCTGTCCTCCCATAAACGTTTTTTGTTCGCGCAGTATTCCTATATTAAATAATGTGAATCTGGAAACATGGACGCAGTCAAAGTATTGAAACTACTGTTACGCGTTGATGGTACTTTTACATTTCTCAAAGAGGGATAAAAATAAACACGTGAGTTTTCTTCCTTATAATTGAATGTTATAGGGCTATTTAACTTACAATGGTGAATATGGGTCGAGCTGGAATTTAAAATTGGCGAATTTATGAGATGAGTGCGTGTCATATCACAGTTATGCACGTGTTCAACTTTCATCCAATTGCATCGATCAATGATACAGATAGTGAAAGGTTTTGAATAGTAAATGGCAATACCTGATGGGTCTTAGCTGAAACCAGGGTCCAAATATTACGAGAATTCATTGATATTTAACAGATATAATACCTGCTACCAGAGCTTTCTATATGAAAGTGACATAAACATTCAAATAAGAACTACATGGATTGTCTTTTTATATCGGTGATTCGCTCACAGCTCGGGAATTTCCTCATATGTAATAATAATAATGATGCACATATATAGCACCTTATCTAAATATACTCTAAAGCGCTTTACACTATACTAAAATGAAACTATGAAAGAAATAAGCTAGAGAATATTAGAAATTAATTCAGATTATAAAAATCATCAAATATACACACTGTGTACGTTACTCCGCTTTGGTACAGTCACCAGGAGGTGATCTGTTGTACGTTACTCCGCTTTGGTACAGTCACCAGGAGGTGATCTGTTGTACGATATGGAAGGTTTAAGAGGTTTTCACTTATCGTTTGAGCCAGCTGACTCATCAGAGTAACAAGTACAATAATAGTTACAGAATACTCTGAGAGAGAGAGAGAGAGAGTGTGTGTGTGTGTGTGTTTGTGTGTGTGTAGAGCTGCACTCAAAAATTTCCCCAGTTTCAAAAGGTTTACATTGCTAGTACTTGAATTAGTTTTATAAAACATTCGGTCTAGAATAATGATACTTTAAAAAAAAAAATCCGCTACTCGTTATACAATGGACATTTAATATGAAATGAAATGCGTCCTCAATATCATGAAGGTCACAACATCTACGTATTTTATTAGATTTGATTACAGTATGGTGTCTGCCTACTTCAATTTCAAAAGATGATTAGACAACCTAAAGTTGAACAACTTTCTGTATCTTTTATCTGAAGATTTTGTTAAATATGTTTGCAGGCAGAAATTATTAATAATATGTTGATATAAGTAGCCTTTTGAAGAGCTACCAATATTTTCTGACATGTTTTGTTTATACACATCTAGTCTACGTGATCTTCTGACCAGATAAAGCTCAAACCGAGTGATGACAATTTATTTTGAATTTGTAAAATCCGTTTGTCATTTCGTGTGTTTAATATGTTACAACATAAACCGCGCGGTATATAAAAAAAATAACAGAAATAAATCTTTAATAGTATTAATGATTCTTAACGAAAATATATTTTGTTCATTTATTTTTGACAATGAAAACGATGTTCAAAGTATTGTTTCATCCAATCCTAATCAGAGTCGTCCGTAACTACCTTTCCTCACAATAAATTAACAACTAGGCTTTTTTGACATCTTCAACCAAAATGAAACACGGAAACATTGTCGTGTGATCAGTCATCCAAAATATTACATCTTTAAACACCACTCTGATTCTACACACAAGTACTCTGAAGATGATGTTAAAAAGACACTGTACTTCCTCCTTGACAATATCTACATGGTCTTTGGTATTCAAGTCTTCCAACAGCCTGTTGACATTCCCATGGACTCGAATTGTGCTCCTTTATTACCCGACCTATTTTTATAGTCTTATGAGGCAGAAATTTATTCAAAAGCTTCGACATGAGAAGAAAAAATCTCTTGCTATGGCTTCCATCTCGACATTTTGATATCGACGACGTCTTATCTATTAAGATATTCATTTTTATTCATATTTCAATTTGATATACCCCAGTAAGATACCAACCACAGAGACTTTCACCTCTGTTTCGTACTTGGATATCTTATTGAACATAAGTGTTAATGGCAAACTAATAACTCAACTTCATGACAAACGGGGTGACTTCAGCTTCTCCACCGCCAGTTTCCCATATTTATTCCCTGAATAGTGCATTTGGTGCTGACGTCCTTCAACTGATTCAATACGCAAGATCATGATTTGCGTATGATTAGTATTTAAATCGAGGCAAGTTGAAGTTACAAGGGGGTTCAACAGTTACTCCGTTCACCTGATCAAGATATAGGGTTCAGGGCAGTTGTGACCAGTCATCAGGGATGTTTATTCTCATAAACACCCTCTTGTATGTCCAGGGGTTCGTGTTTGCTGTAAGTTTGATTTTGTATTATTCACACCTTATTAGAACAATCCTAGGGGATTTCAGTGGATTGATCAGAGGGGTTTCAGTGCCGAGGCGGAGCTTCGGCAGACTTCGCTAGTTGAAATTCTAAATGTGTCACTTTTATTAATGACAAAGGGAGAAATGTAGCGCACGAGTTGTGAGTTGTATAAAGCGCCTGGATAGGGAGGTCAAGAAATGCATTTTTGAACGCCTTGATCAAGAGGTCAATTGGATGCACTTATGGACACCTCTAGGGGGAGGTCGGTGGAACATCTCCGGGTCATCCGCTAAAGCCCCCTCCTAACCTCACTGCACTTCTAAAAGATCAACCCCCAGGCACCCCGAACATGCATTCCGAGGAGCACTTTGATACATGGACAGATTGTCCGAACAGATACATGTATGATACATGGACAGATTGTCCGAACAGATACATGTATGATACATGGACAGATTGTTCCAATACGATACATGTGCATCAAAATCAGACATGGTACTTGTATAAATATACAAATAATGCGCCGATTGTTCACGGTTGTTCAACATACATATATTTTGTTTGTTTTAAGGTGGGATGGCTATGCTTAGTCGGAAAAGGAAGTAAATAACGCGCATGTTCTGATAGTAGCAATAAGGGGGGATCACTAATCCTGTCATTCGTAATAAAATAAGGGTGTGTACACTTGTAAGATAACATACAAGAGTTGTTGTTTTTTTAAGAACTAAGTCCACCATATGCCTGTAAATTACATGGTTTATGTATATTGTGATAAGCCGGCAATATCTTCATTTCAACATACTAATATCCATAAATGAATTATTGAATTGTTGCTCTCTTTAAAAAAATTGATGCACGCATTAATTCCTTATACAAAACTTAAAGCGGTGTGAATAGTTAAAGATATTATCGATTGAATTAAAGAGATAATCAAATCATTTATATATAATAAATTAATTTTTGCGAGCAATATTTCCGCCACATTGATGCTCTCAACAATTGAATTGTTAAGAGCAAAAAATTGAATTGATGTGCGCTTCAATTCAATTATAGCTGACATTAACTGAATTTTATTTTAAAATGCGAGCATCAATTGAATTGATGAGAGCAATAATTAATTTTATGCGCACAATCAATTATTGCTCTCATCAATTCAATTGATGCACGCATTAACTCAATTGATGATATCAATAATTGATTTGATGCACGCATTAATTCAATTGATGAGAGCAATAATTGAATTGATGGTCTCTTCAGAAAATCAATATCTTTAATTATTTGAATTTATGTTAATTTGACGCTCCGTAATGGTAATATATCTCTCCACTTATTTAAAAGGGAGGCGGGGTTATATGTTATATATAAATTGTGTCAAAACGAATCCTGAGTGATCTCGTGGGGTCGTGCCTGCACAAGTTTCATGATTTTATTAGTGGTTGTCATTGATAGGAAAATTTGGTTCCTAGTGTCAACTAGTCCATGAACAAGGTTGCCAGGCTAAAATGCTGACCTGACTTTCATTCTTAAAACACAACACCAAAGGCAGAGTCAATTATTCTATAAATAACCTTCATATCATTAATTGCTTCTCTATTTTGACGATATGCGATATGCAATTATCAATCTGTATATTTAACTTTTCTTTTCATTAAAATACAGCGTCGGAATTGGGGGAATTTTTCTTCTTGTGGAGTTGGGGAGGGGGTTAGATCTTAAATCAATTAATTAGTTGGATTTCATACCAAATTACTCAAATTAAAACTCCTACTAATCTAGCAGATATGTTCCTGTGTATGAAGGTATCATCAATATGGCAGAGGTGGGCAAAGTATAAAATACCACGAAAAAAAATCGGTAAAAATTTCTGAATTTAAAATAAAAATGCCTGCCGAAACTCCGCCTCGGCACTGAAACCCCTCTGATCAGTCCACTGAAACCCCCTAAGATTGTTCTAACAGGGTGATTCATAGGAAGTACGAGATTGATGTCTGTGCGTTATCTTTTTCATTTTTGCATAAGGTGTTCGGCATCATCTAAAACATGGACGAGTTAAAATAAAGCCTTGTGTTCTTTCTATGAATTCATAGATATTTATCTTAAATTTTCGTAAAATTTTAACTCAGCTTTCTTGAAACATAAAAACCGCTATCAGCAAACATACAGAAGTCACATTTTACATTACGTCGAAAGATATATTAGAAATATTTCAGACCAGCAGTGCCATACTGATTTGCAAGCATCCTCAAATCGTGTAGATTCTATGTCCCTGAGGTGGGGTTTGATTGATTGATTGCTTTCCGCCACACTCAACAATTTTTCAGTTATCTGGTGGCGTCCAGTTTTTATTGGTGGAAGAGAGAACCCAGATACAATGTTTCCGGGCAGAGACCACAGACCTTCCGAAAGTAAACTGGCAAACTTTCTCACATATATCGGCGCGAGCGAGATTCGATCCAGCCAACTAGAGGTGAGAGGCCTTGTGATTTTGAGTGCATTGTTCTAACCACGTGGCCACGGAGCCCCCCTTGAGGTGGGTTATAAGAAAAAAAATCTTCTTTAGGGCAATAGTGTCACATGTATTAGTCATATTGATATGCAAGCATCCACATGCAGGTAGTGCAGATTTAAGTTTGTCAAATCATGGCTCCGAAATGTACAATGGGGTCTCAATAGAGGATGAAAGTTTTACTTAGTAAATCGCCTTCTCAAGACCGGCAGGGCCATGATTAGTTATCTGAGTCTTGTGACGGGTAGCGTAGCACGGATATGTACAACTATGTGACAGTCGATATGACACGGGATTATATAACTTATAGTGGACGTGATACGAAACCGTATAACTGTTTAGCGTTCGGTGTGGCATATAATTATTTTATATCTGATTGACGGTAGGCATTGCATGGGACCGTATATATCTATAACGGTAGGCGTGGCACGTAACTGTATTAACGTATGATGCTAGACTTGGTACGGGACAGTATAACCTTGTGACGGCAAGCATGACAAGGAACCTTGTAAGCACAGGTGTAGACCAATTCTGGTAGGTGATTTGCATATTTTGTAATCTTTCACGAAACAATAGGGATACTTTAGTATATAAAGTCAAAGAATTGTTTCAATTACATTTTGTTTTATTCAGTCAACTAATTTCTGACAGTAGTTTCCCCGTGGGGATCCGTGATAGAATAGGTCCTCAGTACCCCCTTGCTTGTCGTAAGAGGCGACTAAATGGGGTGCGCCTTCGGATGAGACCGAAAAAACCGAGGCCCCGTGTCACAGCACTCCCTGATCAAAGGCCACAACTGAATGTAGTAGAATGTATTGTACGAATAAAACACCAATGTTACATCGTATCTGTTATATAGCGCATGCTTAAATAAAAAGATTGCGAACTTCAGTAAAATGTTGTGTGCAATCAAGAGTTAAGCCAGTTGGTATCCAAGAGTTATCTGGTTAGACCCGAGGAAAAATCGACTGCTGCCCTACCATACAAAACACTTAAGGTGAGAAACAGCCTTGCAGCATTTCTCTGAGTTCGTGTTTTGGACTATTTTCATTTGGAATAGAAATATATTGCGTATACACTACTAAGCCCCCGAATCCTTATGAACAACTCACAACCGCACCGGGTACCCAACTGCCATCGGCGCGGAATATCAACAACAAATACCCGAGTTTAATTCTCAATTTGAATACCTATACAAGTATAAAGCAAACAAAAAACTTTTCTTTGACGGTCAGAAAGATTCGATCTCAGGTGGCATGATAGCTTAGCTTGTAGAGATTCATGATCTGGCCTGGGTTCGAATCCCGGTGTGCTCCGATGCATTTTGTCCCATCCTGTTACATTTGGTGCCGTAGACCAGCCCCTGGAACTGACAGGTGAAAACGTCTACCAGGGGATAATCCTAGTTTGATGTCTTCAAGGTCTGAGGACATATAAGGAGAGGAGAATGTCGCGGTCAGACGGGTTCGATCGCTAATGACCAGATAGCTCAGCTGGTAAAGCACATGACTGGAGATTCAAGGGGCCCAGGTTCGAATCTCGATCTGGTCCGTTACATTTTCTTTCTTCCTGTTACATTTGATTTATCAAGTTTATTCTAAAAATGTTTGGCATGAGTTCTTCTTGTCAATCAGTGGTTTGTTTTCGTTGAAAATTTTGTTTTTAGGCAAAAAATAAGCCCTCTAACCCAACCCACATTGAAGGTTTTATTGCATGTAAGACATGCCACACATAAACAAAGCCCAGAGAAACCGTGCTGTAATAATGCTACTCACAGGAGCTACACAACAGAATGTTACAACTGCAGTTAAGAGAACACCAGTCAACTGTACAGTGAAGACACATCTCCATCAGATTGGAAACTAATAACAGACCGAGAAGTGGACATCCCCGAGGCACCACTTCCAGATAAGTCTGCAACCGCTTCAAATCTTTTGCGATCGAAACAGCTGCTACACTGGCAGGAAAGGGAAACCAACACGTAAGAGCAGCAAACTGCGAAACCTTGACAACGTCCATACACTGGAAATCCACTGAAATGACCACAGACACTTGGAGGCAACGCCCCTGACAGCGTGTTCTATTTACACACGAATCAAAAGTGTAATTTGTTAAATTTTCATATATAATATAGATATGCTTTTTTTGTTTTTGTTTGTTTGTTTATTTTATTTTTTGGTTTTTTTGTTTTTTGTTTGTTTTTTTGTTGTTGTTGTTTTGGGGTTTTTTTGTTTTGTTTTGTTTTTTTTGGTTTTTTTTTGGGGGGGGGGGTATACAATATGTAGGGTAGCAGTCAAATTTTAGATGTGTAAAGTGACTAAACATTACACAATTTGAGAGTGCTTTTTTATTATTTGCATTATTGATATCTGAGGTGTATAAATTCTGTGACTCAGTCTTCTTATCTGTGGTTCCCTTTCTCAGAACAAAGTTGACTAAAACATATATAGATCTTCTATTTCGTTTTCTGGAAAATTGCAAGTGTAATCATGACATGAGAGCAAAATTCTATAATTAAACTTCTATAAATAATGTTCTGCATTTTACTCATCCTGTTTGGAAAATCCCTGCATAAAATGTTACTGATCAGGCGTGTGCATGAGGTCAGAGCGTCAGTGTTGGAGATCTAGACGGAGGCAAGAACTCGCCACATTGACGTTGTATTGGGCGTTTTACACTGTAAAACATGATTATTTCTGTCATGTAAAGCATTAATTTATTTAAATTGCTTTGTAAAGATACTTTTTAAAGTCTCCCTCTGATGCAGGGCGTTAGGGTGCGCGTTCAGTTCGCAAATTTGAAACAACCCGTGACTTGGGCTGGGTTTGGTCTTGTCAGAGACTATTATTTATTAATTTGTTGATGTAAATTTAAAAAAAAATCAGAATCAACTGAAAGGAAAACCAAAAATTACAAACTGGTTTTGGAAGGAGTTATTTGTTTTCTAAAATTTCAATTTCATCATTTCAAGCGCTACCCCGGAAAAACCGGATTAGTAACTTTTCTTGGGACACAAGACCTTTCTGACGTCATACATATTACTAGTCTAATCTGCACGTAATAAACTCGGCAAACTTATTTTTCTTTTCTTTATTTCTATTTTTTTAAGAAGCTAAATGATATATTCTCGTAAAACGTATGAATGAGTAATTCGTAAACTACGCAATGGATTTATCATCTTTTTAATACCTATGATGATCTTTTAATCTCCGGCATACAAACTACTTGACATGTTTTGTGTAATTTACATTTAAGACATAAAGCCTCTATTACTGTCATGCCTCTGTGTATATTATTGCTGTACGCCGTTGCCTGGGGTCATTTTCTCTACACCGTCGAGAATTGTCGGCTGCAGAATTATTCAACTTTCATTGGATCAGTGTATTCATTAACACCATGCGCGTGCTACAAATTTTAATTGGACTTTTGTCGCGCACCATATAGAAACGGAGGATAGAGGAAAATCAAGTTTTTTAAGTTGTCTTCCCCCTTTCTTTCATGTTGTGTTGGTAACCAGCGACATGTTTCTTCTTATTTTTGCCAGTGTCTTCCGCATTTGCGTGCTAGTTGTAAGATAATTAATTGGCTGTAAACGATACCGTGAAAAAAAATGAATCGAAACGTCCTTCGTTCCGTAGTACGCGCTTTCTGTGGGTGAAAGCTCTGTCACAGCAACCGGACTCTGGGGAAGGCCCCACGACACTTCTGACTGTATGTGATACATATTACAAATAAACTTACACCGAAAAAAAAAACTTTCAGATGGATTACAACGTGGAGAATAAAAGAAGAAATTTCACAGCGCTTTGATCAGTTGTTTTTGATTGGCCAACATGGCCACTAGACTTCTAATGTGTTGGGAAGTTTTTTCATCATTTGTTTGGATTTTTATTGTGATCTTTGACTTATCCTTCTGCTTTCCATCAAATAATGTAAGTATTAGACTAACGGCTAGTTAAGTTTGTTAAATAGTTCTAAATCACTTAAGGTTATTACTCGAGATATTTAATTCTCAATTTGCAGTAGTACTAGACATCTTTGTAATGATTTCCCCCCACAAATTTATGGTGTGGTTTAATGATGTCAGTCATTAATATGCTTTTAGTAGAAAGATATAACAGTGTTGGAGCTCTCCTGTACCGCGTGGTCACTTGTCCTTTCACCAAAATACATTATCTTGCCATTTACCAAGGACCGCAAGGCGACAGCACAACGAATCTGACCATCAGAGACAAATCATGTCCGGCGTTCTGTCTTTGCTTGACTAGTATTTTTTTTTTATCCTTCCTGGTCGTACCTTAAACGATGCTTACTCCTTGGCTGGTGCCTGTTTGTAATTTTTGGGGGAGATATAGTTTTTCTCTCAGATTTTGTTTTAATGTTTTATTTTTCCTTCAAGGTCTTGTTCTTTTCATCGGGATTTGCTGCTTTTTTTGCAAGATTTACTTTTCAATTCATTTTTTTGTTCACTATGTCCTCATCGGCAGACTTCGTAATTTGTTATTATATAACATATAAAACTTGTAAGCTTCTCAATTATAAATTTATTGATTTATTCAGGGGCCATATTATTCATGCAGAGATATTTCACATTGCTGAAGAACCTTGATATTATAATGAAAATGACATAGAAGTTTTTCCCAGTTTTTTTATTCTTATCTATATTAACAATTCAATTCATTCTTCCCGCGTACCATCGGGGACTGGAATTCATTACCACCAGAAACAGTGTCAGCACCGTCCCTTAAAGCCTTCAAAACTTCGTTGGTCAAACAGGTGTAAATGTTACGAACCGTCTTACCCTGTTTATAAAACCCCACCGCATGCGCATCTATATGGCAAAATAATCAACATGTTGATGGTGGCCATTATTGGGAAGAAGAAGAAGAAGAAATGCAAAATACCCCAAAAGATTTACATTATCAATAACTAAGCACTATCTCATCATTGGATGTTTGTTGAAACTTATTGAATAATCATAGTCATTGACAAAACTGCCTAATGTCAAGGAATTAACAGTAAAACTCTGTTCGAAGATTTTCATGCACATAAATTTTGGAAACCTAGACTATCAAGTACAAAGTAAAAGTCACATTTCAATATTCTGTGTATGCTATGCATTGTGTGATAGGAAGTTTTGAAGATTCGTGTGGTCTGTTGATTTAACACCATGCCAGCTGTATTTAACGAATGTAGAAATAAGGTATTTTTTAAGCCCGAGACCTTTCCATCGGTAAAAAGAATTAACAAGAATATATTGTTTTAAATAAATCGTGAGAAAGGTGTTCCGACGCCATTAAATTGTAGATTTGCTGAATTTGAAAATACATTCAGAAACGACCGTATCGTTTTATTTCGACCCAATGACAAACCAGATCTAAAAATCACATTAGATGAATATTTCAGGGAAGTGGTCGATCAAACCTGAATCCATTGTTCTGTATAAACTAGCATTAAATATAGTTAGGACAGTTAAAAATATTTCAACTTAATATTTTGTGTATATTTTACAATATCTTCATTGCCATGTCTTGTCATGGATTCTTGTAGACAAAGATAAAAATACCGTCGCCAACTCTCTCTCTCTCTCCCTCTCGGAGAGAGAGAGGGGGGGGCAGGCTATAATCAAAATCAGAAGTCCGACTGACTACCACAGAATTTAGCCACGATCGGGGACATATGGTTTCACATACACATCTTGTCTTCGTACAAATTATATGATGCAATATGATTGTTTTATCCTGTGGACTTTACTTCAGAATTATCATATGAACTGTTGGATCATTCTATTTTCTAAGTTATAAGTACCTACACAAAAGAATATCTAGGGCTGCTACTGAAGATTCAGAGATTAGCCAAACAATGGGTCAGTTTTCTTGACATCGTTCCGAGAAAATGTAAGGAAATGTTCAAAGAGAATTATTTGAAACTGCCAAGGAGGGACAGTATCAAGCATAATAATTCTTGTATTTATTTTAAGTATTTTTCGTATCTTTATGCCTTGAAACCCATTAAATTCACCTATCAAATAAAAAAGACAATCAAATTAATTATTGTAGGTGTTCCTTTACAGTATTGTTGCACAGCGTCTCCAAAGAGAATGTTTGTTAGTGGCTGTAAACATTGTTTCCCAATAGTATGTTTGTTAGTGGCTGTAAACATTGTTTCCCAAGAGTATGTTTGTTTGTGGTTATGGTAGTAAAGAGGTAAACAAGTCCCCCAAGAGTATGTTTGTTAATGGCTGTAAACAGTGTCTCCTAAGAGCATGTTTGTAAGTAGCTGTAAACAGTCTCTCTATGTTAGTGGCTGTAAACAGTGTCTCGCTAAGGTATGTTTGTTTGTGGCTCTAATCATTGTCTCCCAAGCGATTGATTGATTGATTGATTATTTATTGTTTTCCGCCACACTCAACAATTTTTCATTTATCTGGTGGCGTATGTTTGTTAGTGGCTGTAAACAGTGTTTCACAAGAGTTTGTTTGTTAAAGGTTATAAACAATGTCTCCCAAGAGCATGTTAATTTGTGGCTGTAAACTATGTTAGTGGCTGTAAACAGTGTCTCACAAGAGTATGTTTGTTAATGGCTAGAAACAGTGTTTCACAAGAATATGTTAGTGGTTGTAAACAGGTAACAGTGTCTTTCAAGGGTATGCTTGTTAGTATCTGAAGAGAGCGTTCCCAAGAGTATGCTTGTTAGTATCTGTAGAGAGCGTTCCCAAGAGTATGCTTGTTAGTATCTGTAGAGAGCATTCCCAAAAGTTTGCTTGTTAGTATCTGTAGAGAGCGTTCCTAAGAGTATGCTTGTTAGTATCTGTAGAGAGCGTTCCCAAAAGTTTGCTTGTTAGTATCTGTAGAGAGCGTTCCCAAGAGTGTGCTTGTTAGTATCTGTAGAGAGCGTTCCCAAGAGTATGCTTGTTAGTATCTGTAGAGAGCGTTCCTAAGAGTATGCTTGTTAGTATCTGTAGAGAGCGTTCCCAAGAGTATGCTTGTTAGTATCTGTAGAGAGCGTTCCTAAGAGTATGCTTGTTAGTATCTGTAGAGAGCGTTCCCAAGAGTATGTTTGTTAGTATCTGTAGAGAGCGTTCCCAAGAGTATGTTTGTTAGTATCTGTAGAGAGCGTTCCTAAGAGTATGCTTGTTAGTATCTGTAGAGAGCGTTCCCAAGAGTATGCTTGTTAGTATCTGTAGAGAGCGTTCCTAAGAGTATGCTTCTTAGTATCTGTAGAGAGCGTTCCCAAGAGTATGCTTCTTAGTATCTGTAGAGAGCGTTCCTAAGAGTATGCTTGTTAGTGATTGTAAACAGTGTCTCCCAAGAGTATGTTTGTTAATGGTTGTAAATAGTCTCTCCCAAGGGTATGTTTGTTGGTAGTTGTAAACAGTGTCTCCCAAAAACAGGGAACTGCAGTACTCTCATTTTTCACATTCCTGAATGATGACATTTTACTTTGATTCACAATTTAGTATATTTATTTCATTTGCATTATTACTTGCATTCGCAAGCATCTGTAGCTCGACTAGTCACCCCACTCAAGACCGGAACAAGATTTCAGGAAGAAAAGCCACTATGGAAAATAGTGCTCCCAAAGCACAGACTACTGTTCCAAAACACGGCATAAAGTACCTATTTAAAAAAGAGGAAAGTACTATAATTATGCTAATCGTAAAATTGGGTCATATCAACCTATGTAACTGCAGTTAATGAGTGATCGCCTGACGTGGGATATGTTTATTTCACCAATATTTGGTACGTTAAGATTTCGGGTCATTTTTTGGCATTTAATGATTGTTTTCTACAGGTATGATATTACAAAGGTAAAGTTAATGTCTGAGAACTATAAAGAAGCGCCCCCCTTACTAAATTCAGATGTACTTCTAGAATAAGACATTTTATCATAATTCATAGAAAATATGTCACTTTCTGTGTGCAGCCTATTGCAGTTTGCAAATATGGATTATTTCAAAATTCTGCCTAATTGATTTCTTAGTAATTGTCAATGAAGCCCATTTATCTTGCAAGATTAAACTGTTTATCGATATTGTTCGGTAATGGTTTCATATTTCACGATCCTTTATCAAAATTCGGTGCATGGGCACCCAGTTTGCCGAACGTTAACTCCTCTGTAATTTGAACGTTAACTTATGATATCAAAATACCAGCAACGGCGAGAAAATGCATTACTTATTAATAAGAACAGAAGAAAGCGCGTTGACCTCCTGCTGATAAGTGGCATGGCGAGTCCCGTGTATGTCCTTCGCCATTCATCAACTCGTTAGAAATGATTAAAACCTCCCTTATGCTTCGCGGTTTTGAGCTGGCCTTTCTTGTCACACAGACATCGCCACTGGAGTTTGGAAAATTAATTTGTGCAACAGATCGCAATAACTGAAAAAAAAACCCAACAACATGTGTATCCTCTGTATTAACATCGCGATTATTAACCAACAAAACATGTTTTCATTTCCTGTGTGTGTGTGGGGTTTTTTTTTGGGGGGGGGGGGGGGGTGGGGGGGGGGGGGTAACTGACCACTTTATAAAAGATAATTATGATGATAAACCTATATCGTCACTACTCTTGTAATTAAGGCAATACATTGTAATTAATTCATTTATGATTAAGTATAGACATTCAACTCAACATCATGAACAATGGCTGTGCTCTTTTGATTTTTTTTTCTAAACACGATGTGCGTAAAACGATGAAAAAATAAAAGGGATTGCGGACAACACGTGGTGCATTAGTCAAACTGCTGCAGTTTGTTGTTTGGATGCGTAGTTGTTATGATCAATTCATCTCGAGCGACGCTGTGGGGCAGTGGCAAGATTGCTCACCTCTCAGTTATTAACGTGAATGTTCGAACCTTGTGCAGGGCATTTGGTGCATAAGATGTCAGTTTCAGTAATTACTGTGAAATGAGTCCAAATGACCATTCAATAAAACTTGTACAATTCCTTGATTTCAACAACAGCAAAGACAATAAAAAATAAAGTCAGATAATAAAGTTTGATTTGTATTGTTCAAATGAGCTATTTTGGTTTTATTTTGTTTGTTTCAAAAAAGCTATATACTAAACCCGCATGTGTGGAAATTACTTTTCAATCACGGATCTTTTGTCTTTACCGATCACGTTTTCATCCAAGTTTGAGAGTTGAAATCCTTCAGAATGTGTGCTTTCTGGACTCCCAAGTTCATTCCTTTGATAATTCTTGCTGAAAATATACGACAAGTTCATTAATATTAATGTCATATAAGCATTTATTACTTCAGTATTACAACAAAAACCAGAATAACAAGTGACAGGCAGTCTTTGTTCATCAATGCATGTACATGTTTTTTATGGTTACTTGGAATTTCTGTTTTAAATTTTTGATTTGAAAACGAGATGCACTAACCTTATATTACGGATATGTTAGACACATTCTGATACTTTTAGATTTTGACACCTGACATGTATAAGAGTTTATGTTATTGAAACAAGGATATGACATAATTAGATGTAAATTTCAGATTTGTCTCTGGCATACGCAAAGGCGTCGATGTTAAAATGTGCTGAACAGAAACCGACACATAAGCGATATCTTTAAAAAAAAAAAAAAACAACGAATCTATCAATTTCTTTACCATTGTGCAAAACTTATTTGGAATTCATTTTAGTTTTCATAAAATGAAGAACAAAAATGTTTCTTTGCCATTTTTCTTTGCACACAGCAATGCATCATACTTACATTAGAATCTGCAAAAATGTATTCAATCTTCAAATCTCTCAACCTTCAGTATGGTATTGATCTTAATCATGGAAAATACATCAGATTTAATGAACGAAAATGTTATTTCAGAGAGAGAGAGAGAGAGAGAGAGAGAGAGAGAGAGAGAGAGAGAGATTTCAAACTCGCATTTACTCGAAACTACTAGGTTGGACAAAAATATGGTCAAATGGTTGATCTCTTTCTTTAATATTGAAGTGTATATAATTGATGTGCTATATAGTTCAAATAGAGATGAAAATCAATTCAGAATTAAGTGTGCATGTAAATTCATTCAGATACATTTAGCATTTGTTCACATTTTTCCGGAAATGTGTAAAATGAGGACAAATGATTAATTCCTATATTCAATAGCATTTATCAGTTGACTTTTGAATCATTTCAAACACTCTTAACAATTGTATACATTTAATTTCTGGATGTTCAATTTGAAATAAACATAAAGATAGAAAAACATATTGAATTAAATGACCCGATTTACGAATAATTTATAGTCCACGTTCAGATTCATCGTATCTACGACTCCAATAAAGGAAATAATTATTCTGTAGCGTTATCAATGTGAATCACCTCTGTTTAAAATGTCATTCCATAATGTCTCATCCTCGTACCAATAACTAGCCATTTAAAATTATTTCCTTATGAAATTTCAACTTTTCAGTTGCTTGTTTTTTTTATTGTGTACTTCTATTCATATAATTTTTAATTCCACTGCGATGATGTTAATTTTTGTCTTAAATGACAAATAATTTGAACGGTCCTGAATTTGTTGCCTCAACAAGGAAATGCTATAAGCAGACCCAGGAGTCAACAGCACCTCATTCTGAATAGGGGGACCCCAAAGAATGGCTATTCGCTGCCTCTAAAATTTGTTAACCTCGAGGGTACAGTTAGTGGTTAAATTTTTGAATTGTTTAGAAAATTTAATGACTGCAGTGGTTAACTACATTTGTATTCGTAAGCCTGAGGAGAACATTGACAAGCCAAATTTGTAAAAGGACAAAAACTGAACTGGCTTCCATTTTCAGAAGGTTGGCTACTTGCACGGATGCACTAAATGCAGAAATGTCTATTTATGGAGAATACATTTCTCGTCCTTATTAGTCCCGTCACTGAACAATGTTAAATATCTAGTCAGAACTACCACATTCCTTGGATTCCCATAACATTATGCTAATGTTTAAACTCTAAGGTGATCCCTACTGAACTGACGTCAATGAAGCCAAAAAGATAGACACAACAGATGATATACTCCTAGTCATTAGCATATGAAGATCAAAGATATCATAAAACTGTAGCATTTATAGAGATTATTTATGTACGTAAGATTTTCCCTGGCCCCGTGTGTTTGATAAACTCTTTTTTTTTTTTTTCTTTTTCATCGGAATAGACTTCCAGAATACGCCTCACAAGCATCCAGAACAAATCAGCGGCTTTTTATTTTATGAATATTCATGATTTGTGGCATGTACACAGATTAACCTAACTTTTGTCAAATTCATTTGGAAAAGTTAATTAGCGTTGTGGGAAACGGGTTACTAATCATTGAGATTTTCGACACTCTTGTCAAAATATGTCAACTCTTGACGTGATTAGTCTTGCAGAAGACGGTTTTTTTTAAAACGTATAATCACTAACGTGTTTAGTACTTGTAACATACCAGTAACACTACTATCCTAACTGAGAGTAAACAAATCAGATAAATCTTTGCAGTGGATTCTAACATGTTTGTTCTTTTCCAGTTGTTAGCCATCGCATTTTCAAAGTTTACACAGAAAGAGACTAACAGAAAGAAACTTAAATTCACTTTCAGTGTTTTACTGCGTTTGATTGTATTTTGAGATATTTTTCTACAAACCGTTGATGTTTAGCTTTTGTTGATTTAGGCGGGACAACAACAACCTACCTTAACTGATCACACCATGTGCCGTCAACCTCTAGGGATGACCTATGACCTTAATGCAACCATGGTCAATTTCACACTTACTGCAACAGAGGGCAATGCATCCGATGCACGACTATATGGTCCGGAGACCTGGGCCGCCGCCCAAATTGGTGACCACACATATATTCAAGTAAGTTTCGCGCCATAAAGTTTTTACCTTCTAGATATGATTTGACTGGTTGGCATAATCACGTGATATACAAATATATTCCGTTTACTGCCTATTTTTACTGCAAGTTTCATCTTTCACTCTTTGATTTAAGAGACAATATCTGTGGTATTTAAATCATAACATTTTAATGGGGAAGGGGGAGGGGGTGGGGATAAAAAGACAAAAAGATGCGTTCGAATGATACTCTTCCAAACATATGTGTTATGTAAAAGGTGCATTAATTAAGTACCCATTCTAATACCGTATATTATTAGTTAATGTTTAGTTGTTAGTACGTTGTTCAAATCCATCAGATAGTTAATGATTTGATTGAAGTTCATCGAGAACATCATGTCAGTTTTACACTCGAAGATTCTGATAAATGATTTTGTTGGGGGTAGGAAAATTTATCTATAAGGATTATGAAAACATACAGATCAAAATTCAGCAAAATCCAGGAAATGTTGATACACTGTGTGAGGTTTGGCGCGAAACTTGGATACGTCATGCTGGTGATGCGGTCCGTGTATCCCGCCCACGTCTGCTGTTTCTGCTGCTTTGACAAATAGGCATGCAACGCGACATCATCAGCATCAGGCTAATCTTGCACTGTCACGAGTGATGTATCACTGTAACAGAACGCATTAATGGATGACGTTAAATGGCCGTCATCGCAAGAAGCTATGTAAATCAGGCAGCCATCAAACAGTGTCGGTTTTTTCAGCTTAGATTTTTAAAACTTTATCAGAGACCTTAATTTAGTAAGCTCTATAGATTTCTAGGCTGAATTGTTTTAATACAATACAGTGTTTTGTGACACAATGCTCGGACCGAACCAGTACAACTTGGCATTAGTTTAAATTTTACAGATCTTAATCTCACCAGCTCTCTATAGTTTTTGGGCCGATTTTTAAACTGCTCACGTGATATGTCATCATGAACCCTTAATTTCACCAACTCGTTATAGTTTTCTGGACCTATTTTTAAGCTGTTCACGTGGTATTTTATCATGAGCCGCACCAGCTCTCTATAGTTTTCTTTTTTTCCCTCGATTTTTAAACTGCTCACATAATATTTTATCATTAGCCCTTAATCTTGACAGCTTTACGTATTTTTTAAACTTGTATTACAATGCAATTCTGACATAATGCTCATATCGTATCAGCACAGCTGGACAGTTCCGGCGATACATTCCTTCACATTATGTGCGAACTTGGAATACTAAAATGATTAGAGATATTATTAACTGACAAAATAACAATTCATTGTTTATTTGTTTTTCGTCCTTTTGAGAATTTTTTCACTCATATTGATAGAAGTCCACCAGCTGCATTTAAAGTGTGCTATGTCGTACAAGTGAGGATCAATGCTTATCGTGACACGAGGTCTGACTTACGACTCCAAATTCTAACTTTCAGAGCAATTGGCAAGAAGCAAGCACTACCTGTTTTAGGTTTAACGAATGGGACTCGAACCAACGCCGTCCTAGTATCAGCTCTCTATAAACACTGAGCCACCGCGACCGCAATTCATGATGTATGTTAATTCATAAAAACAATACGGAAGTACGTGAGCTGTCAGATTAAAACCATTTTGATAGGATTTTGAAACATTCAATTCTAGAGTACAGCTCTTGAAGAATCACGTGATAAAATGTGTGGAACGTTGTTTATAGCTGCAAAACCGTTACGGTAAAAAGCTAGAGGAAGTTTTGGCGTTCGGAGCTTCTCGATTTTTATAAAGTTATCTCTACCAGAATAGAATTGATGTGCAACGAAGATCAGGCATATTTAGTTTGATTTATTCAAAACAAAACGGCTAGCAATGACCTTAAAACCACTGAATGTGTTGGGTGATAATTTTAACCGAATTTTAAACAGATAGGGTTTTCATTATTGCCTTTTAATTAAGTTTTCTCATGTATCTGAATAATCTTTAAATTAACCCAATTAAACCAGAAAATATTTATGTATATTTTCAAACTAAACTTAAAATAAAATCAAAAGAACCCAGTCGTAGCATTTTTTTTTTTTCATATTTATTACATTAGGTCCTAGCATCAGTATTTCATGTCTGTAGTAATTTTCGTTTTTACGTCAAGGTCACGTCATTTTCAGGCTCTGGAATCTGACGCAGTGGCCATTCGTTATTTCTTTCTTTGTTCAAAACAGATGAACGCTCTTCCAATTTCCTTTTTACTTTGATAACATTTCTATTTTTGCAAAGAAATTTAAGAGATAAGGATCTAATTTGTATGAAGGCCAAATTAATTAATTAATTATAATTAAATATATCTTTAACTATTTGAAGATATTATCAACAAATCAATTATTGTTCTCATCAATTGAATTAATGTGCGCATCAAATCAATTATTGCTGAAATAAATTGAAATAATGCGCGCTTCAATTTAATCATTGCTATCATTAATTCAGTTGATGCACACATTAATCCAACTAATGTGAGCAATAATTGATTTGAAGAGCGCATTAATTCAACTGATGATAGCAATAATTGACTTAATGCGCACATCAAATGCATTATTGCTCTCATCAGTTCAGTTGATGAGAGCATCAATGTGGTTAATTAATTAATTAATAAATTAATTTATGATTTCATGATCTCTTTAATTCATTTGAAGATATCTTTAATAATTACAATGCCTTTGTATAAGGAATTAGTGCGAGTATCAATTCATGTAAAGAGATCAGCAATTCAATCAAAGAGATCATTAATTCAACTGTGGATGTGTTAAATATCTCTAATTATATGGTCGTTCTCTCTAAATAAATTATTTCAACTTGCCCAGATATTTGAGAGATAAACAATCCATGTGGGCTTTCAAGAAATCTCTCAAAACACACCTTTTTAGACTTGCATACGGAAATATTTAACTCACGTTTACCATGCATGAATTACTTTTCAAACTCATTTCTATTATTGTTCTTTTAAGTTATGTGTATTTCTTTTACATGTATCGGTCATATTAAAAAAAAAAAAAAAAAAAAAAAAAAAAAAAACCACAAAAAAAACGTATGTATGTGTACGTATGCAAGTGTATGTATATATGCGATGTGTGTGCGTGTGGTGTTTTAGTGTGCTATATTAGTCTTTTTTGTAGTTAGCGTAACTAAATATAATTTGTGTTTTAAAATACCCCATTTAGTCCTTTTCTTAATTTCTCTATGTTGTATGTATGTTTGGCGATATATTAATTGTGTATGTTGTAAAGCGCTTAGATTAATATTTATAATGTTAGATAATGCGCTATATAAATGCCTTGTAATAATAATAATAATAATATTTCGCGCATCAATTGAATCAATTATATCAATTCAATTGAAGAGAGCACTAATTCAATTATTGCTCCCATTAATTGAATTGATGTGCGCATTAACTGAATTATTGCTCTCTTCAACTGAATTGTAGTGCGCATCGATTCAGTTGCTGATATCAATTCAATTGAAGAGAGCAACAATTCAATTACAGCGCGCATCAATTCAGCAGAATAATTAATGCTATCAATTCAATTAATGCGCGCAATGATTTATAATTAATTAAAATATCATTAATTATTTGAAGAGGTCTTTTATTGAGTTGTTGCGCGCACCAAATTAATTGATATTTTCAAATAATTAAAGATCTCTTCATTTATTTGAGTTTATGTTAATTTGGCACTCCATGAATTTGACCCTTCAAAACAGTGAAAATTCCAGTGAAATCTAAATATGAATATTTCTTTACTTCACTTCTTATTTAGCCAAAAGTGATGATCATCTTGTAATTTGACGTCAGAAATTTTGACCGAAGCGTAATCACAAAATAAAATTCCCCAAAACATACTTGTCAGCGACTTCATAAGCAAAATGCATATTCCTATCAATAACGTTTCTCTGATACCTTTTTGATATTTTTTACGAAAAGGAAACTGGTAGGAAAACGTGCACTTTTTAAAATCAAAATTCCGGAAAATCGAGGAAATTCTAACATTTCTGCCATCACTACCAAATTTATTTCAGAAAAACAAATTTCAGATTGAAGTAAATATACTTTTCTGAATTATAAAATAAAATTAATTATAATTGATAATTCTTTTTTTTTTCTTTTCTTTTCTTTTTTTGCGACTTTAGGCCCTTCCCCAGCAGTTTTTTTTTTCTTAAATATTTTCAAGAAATGTATAAACGATGTACTGCTTACAAGACCGTTTCACAAAACGCAGATCGAAATATTTGCAACGTTACTGATTCCACTGAAACTATGCTGAATAATTCTTTTTTCATTCTTCCAATTTTAAATTTGTTAGTTTATACCACAATACGATAGCTGCTAATGTATTCAAATGCTGTCAGACAAATTCTTTATTTTGTTATTATCATCATTATTTATTATCATTATCATCTGCAGTAACCGAATTTCTTGGTATTTATTGATTTCACTATTACAGGTTAACATGGCTGAACCAGTCATGGTTACGGGGATGTTCATCCAAGGTGATCCGGAGACTAACCAATGGGTCTCATCATTCCACGTGACGTACAGTGTTGATTGTATAACCTTTTATCCAGTGTTCGACATCGGTATTAATCAAGTGAGTTCATCGTTTCATGCATCTTATACTGGTTTGTAGTTGCCATTTTTTTTTATCAGTCTTTATTCGCGTATTTTGAAACAAGAAACGAATACTTTATTGGCTCTCAATCACACCACGACCTTGAAATGGTTATGCACCTACTTTGTCAAAACCATTGTTTGTGACTATGGTACAATGTTGAACAAGTAAAGGTCGGCTTTCACGTAGGTACAACCACTGACACTGTTGAAATAGAGGCGATCCATCTCCAACACAGAAGTCTGTCTTCATAATTTATCTTTACATATCACAAGTTATTTTAAATTCAAAAAAAAAAAATCAAAAAAACAAAACAAACAAATCACTGCACTTTTTCGACGTGAACATGTATATGAATTTTATTACTCTATTTAAAGAATTTTGCCGGGAACCTGGATCCTTATTCAGTAGCTGTGATAGAGTTTCCTAACATTTTTATCGCCAGATGCATGCGAGTAATCCCAACCGAGCGTCACCGGAACGCGTCAGCACTCAGAATGGAAGTCATTGGATGCTGTACGTTTGTTTGGGTAGCTCTACAAACAAATAAAAGAAATTTAAAGTTTGTGGGTTTTTTTTAAAGAATTCATAAAAGATCAATCTTGATTACGTGCATCAATACAGCATTTATCAAATTAATAAAATCCATGTTGGTTTTGTAGTGGCCAATACATGCAGTGGCACACATCCGGTAGACTGGAACGTAGATCCTGTAAAGGACAATATGGAGATCAGATTCCCGTCCGAGAAAATCATCACGGCGCTAACGATCCAGCCTAATTTTCCCGCGGACAGCAAGTTCGCTGTGTCCTTCAGTCGATCATGCGCGGATTACCTCAACATTGAAGATAATGGTGTCACTCAGGTATCACTCCAGTTTATCTTCTATTCTATTAATTTTCAGTCTGTAAAATGTACCATTGTTGTCTGGTAGATTTCCTCGTGCAACAGAAGAAACCGACCAAGTGTAACCATCTGAAATGTGTTCTGTGTTTAGAAATTAACTACCATAGGTTACCCAATTTCTTGAGCTCTATTTCCCAGATGACTTTTTTCATTATTCTTTTCAGGAGTTTACGTCCATCAGCAATGATGCCATTTTCATTGATCTGTCTCAAAAGCCTCTCCGTGCTTCATGCTTACGTATTACAGCTCTGAACGCAGACATCCGTGACGTCACTGACGTTGAGGTCCAAGTCAATGGATGTGGTATGTATTACTACATAACCTAGTTTGCGTTTCATCAATACATTCAGAGTTCTTAGTTTTTTTGTACATACGATTATGCATCATTGTTTTAGGGTTTTACGAATACGAGGCTCCTCTTGAAAGCTGTGGAAGAAATCGGTATCAGAGTGTTCGAAGAGAAAAACGTGTTATTGGAGGGTACCACGCCTCACCTGGAGAGTGGCCCTGGCTTGTGTCCCTCCATTTCATGCCTTATAATATATTCACGAATCTCTCTCGCCTCCCACACCTCTGTGGAGCAACACTGATACACCCCCAGTGGGTGCTATCAGCCGCACATTGTTTCAGGTATCCCATTAGATTACGAATGCAAATGATTGCTTGTCTTAGAATAATGAATAGATATCATTGTTTATCAGTTAACTGAGTTGAACAGCAGTCTGAAAGTATTGTCGAAAGAATATTTCGTAACAAATTATCTGCTGAATGTGGATTTACTTTCTGGTGTAGTGAGGAGGTGGGTGAGGGACTGTCCTCAGCTCGGAATTGGAAAGCCGTAGTAGGTGAACATAACCAGCTTGGAATAGATGGCACTGAGCAAGTCCTGAATGTGGTCAGCATTCACAAACACCGCCAGTTCTTTATTCAAGGTACTCCAAAACAAACACGTGCAACAACAGTAACACTCTCAATCGTGGTATATGAAATGAGGTCTCGCCACAAGGATAGTTAGTGGGTTTAGATCAAAAGTTTAGTAAATCTCTTTGCGGGTATAGTTAACATCTTAAGACCCAGCTTAAATATTGGACTATGTATAATTAAGTGCATGTCATCAAATAATCATACTGAAATTCAGATCGATTCCCAATCTAGATCATTCAGCTGTAGTTCTTGTTGGTACTCTCATGTGTCTTGATGGGGGTCAAACAAATCAATTCCATAATCGACTTTGTGTTCAGACTCGGCTTTTACAGGCTTCATTACAACTAAAATGCATATCTGGGTTTGTCTTATCCCTTGAATTTATTTTTATTCTTGTATTCTGACCCATAGATGGATCTTCACTTTAGATTGAGTAGCCATGGCATGAGGATATGAAAACGCCCAAAAATGTCCATTAGATTTTTATGAAATGAATATATTTTGTATATTCAAAAGCAATTAAGGGGAAATATATATATATATATATATATATATATATATATATATATATGTGGGTTTTGTTTGGGGGGGGGGTGTGTTTTGTTTTTTGTGAATTTCTTTATGCGTGTGTGGGTGCTGGTGTTTTTACTGACCTTAACATGTTTAAATCTGATTTTAAGCAGATTACCCGATTCTTCAGGACATCGCTCTGTTGAAATTGGAGAGGCCCGCAGTGTTATCCGACTACGTCAACGTCATATGTCTGGATGCAGAAAACTCTTTCCCGCCCGGCACTCCGTGCGTGGCCGCGGGTTGGGGGCAAAACAAGCTTGGTAAGTATCAATGATCGTTTCTTTAATTTTTTTTTGGGGGGGGGGGGGGTAAGATATGGTGCCAGTATTCACTAGTTTCCTGTTTTGATTACTGAAATAGATACTAACTTTGTTGTTGATAAACAATTGCCCCCCCCCCCCCCCCCCCATTTTTAAAGAACTATTCCATTCCAACATTGCGCAGTCGCCTAGCGAGTCGTAATATGTAATATGGAAAACATAGAATTCCATGCATCTTGTTTGACGTATTTTTTCTATGTTTAAATCCAAGGAGAAATGACACTGTGGGAATGACGCAAGCTTTTTACTGCTTATCTATTGATAGTTACGAAAGTGGTTGTCAGCATACTTTGCCCATGTAGAGCTAGCTTCTTATTTTGTGTATTTGAAGCGTTAATTCTTTATCTGCGGAGCATAAGTTGATGCTTACAAGTATTTTATATTCTTTCTTGAAAGCTTTTCCCCCACATCATAAATCATTCAAATTTATTACCAAAATCACGGTTTCAAATTTCAGATACATTCTATCTATTTTCCTGATAATTAGAATTTATCATTTTACCTGAAATGTTCTATATTTGGAAATCTTAAATTTTAACCACATACGTCAGTCTATGGTAATTTCATCATTAATGGGATTTAATACTAAACTGTTTACGGAAGGAAATCAAGATTCTTTTGTTTATTATTCATACAGACTATGATTTTATATTTCATCCACAGACGCTGCCATTAGAGGTACAATATAATAGCTATTTATGTCGCGAAAGGAGTTTACTATGTAAAATTGTGAATACTAACCAGATCATATGCTATTGGCCGATCGAAAACCAGATTGTCACATCAAACGGAAAAACAATGTACTTGCAATCTACGTGAATTATTTTCGCTTTAGTTATTATAATTCAGTCTTATTTGCGTGTGGCAATTTGAAATTCAATCGCAATTTGGACGGAAGAGGAAATGTAATTAACGAACTTTTGAATACATGTAAAGTACAAGATATGTGTCATCAGATGATTGACTTAATTTGAATCAAATTTCCTTCATCTGTGTGCGAAGACATGGGATCCCTGATAATTTCATTGTCAACTCGGTCGACCTTGCGCTGGCGATGTGTGTCTACTAGTGTCACGTTTGCTGATTCTTTGAAGCCAGATCACGAAAACCTTTCATGTCCGCTTGTTGCTATGGTTCCACATTTGTTGCTATGCTGTAGGTGTACTGAATGTCATAAGCACTTCATCACAATTTATGTAATACACTTCGTAGTCAGTTCAAGGACCAGAAAAATTGGGAGAAATAAAAGCCGGATAAAAACAAGAGATTGCATTCCAAACTTATCAAAATTTCATAGCATGAAGAGATTTCACTAATGTGTATTTTATGGCAAGGTGTTTTTTTTATTTTTTTATTTTGAATTAATGGCATACAATTATGAACAACACATATTTTATCTTAATGTTCAATTACTTCGGCGGAAAGAATGTTTATGCTAATTCCCTTTCCTTATTATGAAATCTAATATTACAGTTTTATGACTTTTGTTTTCGCTATCGAAACTAGAAGTATTCAGTTTGTCATAAAATACCAATCTAATGCTGTGTACAATGCTTTTCTACTCAATCACGTGCCATACTGATGCACAAGATAATTATTCCAACGCACAATAAAAATAATTATCTGAAACTCGCTAAGTAAATGACTGCACACGGGCATTATATCGGGAGGAAAAAGAGTGGATTATATTAAAATTATACATAAACCAAAGTTAATGTACATGAATTTTCATGTGATAAAACTGAATATCCGATATCTTTCATCCCAATGCATTTATTAGATTAAAGATATTATTACACGTATGTTCAGATTTTATGTATTTACATGTAGAAATTCTACCCTTGCAAATTGTAATTAAGACAATTTTAGCCTATATATATATATATATATATATATATATATATATATATATATATAGATGTTGCATATTCGTTTCAGTTGGGACTGGTGTCAAGCTCCCGCTACATGCTGAAATACCCATAATTCCCCCGCAGGATTGTGATGACCGCTACAGACGACTACCAGCCGACCACTTTGCAAAGGCCGCAGTATCGATACAAGATTCTGTCCTCTGTGCCGCTACCGCACAGGGCGGGAAGGACTCCTGCTGGGTAAGTCCTAATCAAATACTGGCTTTCTTCAGGTGGGGATCCAGAAATTTTAACTAGGAATAGTTCAATAGTTTTATCATGAGCATTTTGATTGTTCAATTAAGGTTTGGTTGGGTGTTTTTTTTACTTCAGGGAGACTCGGGTGGACCACTCGTATGTCGCCGAGGTGACCATTGGACGCAGGTAGGAATTGTATCTATTGGCTTAAACTGTGGTGACGTCAACTTTCCCGGAATTTATAGCAAGGTTTCCTACTACATCGATTGGATCACCAAAACTATTCGAGAGTTCTCGGACAACAACATTCTTCCAACGTGGCTGGTCGACCATCGGAATCATATGCTATGATCAATGGGCAAGATACACAGAACTCAATTATACTCGAAAAGTTCATGAATGACACACCTCATAAATAAGGTCTTTAAAGCCATTTGATATCGAGTTTTATACAAATAATTCCAAAATACTTCTTTTTGCATGATTAAAATCACATTCTGTGACAAATGCGAAGTTTTTTCTGTTTCCCTTAATTCTCACGAAATTGAGACGTGTTCGAATGAGACGTAAAAAAAGAATAAGAAGTGTTCGATTGAGCAGCAAACATTGACTGCAGATTTTACGGAAGACACAAAAGGATCGTGAATTCCTGGTAAATGTGCTTTGTTTGTGCGACCCAAGTCTGGAGGATCTCTTTTTGACATGAATTTATATGCTTAAATTATGTACACAAAATGGCGGACTATTTGCGTGTTCTACCTCTGTTATTTAGTTGGTGTTGACTCCCTTTGATTATTATTTTTTCTTTGTCTCATTTTAGTATTGATCATAAAGACTACATTCAGACGCAGAGTCGAGGCTTGAATATTTCAATGTGATTTTATTTTTTTACCTCTCAAATGTGCCTCTAGTCTGTTTCATGTGACTTGCATATAAACTCGTTATGTAAATATATTGAATTAAATTATTGTATCTGTGATTAAAGTCCTCTCATTTTCTTTCTCATTTTTACGGAACAAATAAAATCTGTTATAATTAGCCGTCTTCGAAGCTTCTAACTGTCACCTTTATAATATATTACCAAAAGTTTTCTAAATTAATACAACACACCTGTCTTATGTAGACAGAGGGTGTGCATTGCAATTAAACTGTGGGAGCTATTGTGTATTTTACAACAAACAGTTGTGACTTCTCTGTTAAAATATGAAATATTAAAGATCATCAATTTATACGTTTTTCACATTTTCAACACACATTTGCCTTTGCTATGACAGTTAAGTGAACACAGGGTTTCTCTAGCAAAACCACAACAAACTAGGCCGGTGTGATAAGTTTAAAAAAAATCCCCACGATATCCCAGTGATGCAGTAGCTAATTTCATATCGCCATACATAGAGGACAACAATTGTCTGGAGGAACAGGTTGCTAAGAATCACAGGTGAATATTCTAGCAATTTATATAACACCTGTCTTGAGCAGGTGCTGCCAAGTTGGTTTTTATCTAAGAGCAATGCATTCACATGAAAATATGGTAGAACGTGAACATGACTGTTATGATGGAATATGAATTATCTGCAGAATTGTGAAGATAACTAGGTCTGTTTACCATCATTTGTCGCTGAGTGAATCGACGTTTATCTTTTAAACATTCCATATACTATTCAAATACACTTTTTTTTCAAGAACCTCACTGAAATTCTACTTTGTTCTTGACTTCTCGTTCTCGCATGCCCAAAGTCTTGATCTACGATTGCTCTCGTCGGTAGAGGGTATTCGTAGACCGGAACTCCGGTGTTCGAAAATAGTGACCACTATCGAAAGTATTCGAATCCGTTTGGTGACAGTTGAGTAATGAGAAAACATGTTCGACTAAAATTAAGAGGTTGTCTATTTGCTTTAGACCAAAAGGCAGATAAATCACCCCTGATCAAAAGTTGCAGACCTTTTCATCATTTTACTGATTTAACTAAAATTTGGATATCCGTGTCGTCGGTTCATTACAAGTTGTCTTCGCTAATTAGTGCTCATCTAGAATACGATACAATTGGATATAAATTAGAAATTTCCTACCTCATACCTAAATATTTGATATATAGTCTTTAGAGGGTAACCAAATCTTACGATGTTCTGACACTGGAAATTGCGTTTTACTGGCCAATGAATTTTCCCGGGCCCTGTATGCATATTGATAGTCCCGAAAGTAACAATTAAGAGTAATATGATCATCAGGAAAAAAAAAATGAAGGTCTTTTTTTTAAATATGTTAATATTTTTAATAATTATAACATGTTTTAAATATGTTAATATTTTAATGTTGTGTAAAAGCTTCCAATTCAAAGTTGAATAAATTTATCTAATTTTTGGCATATATATTATAGCAAAAACAAATCTGCAACGCCATAACATTTGAAGAGTACCAAGTATCTGTCAGAAGCTACAAGCCGAAATTTGCACATATACACGTATTTAATGGGCAACTCGGCATAAAGCCTTCAGCAAATTTTCAGACGTAACCTGTCGTGCGGGAATGCGTTTTTTCTTTTCATTTTAGGGTTGGTTTCATTGTTTTCACCCATGTTAATGTCTTTGAAGATACTGAAAATTATGATGTCATAAAATAAAAATGTTTGTTCATGTGTCGACCGGGGAAAGTGATGTATCAAAAAACACTACTTAGTATATGGTACGTAAATGACATTCAACAGAAGTACACAACACTAAGCGGAGACTTGACGGGATATTTGTATTTCCTCAAAGCCGGTGTAACCAAGCAATATATCATCGCTAAGAAGGAAATGGACACAAAGACTGATATAACTAATTAGACAAGAATGATAAAATATGCATAATGAATTGAAAACTTGTCTTATTTACATTTGTGTCGATATGTAAAATATCACAATTACCGTAAGTCCATAAATCCGTTAACAATGAGAGCCGCTGATAAAGACTTTTTTTCTCTGTCAAATCTTCGACTTTCATTGTGACCTCTAAGTGTGAGTGAGCTCTGTAAATACTTGTGGTAAACCATGCAATAGGTTACCGATTCAATAGTTTTAATGAACCAGTAAAAGACACTAGAATAGCTTTATTCCATTTTGATGAACACTGATTTGACACTACACCAAGACGCTTGGCATGCTTGACATTTCTGCGACTCCAAATATTTTCGACAATTTCTTTGACCCCGCGGCTCACGTGCCAAAAATTCTCATATATATCTAGATCAGTTCTATGCAATGTATATGAAAATTAAATTTCTATGCAATTTAATTGTTGATTCAGCTGCACAAGTGAAGCTAGAATATGATCCCTGTGGCCCCCACAATTTGGTGAATTTATACAAAGTATAGAAAATCATGAAATCCCAGGGAGTTCCAAATTGGCAAATGTTAAACTTTATTGTGTTGCGTTACATTTTGACCGCCCACAAGAAATACTTTCTCTGACGATAGCGAATAAGATTTGTTTCATATGCACATTGTTTTACATGTTTAAGTTACTGTCATTATAGAATAGAACAGAATATGCATATATTTCGAATTCAAAACACATGACAAATTATACACAACGAGAAAAAATTCCAAATGAATAGATTTGTACTGAACAAAATAAAAAAAAAACAACAACCAAAAAACATGAATTTAAACTGTTCTCACGAAAACAAAATCATTGGCGTCGGAACCGGGGGTGGGGGTGGTGGACTGTTTTGTTTTGCAAAGATAGACATAATATAGGCATTGAAAATTGGAACTTAACCCCCCCCCCCACCCCCAACGTTTTTATCAGTTAGCTCAATTCTCTGGTTTCATTTTGATCACTGTTCGTTAAATTACCCATTCCATTTAATTTGTCTGAAAATAAAATTGATAATATTGCTGCTACTACCCAGTTTACAGAATTTGAATTGCGCAGCCCGTGGGGATCCGGGCTAGAATAGATCCTCCGCATCCCTTTGCATGTTGTAACTAAGAGGCGACTTAATGGGGCCCGTGGGGATCCGGGCTAGAATAATAATAATAATAATAACCTTTATTTACCCAGGATAACACAATTAGCATACAACTAGTTTTCATTGTGGTCCTGCAATAGATCCTCCGCATCCCTTTGCATGTTGTAACTAAGAAACGACTTAATGGGGCCCGTGGGGATCCGGGCTAGAATAGGTCTTCGCTATCCCCTTGCGTGTTGTGAGAGGCGACTTACGGATCATGAGACCGGAAAAACTGAAGCCCCGTGTCACAGCTTGTGTGGCACGATAAAGATCCCTCCCTGCTCAAAGGCCCTAAGCGCCGAGCATAGGCCTAAATTTTGGAGCCCTTCACCTGCAATGGTGACGTCTCCATATGAATGAAAGATTCTCGAGCAGGATGTAAAACTATTAATAATCAATCAATCAATCATTAAAATTGCACCACTAAGCGGTTTAATCCGGAAAAAATTAACCCGAGCGGTAGCATTATAAAACTACCTTTAAATTTTTTACTCATTCGTCCCGTTATATTGGTTGTTAGCATTATCAGAATAAGTTTTATTTGTCTGTATTACCATCTTGTCATTGATAGAATTTCGTTTATACCTCTGTGAATATCTTTATTTACCTTTCGTGATTGACACTGAACTGAAAGATAACGGTTCACAATGGATGACAATTCCAGAGAAAATGAGTGTGATGTGGACTCGTACATTCAATGTGGTACGATAGAATTGAACTTCTAACCACTTTGTTCTCTGTGTTCCATCGGATGTTCTTACCGAGCGTTCAAGAAACCCTACCAGCTCTGATTTCGAAAGCGGTTATGAAGCGGAGCTTCTGTATACGCTCGAAAATCCTTCTACATTCAGAATAGGTGAAGATGTAAACAGCGAGAAGTCCGAATTTGAAGATAGTCCAAGTAATACTCAAAAGCCCAAAAAAGCTGGAAAAGGAAGAAACAGAAAACTTAGAACATTCTGTCAGATGGCCTACACCGGATATAAAAGAGTCTCCTTTCCAACCCACCAATTTCAAATGTCCTTTATCAAGTTTAGGATGTCAGAAAAGATCTTGTCGGGGATCTTGGTGTGAGAAGTAGAAATGGCTTCGCTATGATGTAGACTTAGATGCAGCATTTTAATTCTGCTATATAACAGCTTACAATGGTGGTATGTTGTCCAATTATGATAATAAGGCATTTTTGTTTACGGGATTCCGTCATTGTAAGAAAGCCACAATGTGCTTCGATTGATTGATTGTTTGTTTGTTTTACGTCCCGTCGAGAATTTTTCACTCATATTGAGACCTCACCTGCTGTAGGTGAAGTACCACAAATTTAGACCTATGTTTGGCGCTCAGGGCCGTAGCAGTGAGGGTTCTTTAACAAGCCAACGCCTACCGTGACACGGGACCTCTGCTTTTAAAGCAATATAAGCTGCCAAAATTGCAATTTTTTATAGTGGCATTAAAAGAGGTTAAATGAACGTTGATATGATTGAAAAAAAGAACTGCATCGAATTTCCTCTCTTATGCATCGTTTACACACCTTTACGTGATGAAAAATATATTCCTCGACATTCCGTTTGACCCTAACAATGGCAGCTGATTAATCGTCGGCGACAATCCCGAAGATAACCGATGTTGACACGAATGATTCTGATGCTGATCGGGGTG
This sequence comes from Ostrea denselamellosa, assembly GCA_024699665.1. NCBI lineage: Eukaryota > Metazoa > Mollusca > Bivalvia > Ostreida > Ostreidae > Ostrea > Ostrea denselamellosa. Next base: position 24,589,841 of record JAMZEH010000020.1, read on the forward strand.
GATCGGGTTGTATCCGGGTCATTAAAATATGGAGGGCGAGGTGAGATAAAATTCTAGTTACCATCATTATTTTGGCATTGTTAACGATGTTATATGTTTTTTAAGTTATGATAGTATGTTTTTTAGTTATGATAGTTTTAAGGGATCGCTCGAAACATTACACAAAATTCCAAAGTCGGCTTTCTCCCTCGCTTCGAACCTTTCGTGTCAGACATCTTTGCGCATTTGATTTTGCCGAATGAGTTCAACTTTAGGTCATTGCATACGGAAATAATGTCGGGAAAATTAAGGTACGGGAAGACTTAATTTCAACTGTTGAACATTTTTGCATTTAATGCAAAAAATACAACATGTCAAAAGTTTAATCGATAAAATCAGGTATTAGAAGGTAGATGTTTACAAAATTTTCGATTAAATTTTAGGACCCCAAAATAACAATTTTGACAGCTTATATTGCTTTAAGGTCATATCCGAAAGACCCGTGATTCTCACTTCTAAATGCCGAGCGTTTGGCGAAGGAGCAATCACTACCTATTTTTCGTCTTAGTTTGACGCGGTCATGGCACGAGCGGGGCTCGAACTCACGACCTCTCGGTTACGAAGCGAACGCTCTCACTACTGAGCTACCGCGACCTGCGAATCGAAAAATATACCAACAGCAAATGTCATAAAGAAACAGTCGAGAGATCGTTTACACTTCCGGAAGTATAGACAGAAGTTGGTGAATCTCTCAGTGAACAACACTCGGAACAGAAAAAAAGACAACATGGATTGTTTCCTGAAAATACTTGGGAATTTACGATATCTAGCAAAACAAAATATTCCAATCAGGAGGAAACTGGAGAGTTCTTCTAATTTTCACGAGTTGGTTAATCTGCAGATAGAGGGTGATCCTGTTTTGCAGGCATGGTTTCAGAGAAAAACTGACAAATATGTTCCAGTACAAGTTCAAAACGACGAACTTAAAAGTAATGGCTAATCAAGTTTTTAGAAATGTTATGAAAGATTTAGAGAATGTCTAACTAACCATAATATCTGGTGAGACTACTGACATTTCTAATAGAGAACAACTCGTTATTTGCCTCCAATACATCGATGACCAGTTTGTGTCACACGAAATCTTTGTTGGCTTTTATGAAGTCGACGACATTTAAGCCGATACAATCGTTTCTGCAATCACTAATACCTTGACCGGGTTCAATATTCCTTTTAATAAATTACGGGGTCAGTGTTATGATATAGCTGCCTCAATGACAGGGTCAAAAAGTGGAGTTGTAAAGAAAATTTTTGAGAAAGAGAGCAGAGCTTTTTATTCGCACTGTTATGGTCATGCTCTAAACTTGGCATGCTCTGATGCTGTTAAATCATCTACAGTTATGAGAGATGCCCTTGACGTAACGCGTGAAACAAAATTGATCAAAGAATCGCCAAGAAAAAGCAAATTTCAGAAATAATTTGAAAGAATCTGAGAATTTAGAGACTTCATCACCTGGAATAAGAGTTTTGTGTCCAACAAGGTGGACAGTTCGAGTAGATGCTTTTCATAGTATAATGCTTAACTACAAGATATTATTGGACGTATGGGATGAATCGATGGAGTATGTAAAAGTTTCAGACACGAGATGCAGAATAAGAGGGGTTATGACCTACATGAACAAATTTGACTTCCTCTTTGGTTGTCTGCTGGGTGAACAGTTGCTTCGTCATAGCGATATTCTTAGTGAAGACCTTCAGACAAAAACTTTGTCTACTGCTGAAGGTCAGGAAATGGCTTTCAACACTGTGAAAACTTTGGAGTCTCTTAGAACAGACGAAGCTTTTCTCTCACATCAGGATGGGGGAAAAAAAAAAAGAAGCCACAAATTTTGATATTGATGGTCCTGCAGTGCCTCGTGGAAGACATCCTCCGAACAAAATTGACGAAGGATCTCTGTATCACCACGACACTTGCGATTTGTACAGAGTTGAATATTTTGAGACAATTGATTTTCTTGTGAATGGCATTAAAATCGTTTTGATCAGCCATGCTAGGCCAGCTGGAATTGTTATTGTTGAAGGGGCCAGAGGAGAAAACTTCGATAATTTGAGTTGGTCACAATTTTTACAGGTACAGGCATCAATGCCAAATATTTGAGAATTCAGTTTCAAACAATCAGGTGCAATCTCCTTCAAGACATCACTCCTTCCATTCAAAATATAACCGAATTCATCAAAACAGAAGGCATATTACTGTATACCGATTTTGCAGTTTTGAATGAACTTCTTGTAATGCCAGCAACAAATGCTACCAGCGAAAGAATGTTCAGAACACTGTGCCGCATCAAATCGTATGTGCGGTCAACTATGACCCAGGTTAGACTAAATAACCAGATGATCCTTCACATATATCAAGAAGAGACGGAGAATCTGGATCTACGGGGCGTGGCAAATTAATTTATTAGCGAGAATGACCACAGACTATCTGTTTTTTGGAAAATTCTAATGAAATGACTGAAAAGTTGTGATATTTTGATTGGCAAATTTGACAATTTGTATACGAATTCAATAGTCAATAGGAAGTAGTTTGTGCGTGTGCTCGACGGAGAAACGTTTTTGTTGACTTTACTCTACCCCTGTTGTACTTGATTCCGACGCTTATGAAAACTTGGTTAAGTAACAATTAAAAACATTCTCATGCGGAAGGGGGGGGGGGGGGGGGCAAATAAACTTTTCTTTTCTTTTTTAAAATCTTACTAATTGCGCTACACAATTATCCAAGCATATGTAGGTGGCCCGGTGCAGATTTGCAGGAATTAACAAGGTGAACACAAAGAATTTTAATATCTTCCTTTTCCAATTAAGAAATGCTAGTCAATCAAATTTTGACCTTCATGGGTCACATGGTCGTTTTTTTACGAGATAATGTGTGATCATCATTCTGAAAGTGCTCTTCACATTTTTGTTGAATGTGTTCAGAACAAAAAATTATCCCATTAGAGTTTCAATATCCGTGCAGTGCATTTTGCGAGTTCCAGTATCACCGAAGTCATTTCCTAAATGGCGATATGATTCATGTTCAATTTTTTGAAACAAGATTTTGAAACACACGTTTTTATTGGAGTGTGTGGTTCTACAAGTTATAAAAATATAATCATATATTGTAGATGTCGGACTTTTCCCTGTTGAATCAGTAATCCCTCTCCCCACTAATTTTTTAAATAATTTTTTGTTCCTTTTTTTCTTACAAAGTGTTCCCATCACATCCCCCTTTCCATTTCTCTGTTTTGTTTAGTTTACTTACTATGTACATGAAGTAATGTTCTGTATATATTCAAACTCCTTACATTATTACTGTACTTTAAGTGTTGTAATCTTAACGCTTCATACATAGTGAAATATTATCAGTTATCACGTGCATTTTAATTCCTCACGTGCATCATGGTGTGGACATTACCCTTTACCCTAAAGGAGAAGGCTCTGCCTGCTGTCTAATCCTTCTTTACATTAATTAACATGTCCTTCTAAGATGACTCTGTCCAACGGCAATAAAATAATTACAGTTTCTTTTATTAAAATCATATATGTCAGCAACCCGAGACATATAATCTACCCTGTGAATAGAAATTATGCAAATTCATCTACAATTTTGCATAGTCTATATTCACAGCAAGCAGTGGTAGATCCTGAAATTTCTGAACGGGGGGGGGGGGGGGGGATGCAGTAAACGACTGGGTATTTTGAGGCCCAAAGTGGGTCCAGGGTGAAGCCTTGGTGGGCGTTCAAGGGACAAAGTTCCCTGAAAATACCGAGTTCTGTCAAAATAAGACATATGTATTTGTACTCGAGTGTTTTTGGACACATTTCTATTAGAGAAAAGAATCATATTTGCAAGGTGGGGGGGGGGGGGGGGGGGGTTGGGGGGTTGGTAGTGGTGGTGGTGGTGGTGGGGTGAGATGGTGGCTGGATACCAACGCTGGATCCGCCACTGGCAAGTCTGCAACATATCAGTATATAGTCCCAAGGAAATATGACTGAAAGACCCATGAGTCTCACTGTTTACTAATATCACTGATTGACCAAAATTCACTATTTTGTAAACCCTAGTACTGAGAATTCCTGGGCAACACTGTTGTGAACATGTGTACACCCTTTCAACTTAAATGAGAGTCGCTGATTAACTCCTTTCAAATCATTAATATCGTGACTGCCAGTATTCAACATATCTGTACATTTCTGTCACAAAAGTGTAAAGTTTTTGACACCAATACCTTTCAAAATCACTAATATTATGACAATCTATTTTCAACATATTTGAAGTAACCTATATTTCTGTCATAAAAATGTAAAGTTTTTGACACCTGCATTGGATCTTGACACTTCATTGTCGCTACTCTTGAATGATCTGTTTTAAAAATAACAAATCATCCAACGACAAAAAATCACTGCTTTAAAATGCAAGGCTTCAGAACATTTCTCAGAGCAAATATCACAGCAATGTTTGACAGATAATATTTCATACAATAATAACATTATTATTACAACAACGTATGTGTGACAATGTAATTTATCAAACACCTGTTTTACCTGTATCTAAGAAATTATTCTGGGCTATTTTGTGTCTGCAAAACTGTAGAGGCTGTGCAAATTCTAAGAATTTTCTCTACCAATTATTGCAGAAGGAGGCAGTATTGTGTGCATTGCTAAATGCACCTATTCATCTGAAGTGGAGGTGGATGAATCAAATTTATATATATTCTCTGTAATTAACTTTGACAAATACAATAATTCTGATAATGTTTTAGCATTCCAATTAACCTATAAACTGCATATAATGAATATCATAAGCATATTTGACCTCTTTGTAATAGCAAATATTGGTCCTATAACCATTGCAAGGAAGTAAGCAGTATTTTCTTAAACTCGAGTTCTTTTTAATTTCTTTTGAACACTTTCAAGAGACACAAGGCTTGCTAAGTGTCTCTTAAAAATCTAAAATATCAAGGGAATTTGAGTTGGAGGAAAAAAACCCAGTTGCTAACCCCCACATGTTATGAACATATTTTTCTCGTGATACACTAGACGGACTTTTCTGTTTGTTTTTGTTTTTAAACATCTTTCCTTCAGCTGATGTAAACTCTATTGAAATATTCATTTACATGCAACAGAAAACAACAAAATTGTCGAAATGAAATAATGAAATATACAAAGCCTTGTCTGAAGACTGAAAATCAATCAGTTAGAATCATCCCAGGTGTTTTATAATCAATTAGTACAACAATAAAAATATCAAATGCATCTGAGTGATGAAAACAAAGTTGATAATGGGAGAATATTATAGATTGCATGCACATGTTTATGTGTGTGTGTGAGTGTATGTGTGTGTGTATGTTTGTTAGATGTCAAGACATGACACATTAACAATGGCAAGGCATAAACACCAATATTCATATTCTAAACATGAATTCACACATTCAACAGAATATGATCATGACTAAGCAAAAATCACAGCACTAACAATGGCTAACTGAATACAGTATTTGCAAGTTTAGAGTCCTAGGTAACAGATTTGAGCACGTAACTATTGACTCTATGTCTGTATAAAGTGGAGGTAGTACGAGAGATTTCTCAACAAAATTATATAGGGTGAAAAAAGCATAATGTCTAAATAATAGTTATTTCAAATATTCTTCAACATAACACAGAATTACATACATCATGTTACATGTCATTTCAAAAGAAATGACTGGGTTTCTGCGGTCAGCAGTGTATGTGTGGTCAGCAGTGTATGTGTGGTCAGCAGTGTATGTGTGGTCAGCAGTGTATGCGTGGTTGGAATGCATTCTATGGTGTTTTAAATTTTGGAGAAGTTCTTAAAAATTCAAATTTATATGTGTTTGGTAAACCAACATGTGCCTGTTTAAACGCGGGTGTCCATGCGAAGGGGGGTAACCCTGACCCTAATGTAGGGCCATTAACAATGTCAGCTTCAAAGTTCAATGCCATTCCATAGTCAGTCACCTGAAACATAAAACATTAAAGCTTTTAACCTTCTTGGCTTTCTCATTTATCAATATGACATGACAAATGAATTGATATATAAATATACATATGTATATATAACAACATTTCACTTTTGACAAAACTATGATGACCTATAATCTTGCATTAATGATATTTGCATAATTTGTAGAAAGTGGCAAACATTTTCTATAAAATTTGGTCATTTCTCACATACTTTGGTGTCATAGCAACCAAATGGCTTGGGGTCTTTTTCTCGCAGATCTCCACGGCAGCAAATTGTATTACAGGAATTTCCTTCCGAATACAGATCATGTTTGTAATCTACAAGTACCATCAATCATTGTAATAACTGTAAACAAATTCATCACTTGAAATGAAAGACAGGAACTAGATACATTAACATTTCATTCCAATTCAAGATATGAACTCTTCCTTACTGAAGAAACCCTCTAATATACTGTAGTATAATTAGTATGCTCTACTGCAACATAAATTTCTTTTTAATTACACATTAAATTTTATTTCACTTAATAACCATCATCCTAAATCAAAACAGCATCCTGAAGGTATAATTAAAGAAATTTAAATCACCAGCTATTTCCCAAAACTCAGAAAATAAAGATAATGAAGTCTTGTGAAGTTTATTTGTAGGTCATCAAAAAGTTGCATGTACTTAGAAAATTATGCACCAAAATCTTAAAACATAATAGAAAGATGTGCGTTAAAATTACTAACAGGCAGAGCACTCTTGCAAATGTGGATAAACCATGATGAAAGGCAAAATTGATTTGTAATTGTTTATAAGGAACTTATAGAGTAGGTTTCAAATCAAGTTATCAACATTTCAAAGCAAAACAAAAAGAATATTATGCACATAAAAATGGAGTCAACCTCAACCCCCCCCCCCAAAAAAAAACCAAAAAACAAAACAAGGCAATGCACTTGTGGATTTCTGTGTTATCAACAAGAAAAAGTACAAAATTTCCATGTTACAAGACATATAATCCCCTTCCTACTTATCAAATATACTGTTGGTTGGTTGTATATTGTTTAACATCCTGCTCAAGAATTTTTCACTCATATGGAGACATCACCATTGAGGGTGAAGGGTCGCAAAATTTATGCCTATGCTTGGTGCTTATAGCCAGGAGCAGGCAGGGATCTTTATTGTTTATTGTGCCACACCTGCTGTGACATGGGGCCTTGGTTTTTGCAGTCTCGTCCAAAGGAATGCCCCATTTAGTTGCCTCTTACAACAAGCAAGGGGTACTAATGACCTATTCTAATCTGGATCCCTACAAATATACTGCGAGATACTTGCTACTGTTTAAAACAGTTAAAAGATCATTTGTCATCCCATGCACCGTGAAGTTTCATAAAACAGAAAAGCCCAATACACAGTTTCTGGGTTTATTTACGTACTCAATAATAAATTCTCACAAGTTCTTTCTCAGATTTGGAATTATGAATGATAAGAAGTTCAATGAAATCATCTATATGCTGTCATTCAGCATCACCTATCCTTGCATCACCTCTCCATTAACCTACAAATAATGAACCGCAGGTTCTACCATTTTAAAACTGGCAAAACTACTCACTATGCTCCTGTCAATACCTTAAACAAGATGTGTAATTTTCTCATAATCATACTATAAATTTTACTAGAGAATTACTGTAAAGTAATTAAATAAAACTTTTGTACCTAAGGTAGTATGATGCTAAGACAAATGTAATCCAGACATGACAAAAACTGCCCCACATTCCTTTATGCAAAGTTTCATTAATTGACTCTTGATAGTGCATTAAAAATCAAATGTGTCCATAAATTTTTTTATGACAAACTTCATATACTACGCATTTGTATCAGCAAGAGAAAAGTCAAAGTTATTAGGACTTGAACCCAGAACCTCTCATGAACCAATTAAGTGTTCTACCAACTGAGCTGAGATACTTTATACATATCACACTTCTCATCTCTTTTTTTATGAAGTTTTCTCCCATGAAAATCTCTATGAGATTCTGATCTTCCATGGACTATTTTTGCAAAACTGTTGGGCACCACTTTATAACAGGAAGGAAAACATATTAGGAAGACTAAGACTTGACAACCTGACCTTCTACAGACCATGATAAAGCTCTACCAACTGAGCTGTCAGGCCAGTGCACCCAATCGTTACAAAATAAACATCTGTGTTTAGCAATGTTTTATTCCAGTTTAACAACCTGTACTTCTTGTGAGATTTTGCTTATTATTTACGTTCATTGTACACCTTAATTTTTTCCTAAATTAAAACTAATAAGATTTAGAATGAATATTTTGACTGTTTAACCTATCTCACACTCATGGTCTATTGACTACTCAACAGTTTACGAACTGTTTGACTGGGCAATTGTCTACCTAATTTCTATTGGCTACACAAGTCATGTGATTCTCAGTCCTGCTGCTTTGTTTATGTAATGGCAAAATTTGTTGATTTAACTGTTGATGAAATACAGAAAATATTACATGAAACGCAGAGCAGAAAAACTATGATTATTGATTATTAATTAGGATATCGGGTATGTTTTTTTTTAAAAACTAGTTGATACAGTGATAAATATACACAATCACACTGTTCTGTTAAATGTTCAAATTCAACAAAACATGTGCATATATAGAAAACAAGCCTACGGCTTCAGGCAACAGAACCATTTTCTAGTCAAACAAAACAGCTGTTGTCCTCGGACCCAGTCATTAACTGTATAATGCAATATGTAATATATAACTACTGTGTGCATACTTATTTTAGCGTATTTAAAATTTGGTGCAGTCAGAGTTGATCCAGGATTTGACGTAATCATGATTTTGCACTTCTTACATGCATGACAATAGATAAATTGAGAATTTAGTATTTAGCGCAACTTTGAATTAGCGCTCTTGCTTCACCAGCACAGTTGTTAAAATATGAATCCCACTAAAATAAAGTACAAATTGTTATTTACTTTCAATTTCTTTACTTGTTGAGCTATGCAGAGCTACTAGATAATTATGTTGATTTGTAAAATTTCAATTTCATTTTAGATGTTTGTGTAACTTATTTTGAAATCTGAACTACGAGACTTACTGTATATCATAATAAGTATATCCTAATATGAAGTTAAAAGTTAATACTGGAACACGTTTTATTTTTATGTTACGTGAATTCAGAGTCTGTTCACAAATGTGATATAACAGTTGAGGACTGTGATGCCGATATAAGAAATAAATGGGGATAAAGCATTACACACCAGGGAGCAATACTCAGTATTTCTGCAAAGAGAGAGGGGGGGGGGTGGGGGGGGGGGGGGGGGGTGGAGGATAAATTTACATAATATTTTATTCGCATTCACTGAAGCTGCTAATGCAATGGCAACTTGTGGTCAGTGGAGCAGCGAAGTTTAAACTCCCATTGTTCATTTTTTGGATGTTTCCTGAAGGGCTACAGAACTATGAATACTTGGGTAGTAGTGCTTAAATGGTTTGAACTGAGGGATCAACCAAATTAAAATATGTGAATGTGACTGTAGTAGTCTATTTAGCTATATCTATAATTGCATGTAAATTAAATTAAAACACATAGCTTAAACTTTGTTTTATTTTATACTGTGTCAAACAACTTAATGACTAAAAGAAATAATATCAAGATGCTGACAGAAATTAAAATAGCCCCCCCCCCCCCCCCCCCCCCCATCCTAATCCTTCTTACTGTTAATCAAAGTTAAGTTGAATTACAAAACAGGTCTGTGGTTTCTCGCTTTATCAAAATATATTTTTTTCAATACAGAGAACAGTAATTTCTGCAATAAGTAGACTATGGGTGTTCACAGCAGTCTGCCCTCTCACCGGAAATTCATAAGGCTATGAAATTGTCAAGGTGTGTATCAAATTTAGGGGAAAACAGTGTTTCCAGCAGTAACTCCAAGCTCTCCTATTGTCGACTTGATTAGCATGATTTACAAGTATCATATCATCTGAATATCTGAGGTGCTGGCTATTACCAACATAGATATTTTTTTAAGTTCTGACAAGAAACACCAACATTACCATTATTTCTCAAACCAGTGTGAGATTGGCTTTACCAATATGAGATTTTTCCGTCTCACACAGCTGCGATTGTAAGATCATATATATTCTATTACTTACATTACAAGGTGAAGTAAATCTTTTGTATTGTTTTCTTTAAATTTCAATTTGATATAGCTTTCTAGTGGTCAACCTTACAGTGTAAAACCATTTCGGGTATGCCCTTTCTGCCTGTCTAATTAATTTTTGCAATGAAGTTATATGATTTTGATAATTTTGAATTTTCTCAAAGCTCCTGAACTGTTGGTAAAATGTGGGAAATATAATCCTTCATTATTTACTCTTATGAGATAGGTGGAATTTACCTATCCCACACACGTACTAATGAAGGATTCTTTTAATCTCATGATTATTCTTAAAGCTCTGACAGGAAAGGATTACAATTATATCTCATGATTTTTCTTAAAGTTCTGACAGGAAAGGGTAATGTTACCATTATATCTCATGATTTTTTTCATAGAAGCCAAGTCCGTCACTTTCCCTTCGTCCCGCCTGAAGATTTTGGCCCGTGGTGCCAGCTGGTAGGAAAAATCTGTTCCCTGCTTGGCCACCACCTCTGGGTAGCCACTCAGATTGTAGACTTTTTCAAAGAAAGGGACATTGTATGATGCCCAGTAACCTAAAATTAAAACATTTACGTAGAGATATCAATATTAAACTTTCACCTATGGTTTTACATTGGCTTGCTAATATATAAAGTTGTGAAATGGAAACAATGTTAAAAACATCATAGTATGGCAAGCCATTAATTATTCATTCAATAAAAAGATATTCTACAACTTGGAGAGATATCTCTTTAACTTAGAGATATCTCTTTAACTTAGAGATATCTCTTCACATGTACCATAAAGAGTTTATCTCTTTAGAGTAAAGAGATATCTCTCCAACATAAATGGATACCCCTTTATTGATATAAAAAAAATATTTCTTCCAGATTTTCAGAAAAAGATATTTCTCTAACTTTAAGATATCTCTTAAAAACTAAAGAAATATCTTTTTCCATCTGGCTACACTGATATCTCCCATGCATAATCTTTATGGTTTTGATGTATCAGCTAATGCAAAAGTGGTGGAAAATTTTGAAGTTATTGGGATGGCATTAAGCAATTGCTGCCAGGCTGAGCCTAGCAAGTTGTATGATAATTACCTCAGGATTTTGATTTCCTTGGGATTGATAGGAACTTACATTTAAATATTCTTCATATCCCTCAACAAAAGGGGAAAAGCATATATTTAAATATCCAGGGGGCATCATACGTGCCTGTAGATGCACCAATATTGCCACATCATGTTGTAGTTCAGTGTTATCCATTCTCAATGTATAATCATATAGTGTAAAGTTTAACAGGGGTTCTTATGATATTTGCATATAGATTCCATCTTTGAATCTGTGGATGGTTTTTGTGGGCTTTTGCTTTTGGGGAGCATTTCGTGTGTGTCTGACCAAAATAAAAATAATCAAGAAAAAAAATTTTTTAATTAGAGATATATCTCCTTTGCTTTTAAAAATATCTCTTATGCAAATCCTCATAAAAATACCCCGAAGTGAAAGATATCTCTTTATGTGAAAGAGATATCTCTTTATGTGAAAGAGATATCTCTTTATGTGAAAGAGATATATCTTTATGTGAAAGAGAAATCTCTTTAAGTGAAAGAGATGACTCTTTCAAAGAGAGAGAGAGAGATGTCTTATTTTCTTAATAAATAGGAAAATGGCTTGCCATATTTCAGCAATATTTTCTGCAAAATGTATCACATTAACTATACATTATTGTGCTACGGCTACATGTATATCTCTACACTACTGTGCTACAGCTACATGTATATTATATCTCTACATGTATATCTCTACATTATTGTGCTGTGGCTACATGTATATCTCTACATTGTTGTACTATGGCTACATGTATATCTCTACATTGTTGTACTATGGCTACATGTATATCTCTACATTATTGTACTATGGCTACATGTATATCTCTACATTGTTGTGCTATGGCTACATGTATATCTCTACATTATTGTGCTTTGGCTACATGTATATCTCTACATTATTGTGCTTTGGCTACATGTATATCTCTACATTATTGTGCTTTGGCTACATGTATATCTCTACATTATTATGCTTTGGCTACATGTATATCTCTACATTATTATGCTGTGGCTACATGTATATCTCTACACTACTGTATTGTGGCTACATATATATCTCTACATTATTGTGCTTTGGCTACATGTATATTAAATCATATAACTTATATTACTGCCTTGTTCAGCTCAGATATTGGCATGAAGGGCGATTGATATGGGAGAAAATCAGAGTACCTGGAGAAAACCTACATGTCTACATGGACGACCATAATACCCTCTCACAATACAACCACTGCCACTGAACTCAGGTCAGAAGAGAGTGCAACAGGTGGTAGTTGGATATCAAAATGGCACCATAAAGTAAAGTGCCAGCTTTTAATAGCACCTGATGTTAAAATGCCACATAAACTTGCATTCCATGCTCTGTTGTACTGGAATATCACCTCTACTTCAACAAACAAATTTGGTGAATATATGACCCCACTAAAAGTGACCTTGACCTTTGACAAAAACAATAGAGTTCTTCCTTTCCTGGAGAATCTGTACCTTTTATAAGTTGTTAAACATCAGCTGGTTTAGTTTGTAATATCATCTAGAAACCAAGGTGTCATTAACAGACAGACAGATGGACAGGCCTAAATAAATATTTTTGTCTTTGCTAAAATGAGGGGACGAAATAACGGTAAAAACACGTTCTTACAGTTTGCTCTTTATACCTGTTCTTAGAATGGCAGACTGATCTCCAGCCTCCACAAGAGAAGGGATCTGTTCAACTACCCATAATGCATCATCCTCTATCGATGACTTCAGATGAATTTTCTTCAGATCGATGATCATGTACTGGTTGTTGTAGGTACCTAAAATAAAGACAAAATTAAACACTTTGATAATACACTTGATTACCAATAGTGCTTCTTCCAATGCCATTTTACATGGTGTGACAGGTCGTTTGATCAGCCCCTCTTAACACCTTTGGGCATGCTGTGTGTTAAAACCTTACAATTTAATTTCACTTATAATATGCAATTTGATTTGTTAAGCACTCTGAAAAAAAATTGTTCATATTGTATAGCCTAACTTGGTATTAGGATATATCCCCTTCATAACACAAGAAACCACTTTTTAAAAAAATTTATATCACATCATAAAAATCCAAACCAATACATGTATATGTATAAATTTAAATCATAGCATAAAACAACAGTATTACATGCAAAAATAATACATGTTGTACTGTTCTGTTAAATTTTAAAATACATTTTCACTTGGGAGAAAACTGTTTGATTTGCTTCTCAAAGCATAAAATATGTCACATTTTACCTGATGATGTCGTGTCACATTTTACCTGATGATGTCGTGTCACATTTTACCTGATGATGTCGTGTCACATTTTACCTGATGATGTCGTGTCACATTTTACCTGATGATGTCGTGTCACATTTTACCTGATGATGTCGTGTCACATTTTACCTGATGATGTCGTGTCACATTTTACCTGATGATGTCGTGTCACATTTTACCTGATGATGTCGTGTCACATTGAGTTCATTGAATTGACATGTGGATCACAATCAGTCACTTACATTTAATTGGTGATGTTATATATTTAATTGGTGATGATGTTATACATTTAATTGGTGATGATGTTATACATTTAATTGGTGATGATGTTATACATTTAATTGGTGATGATGTTATACATTTAATTGGTGAGGATGATATATATTTAATTGGTGAGGATGTTATATATTTAATTGGTGATGATGTTATATATTTAATTGGTGATGATGTTATACATTTAATTGGTGAGGATGATATATATTTAATTGGTGATGATGTTATACATTTAATTGGTGATGATGTTATATATTTAATTGGTGATGATGTTATATATTTAATTGGTGATGATGTTATACATTTAATTGGTGATGATGTTATACATTTAATTGGTGATGATGTTATACATTTAATTGGTGATGATGTTATACATTTAATTGGTGATGATGTTATATATTTAATTGGTGATGATGTTATATATTTAATTGGTGATGATGTTATACATTTAATTGGTGATGATGTTATACATTTAATTGGTGATGATGTTATACATTTAATTGGTGATGATGTTATATATTTAATTGGTGATGATATTATATATTTAATTGGTGAGGATGTTATATATTTAATTGGTGATGATGTTATACATTTAATTGGTGATGATGTTATACATTTAATTGGTGATGATGTTATATATTTAATTGGTGATGATGTTATATATTTAATTGGTGATGATGTTATACATTTAATTGGTGATGATGTTATATATTTAATTGGTGATGATGTTATATATTTAATTGGTGATGATGTTATATATTTAATTGGTGATGATGTTATATATTTAATTGGTGATGATGTTATATATTTAATTGGTGATGATGTTATACATTTAATTGGTGAGGATGTTATACATTTAATTGGTGATGATGTTATATATTTAATTGGTGATGATGTTATATATTGAATTGGTGATGATGTTATATATTTAATTGGTGAGGATGTTATATATTTAATTGGTGAGGATGTTATATATTTAATTGGTGATGATGTTATATATTTTCATGTTGTTTCAAATCAAATACCACAAATTGTTGCATTTTCTGGTACATGTATTTAAAGATGTGTTACATATATGTGTGATGTCAATGTTAACTGTCCAAAGTTCAGTTATATCTATGATGTGAATATTAACTTCATTCCTTGATTAAACAGCACGATGATCTTTTGGATTATTGATTGATTGATTGTATATCGTGTAACGTCCTGCTCGAGAATATTTCACTCACATGGAGACTGATCCTGTGGGAGACATGATAACCCGATACATGCAATGGCAGGCAGCTTTTACTATTATATAAAGAAGTAAGAATGAATCAATAAAAGAGATGTTCCAGTCAACAAACCATTCTCAAAAACACATTCATAACTTTACAGCATCACTTCCAGCCTAGCATGCATGGCATGTATTGTGCAGTGCACATGCACTAGAGTTTAATTCATAACTACCAACATCCCAGCCCCTCAAAAATATCGGAGAAATTTATCAGCACTATTAAGATGACCATTGGATATACTGTTATTTAGATTTATCACTAATTTGTTTGGTTTTTTTTTTGGAGTGGGGTGGATGGGCAAAGAGAGACAGAGCTACAGTAGAGAATAATATCTTCAATCACAGAATCAAGTTCCCATAAATCTTTATTCAACCTTAAAATTAAGTCCCCACTAATATTTATGTATATCTTTATCAAACCACAAAAACAAAACCTTACAAAAAAACTGAATGATTCTATAGCCTTTGCTACATTGTTGCTTTGCTGTAACACAAAAAAATATAACATATATATTCTCATTATATTTTTCTGGGGCATAACAGTGAAGTACTATCCAAAAATTCATATTTGATGCAATATGTATCATTTTAATATATCAACATGAAAATCTATATTTAATGTGAAGTGAAGCTTTGTCGTTATATTTGTCACAGCAGATTAAAATTCATGCTGTGACATCAGTTGTTTCTTCTGTATGGCATATTTACGAGCAATCCAGTATAGTATACACAATTGTGACGAATGCCAGTCAGCCAATCAAATAACACATCTCAAGTGAAATCAAATTGTTTGCGCAAAAATGCTTACTTTTGCAAAGATTTCCTTGAAAAATTGACAATATTTTATTTACTGAGTATTTTGTTGTTCTTTTGTCACGTGACTGTCAGCTATTAATAGCCCTGCTAGTTATTAGGTTTGTTAATGACAGTTTGTTGTTGACCATCTATAGACGTACATCAGAAATATGTCAGAATGATTGAACCCATTGACAATGTGGTCAAGCCATTTACATGCTTTACCAACACGATATATTCAATTCTACAGAAAGACATTATGTTGAAAAGTTGATCTCAAAAACAATAGATGCTAACCTTTAGTCACTCAAGACTTGTCATCCAATTTCACCACTAATGGGATATCTTTCCATATTTTTTTCATGCTACGTTGTTCTTCAAATCCCTACCTGAGTTATACTGGGCCATAATTTTTGCCCACTCCTCTCCCCCATTTGCCATCATGTTAGCTACACGTACTCGCTGCCAGGCAAACAATGACTCTGGTTTGATGTAATTGTACAGTGTCTTGTTGAAGACATTATTTGTGGTTTGAAGCATGACCATTTTGCTGCTCATTTGATAGAAGTCATCCAGGGATTCTAAAAATCCTGCAATACGAAGTAATCACACAATCAAAATAATTAATAATGAAACTTAACTGTTGTCAGTTTTCTTGAGAAATACACTGTATCCTTCACATTCAGTTTCTACAAAAATAACTACTTGATAAATATAGTATGGCTATTCTAATGGCTGGATATTCAGACAGAAATGAAAGTAGAATGTAAATTATATGAAATGAATTACATTTCTGAAAATATATAAGGGTATGATTGTCAACCGCCCCACTTTGTGGCACTATTTGCTAAGTTCAAGGTCCATAACTCTTTCAAAAGCCTAAACTCGCACTTAATCTGTAACCAAGATCAAGTATCTTTCCATTCATTTGCTGCAGGGATAGCCAGAAACCAGAAAAAAGTTCAGAAAACTGTTAATGTACATTTAAATGCACAGGCTGATCACTACAATGCCTCTGCCTAAAGGTGTGGAAATACCTGGATAGCTGCCTAAAGGTGTGGAAATACCTGGATAGCTGTCTAAAGGTGTGGAAATACCTGGATAGCTGCCTAAAGGTGTGGGAATACCTGGATAGCTGCCTAAAGGTGTGGAAATACCTGGATAGCTGCCTAAAGGTGTGAAAATACCTGAATAGCTGCCTAAAGGTGTGGAAATACCTGGATAGCTGCCTCAAGGTGTGGACATACCTGGATAGCTGCCTAAAGGTGTGAAAATACCTGAATAGCTGTCTAAAGGTGTGGAAATACCTGGATAGCTGTCTAAAGGTATGGAAATACCTGGATAGCTGCCTAAAGGTATGGAAATACCTGGATAACTGCCTAAAGGTATGGAAATACCTGGATAGCTGTCTAAAGGTATAGATACCTGGATAGCTGGAAAATGAGACTCTTTTAGCTGAAGTTGCAGGATCTTTGACATTAAAGTTATAATGTTTGTAAATCCTCATGGTGGCCTGGTATACGAACCAGCTGGAGTGAGACATAAAGATGTCCTCATAAGCCCCCAGCACCTAGAAAACAAAACCATGTTGACTTAGAATAAAGAAAACACCAAGCAGCACACCTTCCACAACAGTGTTACCTTCACCTTAATTCTGGGGCAGATAAGCAAATATTCATAGAAATAAGTTCAATAATGTGTACAAAATGTAGCATGAAAATTTTACTTGCATGGGTATTAAGAGTATTTAGGATGTACTGATAGGATTGAAGCATATCATAATATACATGTATCAAAATACAATGAGACTGCACCATGGCATATATCACCATAATTATATTACTTTTCATAATTTATCTGTGTGGGCCTCTTTGTTCTAAAATGAGACACTATATATCTAAATGTGCAAGGATAATGTGCTCATAATCAGACACCATCTTAATCAACAACCACTCATACAAAATACTTGCAGCAGTATCTTATTGTAAATGGACAACATTATATTTTTACTTTAATACAATTGATCAGAAATGATTAAAACAAACATTAATTGATAAAAATGTAATATATCGCAGTACACAGGTATATGATTTTCATACCACGATGCAGTAAAATTCTTCTGTGTATAGTGGTATACCACATGTTATTATGCCTCTAGTAATCATTTACTAGGCTAGTCCTATAAATCAATTTCTATTAATTTGATTCAATGATCAGTTTGTGTACCTTGATGAGAGCTGAACACATGCCCTTGTCCTGTACATAAGATAGTATTTGGCTGTGGGTCATCTTCGTCCAATCACCAGAGGAGGAGGGGTCAATTATGTTCATTAAGTCCAGCAAGTCACCAGCTCCATTCAAGACTTGAAAGGCAAAAACATCTAGATCCTGGGAAAATGTCATTAACTAAGATAATACATCTGACATTTCACAGGTGTAATATGTATTCAAAAACTAAAAGAACTTTGTATTTTTGGTAAATAAAATAAATGAACAATTAACCAATTACATGTAAACAGGATAGGAAATGAACGAGAAAAGGAAAGAATTTAACTGACATGAAAGATCAGGAAGAGTTGACGACCACAATTTGCCTTCTGTCTTCATACAATACTAATACCTGCTCGGGTTTAGCCACAGCTTTATAGCCTGCCACTAATCCATCAAACTGTGCCATGATGAGACCAACATGTCTCCACAGTGGGTCATTCTCACTCTTCTTGATCATGCTTCTCATCCAAGTGTTCTGTTGATCGAACCACTTCCCAAGTTCCTTTACCACCTTTTCAGTTCTTGAACTCAAGAAAAAGTCCTTCAAATTCTGGTAATGCTGCCAAATTCTCCTATGAAAGAAATTCAAATTGATACCATCATGTAGTTAAAATTATCATGTCATTATTTTTGTTATGAATTATTTCTGTGGTACAAATACACTTTTTCATCCCAATATTAACAAAATCTGTACCACAACATAAGTTTGGATATACATGTATTTCATATTTTAGATCTGAAAGTAGCAAAAGTCTGGCACCATGCATAGTATCAACTTACATGTACACTGGAATGAAGACCATTGTATCAACATTATAATGTTTTACAATCTGATTAACATATTAATCTTGTGAAAACCTAGAAAATTGTATCAACTCTTTTCAACACTGGACTAAAACATCCATTCACTAGTGAAAAACTATTTTGCTGTTAGTATGATTCATAAATTCAACATATTGCCACTTCTTACTGTTATACAAGTGAGGAATATCAAATTAAAATTATCAATTTGGAAATTACAAATATGTATTATACATACAGTCAAACCTTGTTATCTTGAACTTGATGGAACCGAGAAAAAAATTCGAGATATCCGAGTATTTGAGATATCAAGGGTAAAATATTTAAAGAATAAGTGATTTGGAATTACTTCGAAATATCCATGGTATTTAAGATATTGGCATTTGAGATACTGAAATTCAACTGTATAAAGAATCACTGTTTTTATAAATTACTTTCATTTCCAATATTGAGCCAGAAAAAGAATGGATCTACAACATATAATGCTTAAAACAAACTTCAGATACAATAAGTTGTCCTAGTGCGTCATTACCAACATGTTTTACAGTTTACTGGGGTAATTACTCTGCAGTGAAGACTCCCTCCAGATAGCCTGCTCCATACAGTATGTCCACATCTATGTCATTACCCTGTCCCCCCACAATGTCCAGTATTCCCCAGCCTGTCTGCAGTAGAGTGTCATTGTAAGTACCGCATGCTGTTGCACTGAAGTTCAAAACATTGGGCTGGTATTTGCAAACGTGATTTTTACAGGTGACAGTTCCATAAGAGTATTCTCCTGCAAAACAGAAATTTTAACATCTGAATTTTGTCTCACATATATGTTTACATTTCACAGTATAGTCACTTAACCTCTATTTTTATCAACATTAGAGAAATAATAAAGAATGTTTTATTGACATATAAACAGAACACTGATATCTTCCACACAATATGACAATATTATACTTAATAACCAGAGCTGTCACTACAAATTTTTTGGGACAGGGTACCAATCCCTTTAGACTGAAATTTATCAGAATGTTTTATTCACATTAGGCAATTTCATTTAACATGCATTCCTCCAAGTTTCTGTTTAATTATAGAGGATTTAATTTTTTTTTTTAAGACCAAGACAGACAGTTACTCAGTTACATTCATTCTGTAACCCCCCTCCCCCCTCCCCATCTAATTACATGAAGTGTTGTCTAGAACTCTCTGGATTTTCAAGTGTTTTGACAATAAATGACAATCTGAGAAATACATTTTACTTACATCTCAAAATTAAGAATTTCTAAATCAGTAATTGGGACATTTTCGCTTATTTTCCAAATGGGAAGGGTCTTTTCATCAGACACTGATATCTTTAGATAGAAATTCTTGATAATATTAAAATAATGAAATATACACAAATATTAACACAAAGAAATAGCAGACTCAATGATGTTTTTAAATATTACTAATACTTTTTCGGGGGTGGGGGGATGAAGGAGCGAGGAGGTTGGGGTTAATTAAAGCTAATAAATATTTGTTTCTTCTTCGTACAGATATGTAAAAGTCTTACCACTAGAAAAATGGTGGAGCATCAAAGACAACGTAAACAAAGTTAATATTTTCACCGATCTCAACATCTTGAAGACGGAAAGTAAAGTCATATGGTCGTCATGTGACTTAGCTCACTAAACAGCTCGTACGTCCAATTAGTTAGAGGACAACTGCTTTGTTCAAATAATTCAATTCTTTTTAAAGATACGTCAAAATATTGGAATCAAAAACATTGCTAAGATGTGAATATAAAAACTACTATTGACCCTGTCATCCTTTTTCGAAGTCCGATTTAAATAGGTTTTGAGACACTCATTTTCGAGCTATTTTGTGACGTCATACGTCTTTCCCCCCTTGATTCGATGTTCATCGCGCTTCTGCTTCGGCATTGTGTGACTTTAGTTCCCGCGAAAGAAAAGGGGAAGTGAACGAAAGATCATCGGTGCGATCAGAGATGAGAACTAAAAAGCGACCGAGGGACAACACTCCAATATTGGACGCCCAGACGGAATCAGCCGATCGAGAGCAGTTTTTAAAGGCATTTGAAAGTAAATTGTGTTGTCTATAACTAAGGGTAGACTGAGGAAGTGTGGATATTGGTTTAAATCAAGTCTTTTGCTTATTTGATAAATCTAGCCTGTACTTTTGTCCTTTTGATACTTTTTTATGATTAAAAAATCGATTTATTTTTACCCTATCATATCGAGCAAGCGACAGCTTCATCAGCAACTCCATCTTCAATCACCAACAGTTGGTAACGATTGAATATTATTGCATATTTTGTGTTTCACAGCAGAAGGACGACACACCACACGATTATATTATATAGTTAAACTCAAAACGAAGACAAAGGGCGCAAGCCAATCCATATGAATTTGAATTCAGTCTCTTGGGGGGGAAATATTGCTCATATACATGTGATACAATATTTCACCTAGACATTCTTTTTTTTAAAAAAAAAAAATTTATTAAAATCATTTATGCAGAATATCTGTGACAAGAATTTTAATATTTTAGATAAGGCCAAAAATATACTTATGTGTGTTCCACTAATATTAGGGTAGGTCAGTGGGAAATAAATTACATTTATTAAGGGTAAACAAAGAAACGATTTAATATCCATTAAAGTTGCTGGTATATTAACATAGAACAGGAGGGGCTCATTTTTACTTTAGTTCAACTTTGAAATATGCTTGTCTATAAATTACCTACGAAGCAATTACAAATGTCAATCAAAAGAAAAAAGATGGGTTTTTTTCGTTTTATTTTCAATGATTTTCAAAATACTTATGTGGTAGTGGGTATAATTTTGGATCGAGCCAAGTCAACAGAAATAAAGCAATATTTATTTTGGGCCTATTTAGTAGTGTTTACAGTATATTCAGATACATATACATTATTTTGCTTTTTACATCTGTGAGTAGTGTGCTTAAAACTTGGCTTACTTGGCATATTATTTGTAGATCAAATAAAAAAGCAAGATGCTATTGGATGTGATGTTTGGTTAAAGTATTTTTGGCTAAATCAGTATCCCTAACAAACACATTTTCAGAAATCACTTAATTATCTTATTATTTTTAGAAATTACTTAATTATGATTTAGAAGGTCATAACTTTGACAAGTGCCTGATTGGGTTAGAAAGTGGGCCAAGTATCAAGGGATTATAAAATTTTAGTTAGAGCCATAATCTTTGAAGATGTACATCATAGGCTTACAAGGCTGGATAAATGTTATTTAGAAAGAATATATATAAATATATTTATTAAATACACTCGGTCACCCAGTATTAAGTGTGTGTTTTGGGGAGGGGGATTAGTCCCATTAAGTTGGCTTTACTTTGATTGGAAACCTTGTAATTCATTACTGTGAGAAAAAATTTCTTGAAAGCTAGATATGTTAGTCTCATGAATGGTAATGATGTGGGATACTTGATATGTACCAATTTTTTGGGGTGTGTTGCATAAATCATCAATGTCGGCAAATATGGTGTAAATCATCTGTATTGTTAATGGATATTGGTTGTATTGTGAGCACCAGCAAGAAGTCTACAAAGGATAATGGTTCATACCTGATTTCAAACACTGATACCTTGCAACGCTATAAATAAAAATGATTTAATTCTTTTACCAAGAATGATACACATATCATCAGATCTTAATGATCATGTTTACAAATAACTTTATTAACTGTGTTAACATTATATATAGTTGCAAACAAATTTATGATAAATCTCTGTTTTTTAGAACCAACACAGATTTACCGTTATCTAAGAGCAAGGCATCAAATTTCTGTAAGTAATGGCGCTCCTTTACACAATCATTCTAGAATTAAGGTTTATTGATACTATATATTTGTATAAATGCATTATATTTATTCTCTAACTCTCTGTTAAACACGTGAATATGCATAATTGTATTGTTGTTTTTGCAGCCTATAATACTACACAGAACATTGACGTACATGAAACAAAGAAGATCTGTCAGTAATGCTAAGAGGTATGTTATGAAACATGCATCATTAAGTCATTGATATGATATTAGAAATACATTGTCATATACTTGATTGGGGTTTATGTATTTTCATGAGCATAAAGAAGGAAGAATGATGGAGTTTTGTAACAGATGTTATTGATGGGAACAAAATTTTAAAGTACATCTAGATATATTCAATTTCTCTCTTGAAACTTATTGCTGTTAATAACCTGCATTATTTACAGAAAAAACTTCGACATAAATTCCATTCTAAAGACAGTTACAGATGATCAACAGAAAACTTCTACAAAAGCAGAAAAGTATGAAATCTATAATTTGCCAATGATACAGACATTTTTAAAATGATTGTATTTTGGTCTCAAAGTACATATAGTATTGTTAACTCGCTTCAGGTGAATGCCAAAGTGAGTTTTTCTGATCAAAATTTGTTAAAAGTGCAGGGGTGGGGCTAAAGGCATTACACAGGAAATTCTTTATATCTTCTTAAGAATCTCAAGGATAGAATTTGCCAAATTCATATGGAACCCTGTTCATGTAGGATAGATTTAAGTTTGTTCACACCGTGACTCTTGGATGGATGATGATGAAGGAATTTAAAATTTTATAAAGGAATTTTTAAGGAAATTCTTTTATTTTCAAAAACCATTACTTTAATGAAGAAGAAGTTTTTTCACACTAATGAGAATATATTTTTTTCAAAATTACACTTGAGAACCATAAGAAATTCACTTGTCAACTTACTGTGCAAGCATTTTGGGTATTGTTCTTAGCATGACTCCTGGGGTCTGGATGGGGACAGAAGGAATGTTTAAATGGGAATTTTTTTTTATAGTAATCTTCTCCAGATAAGACTACAAGGACACATTATAACAAATGAACATGCATTCATCGTGTTGTGTAGATTTGATATAGAGTTGCAACTATGACCTCCACTGGGCCGTGGTAAGGTGATTTTAAGGATTTAATGTGTTGTGAGGAAAATACAGATTGTTCATTTGAGCAATGTGGCCCATGGATCTCTTGTATTTCACAGAAGGTCAAGTAGTAGTTGTTGTCATTGTTTTACTGGCATAGAGTCACATTGTCAGCTCGGCTGACAGCCTGGTAGAGACACATTGTCAGCTCATCTGACAGTCTGGTGGAGGCACATTGTCAGCTCAACTGACAATCTGGTAGAGGCACATTGTCAGCTCAGCTGACAGTCTGGTAGAGGACAGTTTTCCTTTCAAGCCAAAATTATTACATTTGGACGGATTTGCCATCCTCTGTAGTTACACTAATAACAAGGCAGTTTTGGGATTATATAATCTTGATAATAGACATTTTTAAACTGGATTCTGGATATATCTCTATGTAAAGTAAAAAGTCATCCTGTTTATATTGAGCCTCTTTTGACCTTATATGACCTGATAATTGAAAAAAAGGAGAAGAAAAATGGTACCAGAGGAGATTGCGGGGAGAAAACAACTGTTAAGAAGTCCACGAAAGATGACACTTGATGTATAAAAGATATTTTTTCATCAATATAGCTTTCAGAAATATGAAAGAGGAATGTCAATGCTACTTGAAAGTAATTTTTTTTTCATATGAAATGAAGTAGAATTATGCTATGGATGCACGTGGACACATTGCAGTTTTTTTAATGATTTTCTTGAAAATTTTCTTTAGTGGATGGTTTTCCCATCCTAAATGGAAGGATTGCATGTATTTCCAACTGTGTTTTGTGAGAACATTTCTTTTTTTTTTTCTTTTTTTTTCATGCTTTTCCTACATTGCTGAATGTTCACTGTTCGAGAGATTTTATTTAAGCATTTACTTCAAGCATTTACTTGTCGTAATTTACGAATTCTTTGCTATACATGTAAAAAATATTACGTCATACAAGTGATTTAGAGTTCCTTTGGCATTGTGGTGTAATTTTATTCTCGGGGATATACATTAATTTTCTATCTTTGCTTTTTTAAATATGTATGTAAATTTAATCTGTTAATTGGTTGTGCCACCCCCCTTTTCTATGCCAGTAGTAAATGATAGTGGAGTAGTACTATTTCTACTGAACTGACACCTGTCCCACTTCAAAAGGCGATGCTATGGGTCTGCACATGTATTGCATGTCACTACACCATGAACACCTACATCAGAGAATTTTTGAATCTGTAATGTATGGAGGGTTTATCCATTCTTTGTTTGACTCTAATCACTGGCAGGATTTTACCAGCCTATACACAGGATGGGTTTACTTTCTTAAGCATAGGATGATGTTTCCATCTAACAGTGAGTTTTTGAGTATAGAGGGAAAACTATCCTCCACCAGACTGCCTGAGCAGAAAGTATAAATGAAGCCTTTTTGATCAATGTTTGTCCATTGTCTGTAAACTTTTCACTACTTCATATCCAGAAACATTATGCTAATTTAATCCAAACTTGGAGAGAATGATCATAAATGTTTCAATCCTCTTAATGGGGGGGTGGGGGAGTTGTTATTGAGAAATTGTGGAAATATAATGTTTAAAAAGTTTTCTTTTTAAGAAGTCAAAACTTGCATAAAAGTTTCCTTTTACAGAGCAGATTCAAGTTTGTTGAAAACTTGCCCGTGGGGCTCCAACAAGGGTTTAAATTTTTTGAATGTGAATACATGTATATTGAAAACAAGTTACATAGTACTGGAATTTATTCTGATGATGCATATTGTCAAAATTTGTAAAATCCACAGGTAGTGAAGATTCAGATTTGTTCACAAAATGATTATTGCCCCAAGAAGGGGGGCAATAATTGAAGTTTGAACTTTCAAATGGGAAATTGCTACTGCTCAGGTGAGCAATGTGACCCATTGACCTCTTTTCTTTTCTTTATTTTTTTCTATACACAAGGAGGGCTTCCTTAAGGAAGTTTCAAGCACCCTCCATAATGATAATGGTCAAAAAAAGTTTTTGGAAAAGTACAACACTAGTGTTTGGATTTAGTTTAGGTATTTTACTATGATATGTCTTTCAGTGGCAGTATAAATTGTGGTGTATTATTTTCAGAACAAGGTCCCTGAATTTGAAAATTACAGGATACTTTTGTGAAGATGGTAAGTACTTAAACATCTGTTAACAACATAGTATTTTTATGTTCGATACTGAGGGCACATAGTTTTTGGCCTGTCTGTTTGTGACAAAACTTATCCTCGGTCATTTCTTTTACAGCATAAGAGGTAGAGCTTTCATATATAACATATATAGCATGTGTATTCCTTTTAACACAAGACCTTTTCATTGGTACCAAAATCTTTGACCTGATGACTTTTACATTGACCCTTGACCTACTCTCAGAAAATTATAATATTAGCGATATCTTTTAAATCGTAAGAGGTATTGCTTTTATATGTAGCATGTGCATTTTTTGTGAGTAAATCTTATCAATGATACCAGATTTAGTGACATTGACCTTTGACCTACTTTTGGAAATTTTCAAAAACTTTAATCTTAATCACATCTTTTACAACATAAGGGTTACATATTTATATTTGGTACAGTGTATGTGTATTTCTTGTGGCAAGACCTTTCTATTGACACCAAATTCTTTGACCTAGTTACCTTTACATTGACCTTTGATATACTTATAGAAAAGTTGAATTTAAGTCATATCTTTCAAATAATTAGAGGTATTTAATTTATATTAAGCAAGTGCTTTTTTTGTGAAAAGACCTTTCCAACGATACCATATTTGTTGACCGTTGGTTTAGTTTTTGGAAATTTTAAACGTAAAGGTAGGTAATTCATATTTGGCATGTGTATTTCTGTGGCAAGACCTTTCCACTGGTGCCAAATCTTTGACTTGGTGACCTTTACATTGACTTGGAAAATTGTGATATAAACCATAAGGCATTGCTTTTAAAATGTCAGCAAAATGAAAATTGCTTCACATTCACAGTATTGCTAATTAAGTTTCAAATACAATGTTTTACAGTTCCACTTTGTTGAATCCAGGGGCATCAGTGTTTCACAAACACATCTTGTTTTAGAGAAGAAATTTAAGTGACATGTAAAATGTATTCTGATTCTCTACTTACTCTGTGTACACAAGCACCCTCTGTAAACAGTTTTTGGTCTATCTCTGTCTTGTATGCTTTCATGACTTAATGTTGGGGGATTGCATGTATTGTTTTACCCCTGTCCATCATTCCACTAAGGGTACTTGGTTTCTCCAGCAACCTTCTACAATTTTCAAGCTGCAACTTTTACATCATGTAAGGCATTTGTTCATATATTAATGTGCCTATTGTCTGGATTTGATTTTCTTCCAATATTTTTTTTCACAAATGACAGAGAGCAATGACAAAGTTGATGTAGAGGTATCGCTTCTACAAGTGTGTGAAAAGCGGCGTGGGGGATCAGTGAAGTCGGTAACAAAGACCTCCATAAAGACTCTAAGTGTCCCCGTAAACCCCTCCAGGGAGGGGAGCCATGACCTTCTCACCATCACTCATGAATGTTTCAACAACACTCACATTTTACCAGTCAAACCTCTCATCCTGTGTCTTAGTGTCAACACCTCTCCTAAAAATAATACAATGGCCATCGGGCAGTGCAATGGAAAGGCAAACTCATCTGATGGTAAATTTTTAAAGCTCTATAAAGTTAGATGAAATAATTGTAAAATTGTGTATTGTGCTTAA
Organism: Ostrea denselamellosa; assembly: GCA_024699665.1. NCBI lineage: Eukaryota > Metazoa > Mollusca > Bivalvia > Ostreida > Ostreidae > Ostrea > Ostrea denselamellosa. Next base: position 24,617,468 of record JAMZEH010000020.1, read on the forward strand.
ATAGTAAAACATATATCATGGTAACTTTTTAAGAAGTTTATTTTGTAATTAGAAATGTTCACTGAACATGTGTCTCATGCAGACAATAAAGCTAAAATATGAAACTGCTGTATATCTTTTTTATAATGTTGCAGAGTATAACAAACACACAGATCAACAAAATGATCCCAAAGTGTTGCTTTGATTCACAAGTGACACAAACATCTTTCCTATAGAAAAATTTCAAATGAATGATGTGAAGTACCTGTGCCTGACCTTTGTGCAGGAAATCTTGATTTGTGTCAGTTTAGTATCAGTGTTTATACTTTAGATGAGCAGCCAAACAAAAAAAGAAGAAATGGTCAGATTTCACCTGATGATAAAGAAAAGGCTATTTTTAGTACAGAGGTTGTAATAATGGACAGAACTAAGAAATGTCATCTAGTGAATGGAGACTATGAGTTTGTACTACATGAACAAGGGGCAGACTTCAAGAATGCATCATGGGAGACTGTCATGAATGGCAAGGTAAATTTTACCTCCAAGCGTTTGACATATACATGCAAGTCAATTTGATTTCTTTGTTTGGGAAATGGAATAACCACTTAGATTAATATATGAAGAACATTTTTATGCCCCTGCCATGAAATGGCTGGGACATATAGTGTTAACCTTTTCTATTATTCTTTCATTCTATCATAATGCAGTTTTGATTCCTAATCTCTGATATGGATGCACATATTGGTTATAGATATACATTCTATCATGAAATTATGCATGTCAGTTCCAGTCAGATAATTTTTGGCAGAGTTATGCCCCTTAAGCTTAGAAAATCTGAACAATTTCAGCTCATTATCTCAGTCATACATTGGCATTTTGAATTAAATTTTGGGATATACTATAGATATTGTAAGGAAAAAAAATACACAGATCAAATATTTGTATGGGTCTGGTCATATAACGTTTGATAGAGTTATGGTCCTTGGGCTGGGGCATTCGTGTCACTCTGACACATCAAGTCTTCCTCTGTTACTCATTTAGTATGTCCATAGAGAGTTGAAAATTGTAATTCTAACATGTACATGTATTTTTAATATATTTTATACCGTCTTTCAATGTGTTTTGATTTTCAAATTCTTGTTCCTAGCATGTTCAGGCCTTTGAGGTGTTTAACTTTCATCCTACTCTGAAGTGCTCTATAGACTGGGCCTTAAATAGTAAACCAGACAACTCAATCAACTCAGGGGCCACAGATACTCACACACAATACATAATAGACAATCGACTCAACCAAGTTCCCCTCAACTCAGGGACTGTCTCAAAAGAGGAAGAACAAATTACTCCAAAGAAAAGGCAGCGTGTATTTTACCAGTTTCTCTATAACAACAGCACTCGCCATCAGAATGAGGCTCGTGATGACCTTAGCTGTCCTTGGTGTGCTCTTAACTGCATCTGTTTATATGGATTACTGAAACACCTGCGACTCTGTCATGCCAGATTTAACTTCATTTATGTGGTAAGACTTTTGTATAAATTGTTTGTGTCAAGCATACATTTCCAATTCAGGCGAGTTGATTCCAGTTACACATGTCTGATTGGGGAGTGAAAATTTCATGGTAAAATTGAAATAACACATTTTTCATCCTGTTTTTATTAGTCCCCAACTAGTGAAACCAAAGGGAACTAGTAGTTTTCTCTCCATATGTATGTCACAACTTAGTTTTCCAGACTTGTTTAATCATGCTTTGAGTGTAGGAAGTTGAAATTTGGTATGTGATGTAATTATGTATCAAGTGAAGTTTCGTCAAAGTTGACCGAATTTTACCAGATTTATGGGACTTTGTGCCAGATGTACTTTTCTAGACATTTCTCCTCTATGCATCAGAAATTTGATATATGATATGTGGTTATATCTAGAGTAGATACAGATCATGTTTTACTTTAATCATGACTTATTTTAACAAAAATTGTAAGACTTAGTTTCATGTTTGACTAAACTTTATATATCCCCAGAATTGAAGATTGGGGGTGCATTCAGTTTTTGGCCTGTCCATCTGTCTATCTATGGCAAACCTTAACCTTGGTCACATGTTTAATGCCATAAGAGGTAGACCTTTCATATTTGGTATGTGTATTCCTTGTGGCAAGACATTTCCTTTGACACCAAAATCTCTTTGACTGATGACCTTTTACATTGACTTTTGACCTAATGTTAGAAAATTCAAATATAAGTCATATCTTTCAAATCATAAGAGGTACTGCTTTTACTATTAGCATGTGCATTTCTTGATTTTCCAAAATTGTCAGATTTGTTAACCTTGTGACCTTGACTTTTGACTTAGTTTTGGAAATTTTCAATAAAAACTTTAACCTTGGACAGATCTTCTTTAACCTTGGACATATCTTTGACACCATAAGAGGTAGACCTTTCATATTGGTGTGTGTATTCCTAGTGGCAAGACCTTTCCATTGACACCAAAATCTTTCATCTGGTGACCTTTACATTGACCTTTGACCTGCTTTACAAAATTTGAATATGAGCCATAAGGGGTACTGCTTTTATATTTAGCATGTGCATTTTTTGTAAGAAGACCATTCCAACAATATCATATTTGGTGACCTTGACATTTACCACTGACCTAGTGTTTGGACTTTTTGGCAAGACCTTGACATTGACACTAAACAAAATCTTTGAAGTGGTGACCTTTACATTGACATTTGATCTACTTTTAGAAAATTCAAATAGAAGCCATATCTTTCAAATCCTAATAGGTACTGCTTTTATTATTTAACGTGCATTTTTTTTTTTTTTCTTCTTTTTTTTTTTTTTCTTTTCCCAATGATACCATATTTGTTGTCCTTGTGACCTTACCATTGACCTAGTTATTGGAAATTAAAAACAAAACAAACTTTAACCTTGGTCATATCTTTTACAACATAAGAGGTAGACGTTTCACATTTGATACGTGTATACCTTGTGGCAAGACCTTTCCATTGACAATAAAATCTTTGACCTGATGACTTTTACAAATCTTACAGTTCTACTTTGTTGTAATATGGGGACATAGTTTCACAAACACATCTTGTTTAATTCATGTTTTCTGGACGTATATATATATATAATTTCAAATTTTATATGTCATTTGCTAACATATGTTATTATGATTCAGAAATAATTTTGTTTTCATATTTTTTTTTAAGATGATACATAAAATGTTAATGCAGAATATTATGGAAATGATTAAACTTGGGGCAAATAGGGTACATTTTTTGCTGTACAAATGCCATTTCTAACAGAATGCTTGTTCTTAAGTTTGATCATCAGTACTGATGAGTGGAAAGTAAAGGGCATAAAGAATATTTGATCAAGACTGTCGTACTCTGTAAATATGAGTTCACTGATAAAGAGGAAGAATGGATCTGACAGAGTTTGACTTTATGAGGAATAAAACCAGGCCCATCAAAGTGGGACAGACTGACTGACAGACACTGGTAGGGGAGTAATAATGAGAGAGCAGATAAAATATGCATAATGTTTTGTGGTACACATACTTCAAATTTTCAAAAGAATACAATAATTACACACTGAAAATTAAGTGATATGTACATGTAAAATGTGCAGAAGAACTAGCATTGTTTGACAATGCTTTCTTATGTAATTAGTGAAAAACATTTTAAAAAGGTTCTTTCTTCCAAATTTTGTCTTTTGCTGGAATTTATTTGTATAAGTGCTTAGTGGTTAGAACTCGTCTTATAGACAAGTAAAAATTAAATATTATTAATTGGTGAGTTCTGCAACAATGAACAACACCAGTCCCAATTCCAAGAAGCTTTGATTTTTCCTGTATCATATAAAAGTAGGAATCTTTCATTTGCAGCAGAATGAAACTCATTGTCACAAGCCACGGCTGAAATGTCTGCTTCTCTCCCTTTTCCCCCGGGGCTCTCTGCATGAAAATTTTCTCATTGTCATAAATATGCATGATGCCAATGATATAATTCGTTGACGATTAAAATTCATGCTTTGCTTAAAATTGAAGATCAGGTTTAGTGGAGGTGCGTGTTACTCGATAATGGCTGTGGCCACGAAAACATGTGCTTTATGCAACAAAACTATCTTTGACAAGAAACCATATACCACAGGTCATCTGTTTGTTTATTTGTTAACTGTTCAATGTCGAAATCACGATATCTGTACACATATGGGTTCTGTTTTAGTTAGCTTACCGGAGAAGTAGAAAAAAAGCATTCTGATTGGTCAAGAGTAATTTGCTCGCATCCTGTTAACAGTTTAAATCTCTGACTAACCTGTGCTCGGAAGCTCAGCAATTGGCCAAATTGCATCATGCATACAGTATATTTATGAGCAATGAGAAAATTTTCACACAGAGCCACAGGTGAAAAAGAGAGGTGCATACATTTCAGCTATGGCTTGCGATGATGAATGATATCAAGAGATAGTGCATTTTAGAACTCTTTTTTTGAGTTGATAAAGAAATAAATGGTACTTTAACACTGCAATTTCACATATAAGATTTTCATTCAATACACTTTTTCTAAATTACCAATATCTCCATCATTCCCAGAAAGAAGCCCAAAGCTACAGCATTTATTAAAGTCTAGATAACATAGATCTGGAGGACCAGAGTAACAAAACCATGTTACTCAATATTTTACAGCTTGATAATAGAATGGGGTGAAAGAAACACAGAATTTTAAATTTGTAATTGTATGAAATCTGACAATTAATTATCTTAAATTTTTAGCCACATCCCAAAGGGGTGAGGATAGATGTCACTATCAATGAGCGTTATGATGGGTCGTATGCAGGGAACCCCCAGAATCTCTTCAGCAATGTTGATATTGGTTACGCATTTAGACGCAATGGACCAATTCGCAGAACACCAGTTACACAAGTGCTTGTTTATAGGTAAATAAAGAATCATTTGGTTTCTGAAATTAAAACGAAGATGATGAAATATTGCTATTTCTAGTTTGCTAGAAAATTAAATACAACTTATACCATTACTTATATAGATAACATTATGTGTATATTAAGTATTGTCTAAATAATAATAATAATAATAATAATCATTTTATATAGCGCCCTATTCGATCAAAATAATCGCTCTAAAGCGCTGTACATCATAAGACAGGTTACATAAATACTAATTTTTAAAAGACAGGTTACATAGTACTAGAAGTAAACGATTTATTTTTTTATTTTTTTTTTGAAATTAAGTAAAAGTGAAAATGATTAAAATTGAGACATTTAATAATAAGCGAGTCTAAAAAGATATGTTTTTAATTGCGTTTTAAAACTGTTCAAAGTCTGACACCGACGAAGGTTATCAGGCAATGCATTCCATAATGTCGCAGCTGCCACGTCTAACCGCCTTTTCCCATATGTGGAAGTTCGACATCTAGGTGTCATCAGTGTCAGGGAATTTTCCGATCTTAAAGAACGTTGAGGTTTATAAACGGTAATCACCTCTTCCAGGTATTGTGGCGCCATCTTGTAAACCACCTTGTACGAGTACACAAGAATCTTGTACTTGATACGACTGTCTATGGGAAGCCAGTGTAGGGAAGTCAGCACTGGGGTAATGTGGTTATTTTTCTTAGTTCGCGTGATAATTCTTGCCGCCATGTTTTGCACTCTCTGCAGTTTTGCCAGGTCAGATGCGTTAATGCCGAACAGAAGAGCATTGGCATAGTCGAGCCTAGATGTCACAAGGGCACAGACTAAGGTCTTACACGCATCTTCTGTAATGAGTGACCGTATTCGTCCGATATTACGAAGCTGGTGATAGCATGCACGGGATAAAGATGATATTTGTTTTTGCATACATAAAGATTTATCAAACCAAACACCCAAGTTCTTCACAAACGGTGTTTCACGGATGATGGTGTCACCAAAGTTAAGATGGTATGATGATGAGTCAATGGCTAGATGTTTCGGAGAGAAAACAAGAAACTCTGTTTTGTCCTGATTAAGTTTTAACAGGTTGGCTGACATCCACATTTTAATCTCATCCATGCATGACTCAAGGCGGCTGGCAGTATTTCGCCACTCCTCTCCTGGTTTGAAAACCAGATAGGCTTGTGTGTCATCGGCGTAAAGATGATGTAAGACGTTGTTACGCCGACAAATTTCGCCAATTGGTTTGGAGAAAATTGCATAGAGCCGAGGTCCAAGGACAGATCCCTGAGGTACGCCACATTTGAGAAGGAAATCATTGGAGAAAGTGGATCCAATGGCCACTTTTTGGGTCCTATCTGAAAGATATGACTTAATCCACTCAAGTGCTGAGCCAGAAATACCGAAAGCAAATTCAAGACGTCTTATTAAAATAGAATGATCAATGACATCAAAGGCAGCGGAAAGGTCTAACATAATTAATGCGACGCTGGAACCCGCGTCTAATGCTGCGACAATGTCGTGATGAACGCGAAGTAAGGCCGTTTCTGTAGAATGACAGGCTCGGTATGCCGACTGTACGTTGTTATGAAGATGATTCAATTCTATGTGATGATCCAAGCGTCTTGCGACTATCTTTTCAAGAATCTTTGAGATGAATGAAAGATTCGAAACAGGTCTGTAATTTCGATATTCCTGAGAATCTAGGCCAGCTTTTTTGATGAGGGGACGCACTATGGCTTGTTTGAAAGATGATGGGAATACAGACTGATTAAGAGACTGGTTAATAAGGTTTGTTACGAAGGTAAGTATACTAGTACTATCCATGCATGGTTTCAGTAAGGATGTTGGCATCGGATCCAATTCACAGGATTTAGGTGATGCTGACATAATGACCTCAAGGATCTCTTCCTGTGATGCTGGCTCAAACGTACACAAACGCACTCCAGTAAATTCCTGATCGACACACAGTGGGTCGATGTCAGACTGTATGCCAATACACAATTCCCTCCGGATTTTTTGTATTTTTGATTGGAAGAAGTCGCTGAAGGAGTTAGCTAGCGCATCTTCTTCCTGATGATCTGGCAGTACTGCCTCTGCCTTGATACCCAATAGTTTATTGGCCAAGCGAAACAACTGTCTCTGATCTTTACCAGCCTCCTCGATTTTGTTAGAATAGAATTCTTTTTTGCAACGTACAGCACATTTTGCTGCACGAATACAAATATTCTTATAGATTTCTTTGTGGACAGTTAGGTTTGTCCTGCGCATTAGCCTCTCTGCCTTCCTGCGTTCCCTTTTGATGTCCGACAATTCACAAGTGAACCAAGGACAGTCTGGACGCAAGGTGACTACTTTCGTCATTTCAGGGGCGACAGAATCCAGAGCAGTTAGAAGAGTAAATACTAATGATGAAATTTTAAAATTTCAGACCAAAGAGACCAGTGCAATCATTGACAGAGTTTATGGAACCAGAAAATGACATTCAGATTAACCGGCAATTTATGCAGGGTCACAACAGGTAAATGAGAATAGAACACATGTTTTTCTGTCCTTGGATGATCCAAGTGTACCTCTAGCTCTCTAGGTGAAAACTCAGGATTATATAATATATGATGACCTCTTTCCTTTGTTTGGCTTTTTCACATTATAAACAATGTGGTCAGAGCTTACCTGAATTGATACATCAAAGAAAAGTTTTGAAAATCAAGGTGTATACATAACAAGGTGATAGTCTCTGATGAATGCCTTGGACATTTCAATAGATATGCATGTGTTTTACTGCTTATATAAGCAAACGATTTCATATCTGAATTAGATTTTAGGAGATGTCATCTTAAGTTATTTGGCACTTTACACTGCCTACAGGAGGATTGCAATGAGCACTTTGTTTTAAGGTCGCACATGATGTTTCTGGCATCTTTTCTAGAAGTATTCTTTCATGTCCTCGTTATGAAGAGTTCTTGTTCGATTTCTGAAATAGGTTTATATTTTATATTGTAGTAATACTACTAACTTCATATATTGTCTTAGTTAGCTCAGTAGTGCTTTATGATTTTAATTGCCACAACTAGGAACTATCAAAATATGCTAGTATTAGCTCTAAAACAGACCTGATAATATACCCTAAGATTTTTTTAGAACAAGAAAGGATGCAAGTGAATTGCCTAAAATGTCACCAAAAAAATTATATTTTTGAGAAACATCACATGTGTCCTTGAACAATGTTAACAATATAGAGGAAGTCTGATACAGTAGGTGGTCATCAATGTAACATTAAACTCTTGACAACATCGCTTACCAAAATGTGAAAAAGGTACTTTGGCTTCGAAAATTTTCTGTGGTGGTGCTGGAGAAGTATTCATGAAGAATCTTGGTTATGGTATTGTTAGGATTCAAAAACTGCCAATGGGGAATCCTTTTGTGGTTGTGTTAGGGTTCAAAAAGTGCTGATGGGAAACATTGGTTATGATATTGTAAGGACTCAAAAACTGCTCATTTAGAACCCTTATATAGTTGTGTTAGGGTTCACAAAGTGCCCATGGGGAACATTGGTTATGGTAGTGTTGGGATTCACAAAGAGCCCATGGGAAACATGGTTATGGTGGTGTTGGGATTCACAAAGAGCCCATGGGAAACATGGTTATGGGATTCAAATACTGTCCATGAAGAACTCATGATTTTGGAGTGTTGGATTCACAAATAGCAGAACTATAATTGCAGCAGATCCATAGTCATAAAACTGTAATTTGCAAATTCTCTACGAAATAGAAATTTGATGGCATATAAATACAACAGTTAAACAAGGTATATAGGATTTGATGGATAATGAAAGGTGTTGCTTAAAAATTCTGTGTATTATTGAAAACTGAAATGCTAATTGCATAAGGTGCACAGTATGAATGTAGGGTGAATGAGTATGTTGTATGCATATGTATGAAAAATACAAAAATAAAGAATTAAAAAAAAAAAAATCTGTGTAAATTTCAGACTGTACTACCATACCCTAACATCAGAGGTGGTCCGTCCTCAAGAAATAGACGTGGATAGTGAGGAAGAAACGGATCCGGTGTGGCTAAGACAGAAAACCGTCAATGTAAGAAAGTCAATAATAGAATCATTGTGTATTGCATTCACCTTATTATAAAGTTGCTAAGGCAATATCTACCATTTATACTCACATACTGTAGAAGTTAGTTTTTGGTTAAAATTTTGACTCTGAAATTATATTTGTCATACAGCTACACACTACTGCTGGAAATTTTTTCTTGTCACACATCAACAAAAGTGATTGTTTGAATAACAAATTAACAATACCGAGTACCTACCACTTTGATGTTATAAATGAAAATATATTTCATTCATTGCATATGTTAATTAAATATGTACAATTTAGTATTTTGGATACAAACACTTAACAAAGAACATATCTGATTTCAAATTTACCTGAAATTCCCATTAAAAATAATTAGGGTGTGTTATACAGACCAAAGGATGGTAATTATTAACAATTAAAGGGGTGCAAGCAGGAACATTGATACCCAATATTAATTATAAGTAAAATATGGTAATTAATTCATCCAATTATTTTACCAGATTAATGGCATGGACAGGGAACTCATCATAATTAAAGATAGTTTAGGCAATTTATTATTTATTTCTGCAGCGTATTTAACATAGGGTTATTGGTGATAAAGATAGAGATTGACATTCAGAAAATATATGCAAAAGAGAAAGATAAATTATGTTTAGCTGACAGACAATCTGATAAAATATTTAGTCGGATATGAAAAGGTCAATGTTAAATTCCGAAACAATTCTCTGAAAAATGGTAACTGACATATACACAAGACAACTTATAAGCAAGTACATACAATATCTTGATTTGAACACAGACAGACATACAGTTAGATGAGTGCTGTATCGTAAAAACATGTATCTACTACATGTAAGCAGATGCTCTTAGACATATTGAAACTTTTTTTTCACAACATCTATCAAGGAGTTTATTGTCAGACATATATTTTATACAGTGTAGTAGTGTTAATATAGTTGCATTTGTAATTGTGTTTTATCAGATGATTGATGAATTCACTGATGTGAATGAGGGAGAGAAGGAGTTAATGAAGCTGTGGAACCTCCATGTCATGAAATACAAGTAAGTCATAGAAATGAGAGCCAGTTAAAAATCTCCATGTCATGAAATACAAGTTTTAAATCAATTAAAAATCTCCATGTCATGAAATACAAGTTTTAAATCAATTAAAAATCTCCTTGTCATGAAATACAAGTTTTAAATCAATTAAAAATCTCCATGTCATGAAATACAAGTTTTAAATCAATTAAAAATCTCCATGTCATGAAATACAAGTTTTAAATCAATTAAAAATCTCCATGTCATGAAATACAAGTTTTAAATCAATTAAAAATCTCCTTGTCATGAAATACAAGTTTTAAATCAATTAAAAATCTCCATGTCATGAAATACAAGTTTTAAATCAATTAAAAATCTCCATGTCATGAAATACAAGTTTTAAATCAATTAAAAATTTCCTTGTCATGAAATACAAGTTTTAAATCAATTAAAAATCTCCATGTCATGAAATACAAGTTTTAAATCAATTAAAAATCTCCATGTCATGAAATACAAGTTTTAAATCAATTAAAAATCTCCTTGTCATGAAATACGAGCAAGTCATAAAAGTGGGATTCAGTTATTAACTTGCATGTCAGGAAATACAAGTACATGTCAGCTCATAAAAGTGGAAGTCATTTTATAAACATCTGTCTTGAAATAAGGAGTAACAGTTCTTGTATACATGTATATTGTTCATCATGAGGAAGAATGGCTATATGGTTGATTTCAATTGCTCATTGTAGATGAAGTAAAGATGATGTTTGTTTTGTAGTTTCATTGCGGATTGTCAAATCCCGGAGGCCTGCTACACATTTGTAAGGGAATATGGAGTAGAATTAATCAAAAAGAATCTATCCAAGAACTTCCTCGTCCACATGGTCAACATGTTTGACTTCAGCTTAATTAGACCAGATGTTGTCCACAAGACAATGAGAATGCTAGATGGAGTGGACGATTACATCCAGAGATCATGAGGACAAGAAAGAGATCTGTGTATTAGATTGGAATTTGTATTTATTAGTATCTATATTGAATTGTTATTGTCAACAAATTTTATGACATGTATGTGGCAATATTGAGATGGTTAGATGATTCTTCCGTCCACTAAATTTTTACAAGTCATGATTCTTTAATTAACATGGCATCTATCATGAGCAGGGAATTTTAGTACAGTAATTAATTAAGTGTTTTCTTTTTAAGTTTTTAATGCAGTTGTTCGTGATGCCCTGTTGGGTGTCAGATGAAATATTAGAAAAGAAGATAATATGGCATATACTTTTATTTTGCAAGATCAGTTTTTTTTCTTTCTTTTGCGTAGATACAATAATGTATTTATTTACTAGGCAAAACTTTCGTGACTCATTATTTATTGCTCAAGTCTTCTCTGTGTAAGAGTTTATTTGCAAGAAATAAATTGTCACGAACGGCTAATCGAGTGAAATTGCACGTAAATGATAATCTTGCTAAGAAAATGTGATTTACAGTATTTACTTGGAAATCTGTTACAACTGTTTAAAATTAAGAAATTCAGTACACTATGTCTTGTCAACATTCCACGCTGTTGTGTATTACCAGTATGTTAGTTCGTGGACTTGAGTATGACTTAATTTATTATTTCCTTGAACAAGTGGAATTTAGAAGGCTATTGTATGTGTGTATGCATGTATATATATATATGTATATATATATATATATATATAAATCAATTAGTTTAGTACTTATGATATTTGAATTTTGGTTACGTATTTGTTTCAATAAAAGTATTTTGCAGAACCTAACTATTTTTCTAGATTTTTGATTTTCAGTGTAAGTTGGTACAATGTATCACATTTATTTTGAAATGATATGCATAAATAGTATGTGTACTACTACAGTAAATATCTTGATTCTTTTTGTGGGTGAACATTTTCTTTGTACTTGTACAGTGTATACCTGTGGGTGGGTTTTTTTGGTTTTTTTTAACTTTTATTTTGAAATGAGTCATTGACTCGGGGCCATTTTCCCTATGCATTAAATCAGGTTAAAAAACAATCAGGGATTGAAATAGCCTGCCCACACAAAGCTCAATATATCTGTCGATCACCACCCCTTGATGAAAATTTGGCATTAGTTTTCATGTTTAAAATATTGGAATGAAAGGTAAATGAATGAATTAATAGCTCTACAAATCTTTATCAGTCGAATCACATGTGTTAGTTGTTTTATGAATTTGGAAGTATTAAACATATCATCTATAAAAAATGTGCAATAATCATTTAAAAAGGTATTTGTTCCATCAACATTTGCATTGTTTTCAGTCTTCTAGATGATATTTTATGCCTTTATTGAATCTGTGTACATGTAATTACCAAAGAATTGCTATCACTGTAGAGAAAATAAACTGGACTTTAGGCTTGTATAGATTATAAAATTTGTAAAATATTAAGATCAGTGTTAAATTTAAAGATATATTGTACTGTAAGCATCAGTGAATTTTTCTCCTTTTTTTTTTTTTCCCCATGATTTGATTTCACTTTATCTACAGTGAAAATAATTAAACTGAAGCAGTGGTACAAGTATATTTATTTAATATAATATTAAATCAATTGTAAACTACACTACATTCCAAGCTGTTTTAAACAAGCTTTTGTAAATTAAGGTGAAGTGATTTTACTGAAAACCCAGAAGGAAGATGAGAATATGTTAGAAAATTTAAAATTAATTTTATACTGAAGTGTGTATTTAGAAATGATGATGTAAGAAGTATTTCTAGTAAGGACATGTGCAACATTTCTGACATTTTCTCCCCCCCCAAATTTTTTTCATCTCCTCAATATGAAAAGTTCTTGTATAATAGGTTTATATTTTGTAATGTAGAGGATAGGATAGGATATTGTTTAACAATGACCTGAGTAGCTGAGTGGTTAGATCACCTAACTTATAAGGGTCCTGGATTCAATACCCCATTTTATGAAGATTTTTTTCTCCTTCTTTACTACAGTAGTGCTCATTTACACAGTAGAGTTGAATTTACATTTTTACTTGCAACAACTAGGAATTATCAAAATATACTAACTCAAAAACAGACATGGTAACATACCTCAATTTTTATTTGTAGAAACGAGATGGAATGCAAGGGAATTGTATGTGAAATTTCACGAAAATTTGTATATTGTTGAAAAAGGTTGCACATGTCCTTAAAACTTCAACATATGTAAAAGGTTTGATATGGGGATGAAGACTGTAATGGTAATTCAGAAAGGGAGGAGGGGCTTTAATATTAGTGGGATCTAGTGCCTTGAATCTTGTTGACCTGTTTATCTGGGTGGATTGAGGCATTTTCACAACTATTAGAGGGTATGATGCCATTAAGTACATGTATATAGTGCTTTACAGGGGGTTACAGAATTATTTTGGTTCCATGAAAAAAAGTTGGGCAACTTTTTTTTATTCAAAACCATACCCTTGTCTCCCACTCCCTGTAAAAATAGTATTCACTTTCTTGTTGATGTCTTTGAAGTGTTTTCCAACAAAATCAACAAAATGCATGTTATGTAACATTGTATAGTCAAAGTGCAATATCACACTGGCTATGTTGCAAGGAAATTGTTGTTCCTTTATGAAAGGAGGATATATATTGGAATTTTAAATAGAAATGGATAAAAGGAAGGGGGGGGGGGTATCATTTTAATATGGATGAGGAAGCTGGATACAGCCATTTGGATTCTTTTAAAAGCAATCTGATTTAACTGAGTTCATTGTTCACACCATTAATGTGGTAGATGGAGTTTCCTGTGATGTAGAAGGTGTTGCTATTTATAGTGTTTGCATATCCCATTGTTGAGTCTAGTGGATTGTACATTTATTTTGTAGACATTTTGTATTTATAATGTAAAGGTTGACATAAATTACCGAATTGAATAAATAATATTATATAGTTATTGTATCCTGATTCCTGAATATTTCAAGCACTTATAAATTTCATACTCTATGTGTACATACAGTTATTATTTCAATATTGTCCATTCTCTCCAGATGTATGCAGATGGGGCAAAAAGCCAGCTAATATTATTATCTGTACAGCATGCGTTAACGCAGCAAAGCTTGTGAGTGTTTGTGTAAATAAAAATTGTCAACATGAACAGTTTTCTATGAATTATACAGATAATATTATTAATTGTAAAATTGTGATTTCTATTTCAAGGAAAGAAAAAAATAGGTACATATATATAAACTTTTGTCATTGATATTTGTGTGTCTTCTGAGGATCTGAATGAAGCAAAATTACAGAAGTGAGATACAACACTTTCATTTCCAGATAATGTAAACAAGGTTCGTGCCATATTTTTGTTTACATATAGATTGCTGAATAGAAAATATGAGATGTGACAGACACTGGAAGCTATTTAATTGTGTTCAGAATTAACTTGTAAACTGAAAAAAAAACTGCTTCTGCTTTAAATGAAACTTTCACTAGTATATTTAACCTATTGTATCTCTCTTGTAACTCAAAACCTGTCATTCGAATTTTTTATGACGATTAGAAATACTTCAGTTTAGCATTGAAAACAATAAAAATGGAAAAATTTGAAAATTTTCAGCTCCAATTGTGTCCATGCGTCTTTAATGGTTATGGTTAAAGTTACAGACAAAACTATCATAATAGCACAATTTCACAAAAAATGTTCAAGTTTAGAGTTAATATTGCTGTAAAAAAAGGTAGCTTGATTAGTGCAATACACTCGTTTTCCATGAGACCTGCTACAATAATACACAAAATAGACAAACATATAGATATAATGGATATAATGAAAAGAAGTTGAGAAATTCTAAGGTCAAGAATAACGCAGACTTTAGGCACATCAAATGAACTAGGATTTTACTGTTTTTAAGGGGAATTTTCCATTATTAAATCGGACAACAATGTGAGTCAGACATTAACAACAATGTGAATCGGACATTAACATATAAAATGAACTATAAAAACGACATTTTTGAAGGATTTCAAATTTTTATGCCCCCAGAATCAAAGATTTTAAGGGATGTATAGTTTTTGGCCTAGCTGTCCATCTATGACAAAAAACTTTAACCTTGATCATATCATTTACACCATAAAAGGTAAAGCTTTCATACTTGGTCAAGTATATTCCTTGTGGCAAGATCTTTTCATTGACACCAAAATATTTAACCTAGTGACCTTAACATTGAACTTTGACCTACTTTTAGAAAATTTAAATATAAGTCATATCATTCAAATTATAAGAGGTATTGCTTTTATATTAAGCATGATCATTTCTTGTGAGTTGGACCTTTCCAACAATGCCACATTTTTTGACATTGATCTTTGACCTAGTTTTTTGGAAATTTTCACCAAAAAAATATAACCTTGGTCATATCATTTAAACTATAAAAGGTAGACATCGAGTATTCCTTGAGGAAGACCTTTCCAATGTCACCAAATTGGACCCGGTGAACTTTACATCAACCTTTGACTTGCTTTCAGAAAATTTGAATATCGGCCAAATCTTTGATATCGTAAGAGGTCTTGGGTTTTATTTTAGCATGCACATTTTTGTAAAAATACCTTTCCAACAATACCAGATTTGTTGACTTTGTTACATTGACCAAGTTTTTTTGGAAATTTAATTAATTTTTTTTTACAATGTCTTGCAGCTTCACTTTGTTGAAATCTGAGGGCATTAGTGTTTCACAAACATATCTTGTTTGATAATTATTTTTCCATGGAATCTGAACATTGGGTACCTGGGAATTTAATTTAGTTTAGAAATGGTATCAATTTGTTCAGTTTTACAAAGTAAAGGATTTATGTATTTTCCTGTATATGTCAAATTAACATAAACTCACATAACAGAAGATGATTAATTAGAAGATATCATTTTACTTAATCTTCAATTAGAAGAATTTGACATTTAATACTGATCTTTTAATCAATTTTTGTGAGCAATAAAATTCAGCGCACCTATCAATTTAATTGAGAGCAACAGCTGATTTGTATTCTACAATATGTATCTGTGTACACTGAAGGTAGAATTACATATTCTGTTTAATAATTTTTAAAATACTAGTACATACAGATTTAACCTTCGTAGAGTATCGAGTGCTTTCTTGAGATGGGTTTAATTATGACGGTTTTTTTTTTAAAGATTAAACATGATTTTTTTTCCTTCTTCTTAAGGAATATCATTAATTTTTTAAACTTCAAAATTCTAAAGATAAAGTTGAAAATTTAGAATCATTGTAATTAATTGGTGATTAATTCTGATATTCACTGACGAAAAAAAAATGAATTTTTTTTTTTTTCATTTTTTTTTTTTTATGATTTTAACTATTTATTTAGGAAAATGCCAAAGATGGCTCCTTTTATTCAGTACCGATGTTGTAAATTAATGCATATTATATTAACACAAGTTAATTTCATTTAAAAATCCTCGGACGGTTACATTTAATAATGTTTTCATTAAAAAGAAAATGAAAAAAGTCTATTTAAATGGAATAAATTAGTTCCTCATTGATTTTGTAATGGGGAACCAGATTATCCAAATCCAAACAAAATTACTCTCGCATGACAAGATCCAGCCGAATCATGAAAGTCGTTGGCTTCCTGATATTTCTGCACATTTATTTGGTAAACACGGTTAGATATGAACCGAACTGGAGTTCACTAGATACCAGACCCCTACCAAGCTGGTATGACGAGTCGAAGATTGGGATTTTTCTTCATTGGGGAGTATTTTCCGTCCCTGCCTTCAAGTCAGCATGGTTTTGGTATCAATGGAAAACGTCCAAAGATCCAGACATACTGAAATTTATGAAAGATAACTACCCAGAGGATTTCACGTACGCAGACTTTGCCCCAGATTTCCACGCTACGTTTTATAATCCTGATGACTGGGCTGATCTCTTCAAGGCGTCGGGCGCTAAGTAAGTGAGGGTATTTGTTGTCTGATAAAATTCCTTTTAGCTATAATAATTTTGTGTCAAAAACAATAATTGGAATCTCTTTTCATTTCTTTTGACATTGATTGTAATAAACGCTGAACGGAAAACGCTTGCAGGGAAGCAATTCGTAAAATCATAAGGCTCATTATGACTGAGGAAGCAGAAAGTACAGAGAGAATGGGAAATCGGGAACATGAACATGATTTAAATCACAAATGCGATACAGGACTGAGTTCCAGTATACAAATATAATGTTTATATTTGCAGTTTGCTAGTTTGGACTTTCCCCCTTTTTGTGGAAAGTCGTATTGTACTGTTATGTCAAATTAAAACTTAAGGGTGTTTCCTATTTCCCATCCCACAAAATATAGTAAGGTTGGTAGGTAAAACATTTTTTTTTTCATGAAAGTTTATTCGAAATCTTATTTTATTCAAAATCTTAGTTTGTGATACATTTTAAATACAGTTCTATATGTTACAAATACTTCTCACACATTTTGAAGATCAATAGCAGTCAAAATCGGAGAAACTCAGATGTGAAAAGAAAAGAATTCCAATTTCAAAATTCCCGAATTTTATTTTCTTTATTTAGGGCCAGCAGCAAAAATGTAGGTGGGATCAGGAAACCAGAAACACAGATATATTTTATTTTGGCCTTACTATTTTCTTCAATCTTTTCTTGGCACGTAAAAGAACCCTCACTGCTAAAAGCCATTAGTGCTAAGCATAGGTCTAAATTTGCAGCCCCGTCACCAGTAATAGTGACAGTCGCCGGATAGCTGAAAAATTGCTCAGGCGACTATAAATAAAACAAACAAACAATCTTTTCTTTCTGCCTCCGTGGCCGAGTGGTTAGAGCATCAGACTCAAAATCGCAAAGCCTCTCACCTCTGTTGGCGCGTGTTCAAATCTCAGCCGCAGCGTTATGTGAGCAAGTTTGCCAGTTTACTTGCGGAAGGTCGGTGGTCTCTTCCCAGGTACATTGTATCTGGGTTCTCTCCTCCACCAACAAAAACTGGACGCCACCAGATAACTGAGAAATTGTTGAGTGTGGCTGAAAGCAATAAATAATCAATCAATCAATCTTTCTGCCAAAAAAGCATTTGACACTTTTTGATGTATCAAAAAGTTTTATAGCCCATCATATTCGATATCTTGAAATATGATCAGATGTGACCCTGCAGAAATGAACTTTGACCATTTACAGAGTTATTGGATTCTATGCAGAAATCCTCGTTATCACTACTGTTCTTTAATCGTAAAACATAGGAGCATCAAACCTTTGCTGATCCATAGAGGTGAATAAGTCAAATTCATATTTACATTAAACAAAAGGATTCGGCGACCGTTTATGGGAGTTATTGCCACTTATGTTTTATGATTTCTTCATAAAACATGTCAAACTCCAGAACAATTTGTTGTATAGGCATGGCACCAACTGGAATGGGGTCTTTGACCTTGAAAATTTGGTCAAGGTCTTAAAAAAAAGAATTAAAATAGCATTTTTATACTCGTTCCTGCATGAGATTCCACTAGATGTGATAGTACTCTGCATAAATAATGGCTTCTTATTGTTTTCAATACAATTCATTATAACTCTGATCCTGTTGACCCTGCTGTCAACCCACACCACAGCAATAGAACATTATAGTAAATGTCCCACAATTTCATTTGTGGGGTACATTTTTTCTCTTTAGGGTTTATATCTGTCCACTTCTCTAAAGATAATAAGGGTACATTGTTAATTTTAAATAATTGTAATTCCTTAAAAGGAACTCCCAAACTTTAGACACTAGTGCGATGTTTTTTGTATATGACGTAATGTTGATGTGAATTCTGTTTCTCTAGGTATGTTGTGTTGGTGACAAAGCATCACGAAGGTTTCACATTGTGGCCCTCTGCTGTCTCTTTTAATTGGAATGCTTATGACGTGGGTCCAAAAAGAGACCTTGTTGGTATGGCCATGTTTATAATGATTTTAATATGATACAATGAGTGTTGCTTTGAGTAATGGTCTTATGACTGCCAAAGTTTCAGCCAATCTAACTAGGGTTATTTACAGATGCATGTAGTCAGGGCTCGACATTAATATTTGTCTGCTTGTCTGGTACCAGTGGAAAAAAAATTTGGACCAGTGAATATTGCTGAGCACTTGTCCAATTAGACAAGTGCTTTTATTATGTAAAGAAGTTTCCAAATATTAAAAAGAATGATTGGTGAAAAGTTCATCGGTAGTTCAAAGTTGGAAGCAATGCATGAAAAATGAACTTTGAACCTGATATAAATCGCTATGTAAACTAATTGAGTTGCACTCGATCGGGATCAGTGTTCATTTATGGCGTACTACTTTCAATTTTGTTAAGAGGCATGGCTTTTATGAAATTTGGATTCTCCAGATCATCATCGAGCAAACACGGTCATTGATTCAAGACAGGAAGTCTAGATAAAAGTTTGTTTTATGTGTTTGTTGTTTTTATCAATTGAATAAAATAAAAAATCAATCAAGCAAGTATAAAATGGACTATATTTTAAGTAATACAGTTTTCAAGTTGACAGTATTAGGTCTTCTATGAAAATTTTTCAGTGAAGTTGAAGTTCGGACAAGTAGATATCTTTGTCCCTGGTCCGAATGGACAAGTAGGAAAAAACATCATTGTAGAGCCTTGGTATTTGAATGTAACCTAACTTTGTAATGGGTATTAAGTAGATGCTTACCTATTCAGCATGTAGTTGGTATGTTAGCACCAAGTTTTGCAATGTTTGAATTCCAGTTCAGTTGAGGAAAATCCACTTTCCATATAGTCTTACTCTATCAGTACAACTAAATAGTCATATTTAGTGCCATAAGAAATGGTTATATTGTGTTGTTGAACTTGCAGGTGCTCTGATGGACTCTATCAGAAACAGGACAGACCTTCACTTTGGGGTGTACCATTCTTTGTTTGAGTTCTACAACCCTCTGTACCTCCAGGATGTGGCCAACAAGTACAAAACACAGACCTATGTTAGGGTAGGTACCACTAGTGTGTAGGACTATGTGTTAGTACACAACACAGACCTATGTTAGGGTAGGTACCACTAGTGTGCAGGACTATGTGTCACTGTAAATGAAACAAGACTGATAGAATTCTGCCAAGAAAAGTGAAACGAGTAGAGAAAAATGTAGGACTATGTTGGGGTGTGGAAGTATATGTTGTGTGACTGAACTGTAACTTTTGGTCATTTGTAAAAGTTCAAAGGTTGTAGTAATTAAATTGTTAACCTCTACTACTACATGCATGTTGTGCATGGTTTATAAAAGATTGGTGTATTTGATGTCTAAATTAATACATATAATGCTGCAACTGTAAAATCATTTGTTTCTGTTATCAGGTCAAATATACATGGTTTGAGAAAAATAAAAATCAATGCCATGTTCAGTGAAAATTGATTTTGAGATTCAAGAGATATTTTTCTATTTTAATTCAGGCTCATGTGATTTCCTTTTTAAAAAAAAAAATTACTATGTATATTTTAGAGATGTCATTGAATTTGAATATGTGTGGAAGGGGTTATTAGCTTTGTTGAGAAGGGTCTACTTTTGATGATAGATTTTTTTTATTCTTGCAGTTAGCAAAATACAATTACAGTAAAACAGTAATTTTAGACTGCCTTTGTGTTGTAGAACAAAGCATTGCCTGAGCTGTATGAACTGGTGAATCGATACAAACCTGAAATTGTGTGGTCTGATGGAGACTGGAATGAAAACAGCACCTACTGGAACTCCACAGAATTCCTGGCCTGGCTGTTCAACGACAGGTGATACCAGAGTCTGTGTATACAAAGATGTAGTTTTGATAATGAATGAACAAACCACTGAACACAGTGCAAATATTTTAAAGAGTAAACATACATATATATTGCAAAAGTCTACACTCTAGATTCATGTGCATGTACAACAATGATTTTTGATGTGAGAGATAGGATGGGGAGTTTGGAAGCTTGTGTGTGATCTGTATCTAACACTGACATCAAAGTTTGAATACTGTGATAAGACATATCCTGTAATCTGAGTGTTATCTACATTTACTCCATGTTTAGGTACCAATAGCACTGTCCAAGTCATAGTAAGTACCTGTGGTAATGTAGAGGACTCTTTCATTGTTTTGTAGCCCTGTGAAAGACACTGTGGTGACTAATGACCGCTGGGGAAAAGACGCAAGATGTAAACATGGAAGTTTCTTGAATTGCCAGGATAGGTTTAAACCAGGTATTCTACTATGAAATTCCATTTTTATTTTTATTTTTTTACATCAATATACATTTTTTGATGTTATTAATTTTATGAATATTTCTTTTAAATGGCAAAATTAAATTATGCCTAACATGAAAAGTCTAAGTCCTCCCTTGTAACGGACTTGTCATCTGTTTGTGAAAAAAAATGCATTTGATAAGTCTATAGGAATATACTGAAATAATAATATGATGCTGAATGTGTTACTAATGAATATATTGACATTGGAAGTAAAGTGGAGGGATTGGACATGACACAAGTGCAAGTAAAGATTAGAGTGAGGGGGTGAGAATCATTGAATTAGGCAACCAAACCACAAGTCATTGTGATTTAATAAATAAAAAAAAGACACACACACAATGAGCCCACCTAGCCAAACAAATGTTTTGCCAAGTATGTAAATTTCTGCTTCACCTCACGTATACAGTGAAAGAAATACAATATGGACTTATGTGTGTCATTAAAGAAACTTGTAAATGAATTACATATATGTCATAATTTTGTACATTCATATACAATTCTCCAGTTTTTACATCCAAAGCAAATTTAGTGAGTTTATATGTTACGTGTTGATCTTGTTATTGGCTATGAAATGTGGACATAGGGATGTTGTTGTTCACTTCACAGGTTGATTTTAAAAGAACTTTTTAGTTTTTAGGGGTGGAGGAGGGGTAAATAAATTGATGAATGCTGGGTTCAAATAGATATGGAAAGTAAAATAAGAGTGATATTTAAGACAGTACACTTGTATATATTTAACAGTCTGCTGATATCTTCTCTTTGATCGAAAATTGGGGGGGGGGGGGGGGGGGGGGTTGGGGGGTTGGGTTAGTAAAATGCCTGTTAAAATGAAATTCCTAAGTTGAATTTTTGTAACATACTTATTGTTGAATGTGTAATTCTTCAAATGTGACTTGTTAGTTTTTCTTTAAAATTAAATTTAAATTATTTTTTTTCTAATTCAGTACAAAGTAAATATCAAATAGCTTGCAAATTTGACCTCCGTATACATCCTCAACGGTGATTAAATAATTACAAAAATTAATTTGTGACTCTAATTATTATTTTTTTGTTTTTGTTTTTTTTATATATTTCATTTACATTTTGTTAGTAAATTTGTCTCATAAAATCTACCTTTTCTCTACAATATATTTTTTTAAAATGTGTACTTTAATGAAAATAAATGGATTTAACTGAGGGCGTCAGGACTGGACCTGTGACTTAAATAAAAAAATTTCTACAGGTCAGATTTCTTTTAAAGTTTGATATAATAAAAAAAAGTCTTGTGATTTTCAAAAAAATTATATTACAAGAAAATTTTGCATTACCTGTTCTTTACTACCTTAAGTACTAAATTAGCATATTTTTTACCCATTCATTACTTTCAACAAAACAGCCAATACACCTTTCGACCTTGATGATGTGCCATATTTCGTATTGATTACGTGGACAAATGATACATGTACACTGTACTAAAAAATCTTATGCAACTAATCTGCAACAAAAATGCATTCATTGTCGAGGATGAAAGCAATGTCAAATTTAGAAGAAATAGAAAAGATCCATTGAATGTAACAGTAATGTTAAGGGGAGGTAATTTTATTTCACTGCTTGAGAGAAATCTGAATACAACAGAGATACTATTAAAGGGGAGAAATTCAATAAATTTAATATATTTATGTATCCCCCTACATTTTCATACAACTTATATGTCTTAATTTCTTGCAGTACTATTGACAAATATTTTGAAAGCATTTTTAAAATTATATCCTTAAAGTATCAGTACGTTAATACAGGAAAAATCATCAAGCGCAAGTGGGAAAGCTGTATGACTGTCGACAAGAGGGCATGGACTCATCGACGTCAAATTCAGATAGAAGATGTACTAACGATTGAGGAACTGCTGACAGAAATAGCTGAGACTGTCAGGTGAGTACATTCGCTCTGAGACTGGCTCTCATCCGAGTCTATGTACTGGTTAATTTACACAAATTATCTCACTGTGTTTTTATACATCCTTCTTTAGATGGGAGATATGATTCAGTGATGCATGTCTGTTCAGGATTTCCTATTTCTATTTTCACTTCTCTGTCATATATAAAGCTGAAACATGCTGTGTAGCTTCTTTGTGGGTCTTTTAGATCATGATGCAGTTTAAATCAACCTCTCTTGCAGTTTTACCCTTTATTTGAAATTTAATATAATATGGAGGGTACAATGGCTCCTGCCAGTTTTCAGTTTTTATTAATATTGAAGATGTACATATGGCAAGAATTTTGATTTCCTTGAATTTTTGAGAAAATTACAGGTTGTTAGATTTAAGTCAATTTTGAAGAAATGTTACATAAGAGTGTATGTCAAAGTGTAATGGCTGATGCTACCTTAAGTAACGTTATATTACATGTAACTTGTGGCATTTTTGCCATGTTTGGTAATCAATGTCTCAGAAAACAAACCCCATAATGAAAACACCCTACACAACCTTGTGACAGGCATACACTGCACGTGCTACAGGATTTCTGGTACTCTTGTTCAGAATTCTTCAGTGGCTTCAAAATACAAAAGATTGATTGTTTGTTTCACGTCCCATGGAGAATTTTTCACTCATATTGAGATGTCAAAATACAAAATACAGAAGATGTCACAGAGTGTTTTAGTTGCTGTAGTTAACCTGCAAAGAACATGAATTACACTTGTGATGATTTGATCAATTCATTATCATTTGCCCGCTTTTAACTCTAGTTATGGGGGAAACATCCTAATCAATGTGGGACCCACAGCTGATGGAGTTATCATTCCTGTTTTTGAGGAGAGACTCCGACAGATGGGACAGTGGCTCAAGGTGAATGGGGAAGCCATTTATGAAACCCAGCCATGGTTTCAAGGCACAGATAACGTAACATCTCATGGAATTTGGTAAGTTGATGTGAGAATGGTTATAGATTATGATAAATACTTGATGTATTATGCAAATAACTTAAAATGTCTAATGAGGATGTTGAGCGGTCTTACAATTTGGTGCCAAACTTTTGAATACTGTTGGAAAACGTGTTTTGCATTCCATTAAGGGTCAAAATTGAAAAGCATGTCTAGTTAATGCAAGTTCAAAAGGTCAAAGCCATCATTTACCAGATTTTAATATGAAACAAAATTCAAATTTGAAAAAGTGTATGTGTAGGTGATTGAAAATTGAATGACAATATCTATTTACAGGTACACCACAAAGAAGCAGGGGAATGGGACAGCAGTTTATGGTATCGTCACCAACTGGCCTGATGACAATAGACTTTTGTTAGGTCTGCCAGTTCCCACAGCAACCACACAGGTCACCATGCTGGGTCTGAAAGCTCCACTGAAATGGTCAATGTTTAAGGGTGTCATGGCTGTGGAATTGCCAGTTTTACCCCCAAACAAGATGCCATGCAAGTGGGCATGGGTCATTAAAATGGAGAATCTCAAAAATCAATAAACACTGCGTGATCTTAAGGTAGCTCACTACACCAAGGCTTATACTCTCTATAACACATTGTCACATGATGGCGATTTAAATGTCTTGTAAAATCGTTTGTGTTGATCAGTTTTGTTGTATATTATCATAGCTCAGTGGTCAAAGCATCGGGCTGGTGAACTGAAGATCCTGAGTTCAAATCCACCACAGGCTTTTGTTTATTGACTGAAATACAATTTTGAAAATCATATTTCCTCTCCAGAATTGCATATTTTTGCCTTTTTGACATATATACTTATTACATATATATCTTTTACAATGAAATCATTCCATGCTGATATGAGAAACTCTTTCAAGGTGTAGTAGCCACCTTAAAATCAATGGTAGATTTTTCTCTTACATGTACTCACATTTTCAAAACCAAAACAACTAGTTAATATTGCTGTAAAAGAAGGTAGCTTGATTAGTGCAATACACTCGTTTTCCATGTGGCTTACAATAATACACACAATAGACAAACATATAGATACAATGGAAAGAAGTTGAGAAATTCTAAGGTCATGAATATCTCGGACTTTGGACACATCAAATGAACTAGGATTTTACTGTTTTTAAGGGGAGTTTTCCATTATTAAATTGGACAACAATGTGAATCGGACATTAACAGCAATGTGAATCGGACATTAATTCATGAAATGCACTAATAAAAAGATATTTTTGAAGGATTTCAATTTTTATATCCCCGGAATTAAAGATTTTAGGGGGCATATAGATGTTAGCCTATTTATCTGTCTGTGGCAAAAAACTTTAAACCTTGATCATATGTTTTACACCATAAGAGGTAGAGCTTTTAAATTTGGGAAGTGTATTCCTTTTTGCAAGACCTTTTAATCAACACCAAAATATTGGACTTGGTGACCTACTTTAGAAAATTTGAATATAAGCCATATCTTTCAAATAATAAGAGGTACTGCTTTTATATTTAGCATGTGCATTTCTTGTTAGACCTTTCCAACAATACCACATTTTTTGTCATTGATCTTGGACCTAATTTTGGGGAAGTTTTAAAAAACTTTAACTTTGGTCATGTTGTTTATGCCATAAGAGGTAGACCTTTCATATTCGGCATGTGGTAAGACCTTTCCATCGACACCAAAATCATCCTTGGGATCTTCAATTGATAAGAGCAATATAATATTTATTTGTTGTATTCTACAATGTGTATTTGTGTACATTGAATAAGGATTATATATTCTGTTTGGAATATTATGTTTCAATAGTTTGTAAAATACTAGTACATATTGATTTAATGTCTGTACCATATCAAGTGCTTTCTAAAGATGGGTTCAATTATGACATGTATTTTTTTTTCAAAGATTAAACAGGATTTTTTTTTAATGGACTTAATTATATTGTAGGAAAATGGGTTTCTGTAATTGTTATTGTAAGCTTAATTATATTTACTGACAGCTTTATGATTTTTTCTTTATATATCCAGTTTTTGACTGCATTTGTTTACATGTGCCATATGCTATATATACTCAATTTTACCAGTGTTATTTATAGTTATAATTAAAAATTTTCCTTTAAAGCAATATATTAGTAATATAACCATTTCCTACTTATTATTATTATGTACCAAATTTCTTGAGCACTTTTTTCATGTATAAAACACATTCAAAAGTACTTTACATCATAATAAAATGCCATATCATATATGATTGATTGATTATTTATTGCTTTCAGCCACACTCAACAATTTCTCAGTTATCTGGTGGCGTCCAGTTTTTGTTGGTGGAGGAGAGAACCCAGATACAATGTACCCGGGAAGAGACCACCGACCTTCCGCAAGTAACCTGGCAAACTTGCTCCATATCATATTAAAAAAAATACCAAACATATAAAACAGAATTTATTTTTTTTTGTATTATTATGCTAATTACTTCAGTGGCATGGTGTTAATCCATGTACTAATTGTGTAAATAACTAATTTTAAATGTGATTTACTAAGCATGTTATTAAAGGTGGGTGCCATATTTGTTTACTAAGTCCTATTTTTATTTGACTCTGATCTTCGGGTCAGTGTTGTTTATGTTTCAAATGGCTTTTTGCCACGAAGAGGGTACTTCTAACGGAAGTGTTGAATCTTTATTATATTGATGTCATTAGATATACTTATAAGTTATTTTGGTTAAAGATACTTGATAGTAGTTCTGTAAAATACTCCTATGCAATAATTATGTTTTGATGGGGTGGATTGAATAGTTAATTGGTATATATTTCTGGAGTAAACTTCACAATTGATTCAATAAATTTGTAAAGTTTAAATTGGAGTTATTTTTCACAAACATTAGATTGTTGTCAAGGAAGACAACTGGTGGCAGCTACTATAATATCAACCGCTCGGCCATTACAATATCATTTATTTTTTAAAATTCAAAATTCTGGGAATGAAGAATCATTGTAATTAATTGGTCATTAATTTCTGATACTCACTGAGGGAAAAATTTTGTATGTTTGGAAATCATACCCTCTATGCTCCTTAACTGACCAGGACTTGTCCCCAGCTTGTAAAATTAAGTTGTAATTTAAAAAAAAAAAAAAAATTGTAACAGTCTGTGGTATCAAACTCTTTTTTAAGATTATAAACCTGGCTTTTAACATAATATACCAAGAATGACTCCTTTTAACCAGTACTGTTGTTGTAAAATAATGCATACTATAATCCTCGAACGGTTACATTTAACAATGGTTTCTTTTTTCTTTTCTTTTTTTTATTATTTTTACTGCCGGGTATACACCGTCTTACCGTTTTTGGTTTTTATGCAATAAATTAGTTCCCCTTTGATTATGTGAAGGGGAACCAGTTCATCAAACCAAAACAAAATTCTCACATGACTAGATCAAGCCGAGTTATGAAAGTCGTTGGCTTCCTGGTATTTTTGCACATTTATTTGGTAAGCACGATTAGATATGAACCGAACTGGAGTTCACTAGATACCAGACCTCTACCAAGCTGGTATGACGAATCGAAGATTGGGATTTTTCTTCATTGGGGAGTATTTTCCGTCCCTTCCTTCAAGTCAGCATGGTTTTGGTATCAATGGAAAACGTCCAAAGATCCAGACGTACTGAAATTTATGAAAGATAACTACCCAGAAGATTTCACGTACGCAGACTTTGCCCCAGATTTCCACGCTACGTTTTATAATCCTGATGACTGGGCTGATCTCTTTAAGGCGTCGGGCGCTAAGTAAGTAAGGGTGTTATATAAGGCTGAAACGATACGCCTCCTTCACGATACGATACGTATTGCAATACTTCTACCACAATTCAATATTTTCAATACGATACTGTGTGACCACTGTTTTCTTTAAATAAATAACATAGTGTATTTTTGACAGAACAGTCATTAGGCAAATCACCTTTTTTTCAAAATTTCTAACACTGACTAATATATTAAAGCTAATGTGTTTTTGAACTCGATCATCCCTATTAAAACTTCCATAAACCCTAATTCCATGGAGAGTTTTTAATTTTTAAAATAGCTTATATGAAGTTCAGAAATGCATCAGTTATGTTAATTAGTGTTATAAACGTTTAATAACCAAAACAAAAAAATGCAGCTTGACTGATGGATAATTTATTTTCAAATATTGAAAAAAAAAAAGGGGGGGGGGGGGGTACATGTGCACTTACAAAGTCCATGCTATATGAACCTGTGCTGACTGTATTATAAAGTAAAATATCTTCATAATCGGACGGAATATTTTTAAAGACTTACAAATCCCATTCAAGTCTATATTCATTACAAATATTTTTCACACATTTTGAAGATCAGTAGTAGTCAAGAATGAAAATTAGAGAAACACGAACGTGAAAAGAAAAGAATTCCAATTTGAAAATTCCAGAATTTTATTTTTGTTATGTATCATCAATAAGATATTTAGGGTTGGAAAACCAGAAACACAGATATATTTTATTTTGGCCTTATTATTTTCTTTCATGTTTTCTTTCCACTAAAAAAAGCATTAGACACGTTTAGACATATTGGAAAGTTTTATAGCCGATCATATTCGATATCTTGAAATATGACCCTGTAGAAATGAACTTTGACCATTTACAGAGTTATTGGACTTTACGTAGAAATCCTTGTTATCACTACTCTTCTTTAATCGTAAAACATAAGGAGCATCAAACCTTTGCTGAACCATAGAGGTGAATTAGCGGAATTCATATTTACATTAAACAAAAGCATTCAGTGACCCTTATGTTTTATGATTTCTTCACAATACATGTCAAACTTGAGAACAATTTGTTGTAGGGGCATGTCACCTTCTGAAATGAGATCATTGACCTTGAAAATTTGGTCAAGGTCTTAAAAAATATGAAAATAACATTTTTATACTCTTTTTCCTGCATGAGATATCATTGAAATACGATATACATAAGTATTGTCTTCTTATTACTCTCAAAATAATTCATTACAGCTCTGAATTTGACCCTTCTGTCAACCCACACCACAGCAATAGAACATGATAGTAAATGTCCCACAATTTCATTTGTGGAATACATTCATTCTCCTTAGAGACTATATCTGTCCACTTTTCTAAAGATAATAGGGGTACATTGTTAATTTTAAATAATTGTAATTCCTTAAAAGGAACTCCCAAACTTCAGACACTAGTGCGATGTTTTTTGTATATGACGTAATGTTGATGTGAATTCTGTTTCTCTAGGTATGTTGTGTTGGTGACAAAGCATCATGAAGGTTTCACATTGTGGCCCTCTGCTGTCTCTTTTAATTGGAATGCTTATGACGTGGGTCCAAAAAGAGACCTTGTTGGTATGGCCATGTTTATAATGATTTTAATATGATACAATGAGTGTTGCTTTGAGTAATGGTCTTATGACTGCCAAAGTTTCAGCCAATCTCACAAGGGTTATTTTAGTAATAAATTGTTACGTTTTGTGAAATATAGTTTTATAAATCAGATGTTGTGTGCAAACAAATTAAATAACGCACGTTAGCGCATTATGAAAATTTGTCTGCACACGCCGTCTGATTTATCACACTATATTCCACAAAAAGTAACAATTTATTGCTTATATTTACATTATAAAATTTTTTATTCTGCCCTGAATTTTATTATGAATTTCAAATTCCCTGCTCATCATGGAGGTAAAAGTGCAAATATTGGAACAGCCATTCATTTGCATAGGAAAATAGTCCACAAAGTAAAATATTGTAACTTCCTTATTGCTTCATTTCTTTAAAATAAAAAATTAAAATTGATCAAGGTTAAGAGTTTTAATGATGATTAAGCATTTAAAACAATGCAAACAGTTAACAACAACAATACACAATCAGCGTAGGGGCTTCCGGTTTACCACCATGTTTATTTCTGTAAGTTGAAGGTGCATGACTGGGGCGTATGAATACCATCAGATTTATAGCCTGATAAATTTGACAAGTATCTAGTGCTTTTTTAAAAAAAAACCCCAAAAAACAAGTAAATGTAAATATTTATATATGCAAGATGTAGTTTGAATATAAACTAACTTTGTAATGGATATCAAGTAGATGCTTACCTATTCAGCATGTAATTGGTATTTTAGCACCAAGTTTTGCAATGTTTGAATTCCAGTCCATTTGAGGAAATTCTCTTCTCCAAATAGTCTTACTCTATCAGTACAACTAAATAGTCATATTTAGTGCCATAAGAAATGGTTATATTGTGTTGTTGAACTTGCAGGTGCTCTGATGGACTCTATCAGAAACAGGACAGACCTTCACTTTGGGGTGTACCATTCTTTGTTTGAGTTCTACAACCCTCTGTACCTCCAGGATGTGGCCAACAAGTACAAAACACAGACCTATGTTAGGGTAGGTACCACTAGTGTGTAGGACTATGTGTTAGTACACAACACAGACCTATGTTAGGGTAGGTACCACTAGTGTGTAGGACTATGTGTTAGTACACAACACAGACCTATGTTAGGGTAGGTACCACTAGTGTGCAGGACTATGTGTCAGTGTAAATGAAACAAGACTGATAGAATTCTGCCAAGAAAAGTGAAACGAGTAGAGAAAAATGTAGGACTATGTTGGGGTGTGGAAGTATATGTTGTGTAACGTTTGGTCATTTGTAAAAGTTCAAAGGTTGTAGTAATTAAATTGTTAACCTCTACTACTACATGCATGTTGTACATGGTTTATAAAAGATTGGTGTATTTGATGTCTAAATTAACACATATAATGCTGCAACTGTAAAATCATTTGTTTCTGTTATCGGGTCAAATATACATGGTTTGAGAAAAATAAAAATCATGCGATTTCCTTATTTAAAAAAAATACTGTGTATATTTTAGAGATGTCATTGAATTTGAATATGTGTGAGAAGGGGTTATTAGCCTTGTTGAGAAGGATTTACTTTTGATAATAGATTTTTTTTATTCTTGCAGTTAGCAAAATACAATTACAGTAAAACAGTAATTTTAGACTGCCTTTGTGTTGTAGAACAAAGCATTGCCTGAGCTGTATGAACTGGTGAATCGATACAAACCTGAAATTGTGTGGTCTGATGGAGACTGGAATGAAAACAGCACCTACTGGAACTCCACAGAATTCCTGGCCTGGCTGTTCAACGACAGGTGATACCAGAGTCTGTGTATACAAAGATGTAGTTTTGATAATGAATGAACAGACCACTGAACACAGTGCAAATATTTTAAAGAGTAAACATACATATATATTGCAAAGGTCTACACTCTAGATTCATGTGCATGTACAACAATGATTTTTGATGTGAGAGATAGGATGGGGAGTTTGGAAGCTTGTGTGTGATCTGTATCTAACACTGGCATCAAAGTTTGAACACTGTGATAAGACATATCCTGTAATCTGAGTGTTATCTACATTTACACCATGTTTAGGTACCAAAAGCATTGTCCAAGTCATAGTAAGTACCTTTGGTAATATAGAGGACTCTTTCATTGTCTTGTAGCCCTGTGAAAGACACTGTGGTGACTAATGACCGCTGGGGAAAAGACGCTAACTGTAAACATGGAAGTTTCTTGAATTGCCAGGATAGGTTTAAACCAGGTATTCTACTATGAAATTCAATTTCTTTATGTCAATATACACCTTTTGATATTATTAATTTCCTGAGCATTTCTTTTAAATGGCAAAATTAAATTATGCCTAACATGAAAAGTCTAAGTCCTCCCTTGTAACTGACATGTCATATATTTGTGAGAAAAAAAATCCATTGATAAATCTTTAGGAAATATGACATAAAGCAACATTTTACACAATGAAATGCTTTCTTTGTTGTTTTATCGAGTGATGAAAAAAATTCATGCAAATTTTTCCGCAATGATTACTCTGTCGCCGAAGAAAGACAATTTATTTTTTTTATATCAATATATTTAGATATTTTTTAAAAATATAAACTAGATTTAAGTACTAAAACAGCATATTATTACTTTAAACAAAACAGCCAATACACCTTTCGATCTTGATGATGTGCCATATTTCGTATTGATTACGTGGACAAATGAATACATGTACACTGTACAAAAAATCTTATGCAACTAATCTGCAACAAAGATGCATTCGTTGTCAAGGATGAAAGCAATGTCAATTTTAGAAGAAATAGAAAAGATCCATTGAATGTAAACAGTAATGTTAAGGGGAGGTAATTTTACTTAAACAGAGATGCTATTAAAGGGGAGTACTTCAATAAATTTAATATATCTGTGTATCCCCCTACATTTTCATACAACTTCTATGTCTCAATGTCTTGTAGTACTATTGACAAATATTTTAATAGCATTTTTAAAATTGTAAATTTAAAGTATCAGTACATAAATTGTTCAACAGGAAAAGTCATCAAGCGCAAGTGGGAAAACTGTATGACTGTTGACAAGAGGGCATGGACTCATCGACGTCAAATTCAGATAGAAGATGTACTGACGATTGAGGAACTGCTGACAGAAATAGCTGAGACTGTCAGGTGAGTACATTCGCTCTGAGACTGGCTCTCATCCGAGTCTATGTACTGGTTAACTTACATAAATTATCTCACTGTGTTTTTATACATCCTTCTTTAGATGGGAGATGTGATACAGTGATGCATGTCTGTTCAGGATTTCCTATTTCCATTTTCACTTCTCTGTCATATATAAAGCTGAAACATGCTGTGTAGCTTCTTTGTAGGTCTTTTAGATCATGATGCAGTTTAATTCAACCTCTCTTGCAGGAGTTTTACCCTTTATTTGAAATTTAATATAATATGGAAGGTACAATGGCTCATTCTAGTTTTCACTTTAGGACCTTCTTATTTAAAGAGTGTTTTTATTAGTATTGAAGATGTACATATGGCAAGAATTTTGATTTCCTTGAATTTTTTAGAAAATTACAGGTTGTTAGATTTAAGTCAGTTTTGAAGAAATGTTACATAAGAGTGGCTGATGCTACCTTAAGTAGCGTTATATTACATGTAACGTGTGGCATTTTTGCCATGGTTGCTAATCAATGTCTTAGAAAACAAACCCCATGATAAAAACACCCTACACAAGCTTGTGACAGGCATACACTGCACGTACTACAGGATTTCTGGTACTCTTGTTCAGAATTCTTCAGTGGCCTCAAAATACAAAAGATCGATTGTTTGTTTCACGTCCCATGGAGAATTTTTCACTCATATTGAGATGTCAAAATACATAATACAGAAGATGTCACAGAGTGTTTTAGTTGCTGTAGTTAACTTGCAAAGAACATGAATTACACTTGTAATGATTTGATCAATTCATTATCATTTGCCCGCTTTTAACTCTAGTTATGGGGGAAACATCCTAATCAATGTTGGACCCACAGCTGATGGAGTTATCATTCCTGTTTTTGAGGAGAGACTCCGACAGATGGGACAGTGGCTCAAGGTGAATGGGGAAGCCATTTATGAAACCCAGCCATGGTTTCAAGGCACGGATAACGTAACATTTCATGGAATTTGGTAAGTTGGTGTGAGAATGGTTATAGATTATGATAAATACTTGATGTATTATACAAATAACTTAAAATGTCTAATGAGGATGTTGAGTGGTTCAGTTTTACAATTTGGTGCCAAACTTTTGAATACTGTTGGAAAATGTGCTGCATTCTATTAAGTGTGAAAATGGAATAAATATTTTGGTAAAAGCATGTCTAGCTAATGCAAGTTCAAAAGGTCAAAGCCATCATTTACCAGATTTTCATATGAAACAAAATTCAAATTTGAAAAAGTGTATGTGTAGGTGATTGAAAATTGAATGACAATATCTATTTACAGGTACACCACAAAGAAGCAGGGGAATGGGAGAGCAGTTTATGGTATCATCACCAACTGGCCTGATGACAATAGACTTTTGTTAGGTCTGCCAGTTCCCACAGCAACCACACGGGTCACCATGCTGGGTCTGAAAGCTCCACTGAAATGGTCAATGTATAAGGGTGTCGTCATGGCTGTGGAATTGCCAGTTTTACCCCCAAACAAGATGCCATGCAAGTGGGCATGGGTCATTAAAATGGAGAATCTCAAAAATCAATGAACACTGCATGATCTTAAGGTAGCTCACTACACCAAGGCTTATACTCTCTATAACACATTGTCACATGATGGCGATTTAAATGTCTTGTAAAATCGTTTGTGTTGATTAGTTTTGTTGTATATTATCATAGCTCAGTGGTCAAAGCATCGAGCTGGTGAACTGAAGATCCTGAGTTCAAATCCACCACAGACTTTTGTTTATTGACTGAAATACAATTTTGAAAATCATATTTTCTCTCCAGAATTGCATATTTTTTGCCTTTTTGACATATATACTTATTACATATATATCATTGTATCTTTTTTATGATCAAATAATTTTGTGCTGATATGAAAAACTCTTTCAAGGTGTAGTGAGCCACCTTAAAGTTAATGGTAGATTTTTCTCTTACATGTACTCACATTTTCAAAACCAAAACAGATAGTGCTTTACATCACCAACAACTTTTTTTTTCCATAAAAAATGCAAAAGTATCTGAGTAGTGGGTTCTGGGTAACGGTTGGGGGGGGGGGGGGAGAGAGAGAGTTAGAGAGGTGCTGATACTGACAAAATATTCTTCACACTTCGTTGTGAACTACACTGATCATTAATGCTGAATACTCTCACTCATCATTAATGCTGAATACTCTCACATGTGTGTTTGACAGCACAATACTTTCATTTCTTTTATTGAGGAATAATGCAGTTTTATGGCTTGATATACATGCATTTTGAAAACTACATGTACAGACAAACAAGTATCAACAACATTTCAGTGTCAGGCTAACGTTGGACTGGCCACAAGCCTCGCATCATCATTGGAAAAGTAATCTACACTTAATGTAGCTGATAAACTTGTAGATGGTGTCTTTATGTAGAGTGTACATGAACTTCACGTTAAGTATCATGAAATGCATTTCATATATTATTACGGTATCCGATCCACAAAACACAAATTGTTTTTCTTCAAGAATCAATTATTACATACTTAAAAAAAAATTTCCTATCAAAGATAATTAACATACACAGTGATTCACCAAAAGATTTTTCAAAATTAGAAGACATGTAAGTCTGTTACGAAGATTTACATTAATCCCTTGAGAAGCATATATTTCTGACATTTAAGGTAAATTAAGAGTACGATTTCCAAAGAAAGCTCGTAGTGATAAGATTCATGTAACCGCAGTCTTTCAAAATATGCAAAGAAAAGTCACCATACAAATGATGAAATTTAAAGGGAGATAACTCAGATAAATAAAAACCCTTACACATTAGGAGTAGATATAAGCATCTTTATCTCACTAAAAATTCAACATTTTGTTTTCACAAGAAATTCAGTGCTACCATTGTTTACTTTTTGTGAAAATATTACTGAATACATTCCATGCATCTATGTAATTATATTTACAGCTATAAACTACATGTATATGCCTATCCGTGCCGTAGACTCCAAGGCTTGAAGTACACTGTATTCACATTTTCAGAGACATGCTGTATATATGGGTTTTTTTATTCATTGAATTGATGAAATTATGTCAAGGTTATTTCATTCCTATTATAAATTGGAATTGAACCTAACAAGCTTTGAAATAAGTATGGGCAAATTGTAAACATTTCCTAAAATTTTGGCCAACTTTGGGTCATATGTCACCTTTTCCAATCCCACTTTCTTTTACTTTTAAAGGGACTGGCTCATGATTTCTCCAAAATTTCATTTTTCACTTTCTACTGTCTAATGTGTTTAAAAAGTTTCACACAAAAAATTAAAGTTATACAATGTGATGAAAACTCATTGTAGCGCGTTCATTATTTGTTTTGTAAATAAAGATAGAGGTATGGTTTTGTTTACCAAGTTTTCAAAATGTAAGGTTATTGATTTAAGTTTGTTTTATAAATCACATTTCAAGTATTCTTTAGGTAAAATGTACCATATAAAAGTTGAATTGGTGACTGTGCAAAATTAACACAACATTATCATTTCCCTGGTAAACACACAAAAGACTTGCGTTTTTCTTTACATAACAACAGAATTAAGGCAAGGATATTGCTCTTATCCTTGCATTCAGAAGATCTAAATTTTGGTTACCACCTTTAAATGAGTTGTATTTTTAATGTTTAATTTAAAAAATAAAATAAAAACAATTGTGGGCCAGTCCCTATCTTGTATAAATACCATGTCTTCATCGTTCTGGTGATAGAATTTGGACAGTTTGAATTTGATATTTTTGATTACGAAAATAATGAAATCAGTATGAGCATTTTTACTCAAATACTGGGAGCTGTGAGATAATACAAGACTTGAGCCAATTGCTAATCCCTGTTACATGTTTGCATGTCTGATATTTGTTTCACACACTGAATGGCTGCATGTCAAATAACAAAGCCTGGCATAATAAATACCTGGTAGTCGTGTGTTTGTGAAGTACCTATACATGTTACCTGTACATGTTACTGTTGTGCAAGATCTGATTTCAATATTTGTTGCATTTATTTGGTTTTGATATTACATTTGTCATCAACTTCGTATCTAGATAATAAAAAAATCACCAAACATTGTGCAAATGTTCATCTTGAGGTTTCTGATGAATTGCATTTAATGTGTTACATGCAACTGCTAATGAGATCTCAGATTGAGGGGGGGGGGGGGGTTATTGTTTTTTTACTTCTTTGTCTTCAACTGTCTTCTAAGTCATAACATTTAAAAATAATTTAGTATTTGGTAAATGAAGGTGAATGTCAAAGGTTTATTACAGTGAAAGGTAAAGCCAGAAACATCAAGGCAGTGTTTTCCACTACAGAATTTATCCCTGGTCAGGGAAGTGATCTTCACACACTTGCTCTTCTTGTCATAGCAGCTGTTAAATGTGGTTATCCATGTACATTGTATATGTTCTTTTATAATGTGCAATCTAGTTATTAGTCCTTGGTGTACAATACTGAAAGTATTGTCTGTGTAATTTTTGTAACTTCCCATTATTTATATTTCTATACTTAGATCAAAGATCTCGAGAGTCATGTTTTTAGCCTGTAAAATTTTGTGGGTCAGTCCACAGCTTCAACTTTAATCATTGCTTTTGAGCTTTACATACGGAACAGAATTCAGATTCGGTCAAATGAATGGCTTTATGACTGTAAAAGTTGAGGTTATTTCCAGATCAGTATTAATCTTAACTGTACTTAGTCAAGTCAAATTCAAAACTTTTTTGGCTCAAAATTGACCTTGCTACAACTGGACTTGACCAATTTCATGCTTCTTAACCACCTTTTACAAATGGTTGAACAGTAACTTTATGAACCGACTTGATAAATCTCTCGGACAATAACATTTACATAATGAATCGACTTTGTAAATCACTGTGACCAGAAATACGTAATGAACCGACTCTGTAAATCAATGTGACCATAAATACGTAATGAATCGACTTTGTAAATCACTGTGACCTGATCTATGTAACGAATCGACTCTGTAAATCACTGTGACCAGATATACATAACGAATCGACTCTGTAAATCACTGTGACCAGAAATACGTAATGAATCGACTTTGTAAATCACTGTGACCAGAAATACGTAATGAATCGACTTTGTAAATCACTGTGACCAGATCTATGTAACTAATCGACTCTGTAAATCACTGTGACCAGATCTCTGTAACTAATCGACTCTGTAAATCACTGTGACCAGAAATACGTAATGAATCGACTTTGTAAATCACTGTGACCAGATCTATGTAACGAATCGACTCTGTAAATCACTGTGACCAGATCTATGTAACTAATCGACTCTGTAAATCACTGTGACCAGATATACATAACGAATCGACTCTGTAGATCACTGTGACCAGATATATGTAACGAATCGACTTTGTAAATCACTGTGACCAGATATACGTAATGAATTGACTCAATAAATGCCTCAGACCAGTAGAAATGCGAACATATACATAATGAATCGACAGAAATCTATCCCTCAGTGAATGCTTGAAAAGGATTAAAACAATATATATGTAATTAGTTGTCCATATTGACATTTTGGTGTTTTGAATGGCTAACATTTATTTTCTATATG
The DNA here is from genome assembly GCA_024699665.1 of Ostrea denselamellosa. Lineage (NCBI taxonomy): Eukaryota > Metazoa > Mollusca > Bivalvia > Ostreida > Ostreidae > Ostrea > Ostrea denselamellosa. The sequence continues at coordinate 24,655,803 of JAMZEH010000020.1, forward strand.
TAATATTAGAATAAAATATTATACATTAATACTTTGTGGAGTTATTTTGGTATCATTCACAATATTCCCTCAATCAGTTTTCATGATATGAGCATGTAGCTATGGAGACTGGTTTCTGGAACAAACACTTGGTATGTGGAGGGAAACTTGATGCCGAGTGAATCCTTGTAAGAGGATATTCTAGCTCCATCATGCTTTGCACTAGACACAGCGAGGTTGTCCCAAACCTTGATGGTTTGGTGGTCATCTGTCTGGAAATGTGGTGTATATTTTGCACATGATCTGCAATGTAGATGAAGTGACCTTTAAGAAAGAAAACCAGATATGACTACTTTAAATAAATATGGAAAAACTCAATGATGGTTATATTTGATCTGAAATGGAGTAAAATTCAAACTGGCTTAAAAAAAGTACATCGATATTCCACTATAATGCTTGCATTTTGTGTATACAATGTCCCAATTCTGTGGAATTTTTTTTAAACAACAAGAAAATGACCAATATCGGCATGAGTGTTGCTTCAGAAAAAATGTGCATACATTGTACAAGAAATAACATGCAACAGTAATCGGAATAGAAAGAAATATCAGTTTCGAAATATTATGTCTGTTATAAACATGTAAATACCCACACATTACATGTAACCTAAATATGTGTGAGATCAACATCAAACCTTTGGATGATGCCATAAAAACTGAGGCCCCATGTTGCAACAGGTGTGGCTTGATACAAATCCCTCCCTGCTGAAAGGCCATAAATGCCAAGCATGGGCCTAAATTTTGCAGCCCTTTTCACTGGCAATGGTGATGTCTCATATGAGTAAAACAAAACTCTTCAGCGGGATATTAAACCAACATCATGCTGCACATTATAATTACGTAAATATTAATTAAGATTTTGCACAATGGCCATGCTCTGTACTTAAACTGTGGGGCCTCCGTGGCCAAGTGGTTAGAGCAATGCACTCAAAATCATAAGGTCTCTCACTTCTAGTGGGCGCAGGTTAGATTCTCGCTCGCACCGATATATGTGAGAAAGTTTGCCAGTTTACTTTCAGAAGGTCGGTGGTCTCTTCATGGGTACATTGTATCTGTGTTCTCTCCTCCACCAATAAAAACTGGATGCCACCAGATAACTGAAAAATTGTTCAGTGTGGCAGAAAACAATAAACTATCAATCAATCAGGTACTTAAATTGAGATTTTTTTTTCAGTTACCGAGAACAAAATTCATGATAATTTACATACCGCTATAGATGCACAAATTGACAACATTTGTTGATTTTAGGACTACACAAGTTCCAAAAGGGTTATGACATTTATGGCCAAATCATCTTAACTATAGGTCACAGTGACATTCATTTAAGGCATGCCACACCTTCAGCTAAAGATGCATTATTTGACCAAGGTCGATGATTCTACACCAAATAATTCCAGTTATGAGTCAGACAGGATTTTGCCATGTCATCTTAATCAAAGGACACAGTGACCTAACTTTAAAGTGTGACCTATCCTCTACCTAAAATGCAAGTTTGATCATTCTAAATACTTAAATACTGAGACAGTATTTAAGTTTTGAGCTAGATACAAAGTAGGACAGACATGATTGCAATAACATAATACGTCCCATCTTGGACAGGCATATAAAAAAAATCATTGTGGTGTTTGAATGGCATGGTAAATTTTGGCCCCCCCCCCCCCACCCACCCAATTTTATTTCATCCAATCAGAATTGATATAGGAAATTTAAAACTGGGCAAATATAAATTCATTTATAACTTTTGCATACCAAAAAAATACTTTAAACATTCAAAATTTTGCAAAATCATTTTCCAATGCACCTGAGGAAAACACAAAATGAAGTGAAAATTTCCCTGTATACAGTAACCTAATGGTAAATAAATTCAATTATTTCTGTCTTTAACTCTTCAGAGACATAGGACGATGCTGAAACACATGATGATGTTTTTCTATCACAGTCCCTATTTTCTTTGACTAAAATACAGTGGTCACCAAACCTACTTCTGAAGTGAATGCACTGCATGAAATTTTAAACATAAAATCGTTAAACCTGAAAGTGAATTCAGAGATATCGCAGTGATGTCAAACTGACCATTTCCTTGGTTCTGTTGTAAGTGAAGAACTGTGGGAAGGTGACTGGTATTTCCTGATGGTGAAATTGAGCCCCAGTGTCACTCTGTGTATTCTCTATCAGGGCCTCTAGACATTCACAAAAATATTCGTAGGCTGGGGCCACAACATCCTTATCTTCTAATGTGAAAATGTACCTAAAATCCACCAACAAACTACATATCTCAAGCTTGGTCTCCTTAGCTGTGACAGCTGCTGGATGTTATATACATGAGTACTTAATAATTTGTAAAAATCCCCATTCAGCACGAGTTTGTGAGAATGTAAAATCACATGCTACACACTGAAGGATGTGCACCTCTACAGTCAAAGGATTAATGCACTGTAAATGAGAGCAACACTTGATTTTGCAAGAGACACTTCTCAAAACATAACAAGAATATTATTTTTACATGCTAGTAATGATGGAATCAACAGTATTGGTAAATAAACTCCACACCTACATTCAAATCAATGAATGAAAAATAAGTACAGGTGAATTTACGTGAACCTAATCAATATATCCTGTTGAACTTCAGGCCTGTTCTGAAAATTGGAGGACTGGAATTTTAAATTTGTTTCCAAAATTAACATCTTACATTTGCCAGTGCATATGGCTATTAAAAAATACACAACATTAATCAAATGGTATGAGGACGTATATTTCCTATTCAAAAAGTTGCAATTTGAGCATAAATTACCACTAACCATATTTTTTTTTGTGTTTAACTATCAAAAAACAATGCACTCCATGAAGAGAATATAATCCAAACAACAGGCTGATTACTTCAGAGGTGTAGTATATACATAGACTGATATCTTAAATTTAATTGACAAAGGAAACGATTGCTGAACTGCACTCATATTACCTTTTCTCCAGGCTAACATACAATGACTTGGATGGTGGATTCAACATGATGCTGTATATAGTGTTCAAAAATGCGGATGTCAGTTTATCATCATATATAACTGAAAATATAGAAATAATAATAGAATAGAAAATAAATCTAGCATGATTGCTTGAAAGGAGAGATGGAAAATTCTATACAAGTTTATCTTGTAATTTTAACAAATTTGAAACATGAAATTACTTTCATTATTATACCTTACCATCACCTGATATGAATATCTGTGCATCATTTATTTGACCAATGTCCTCCTCCCTCAGGGTATACTTGCCGCAGTCTAAAATTTTATTTTATACTTTTTCATGATGCATTCAGTCAAGGGAAGAAATGATTCAGTCACATGGTATTAACATGTAACTGGCTAAAGTTTGGCATTCTGATATTGCACTGTATTTACAAAGTCTTTTAAATTAATTACATAGACTTTTTTTTTAGTTTTAAGAAAATCATGGTGGAATGGAATACATGAAATTGGGATCCTGTTTTATAAATGATAGGTAAAATATTATGCATAAATTCATGCTCTGTGGAAACATCATTCGAGACATTTCGTTCAGTTTTGGTCAGAGCAGTAATGGGTACTCTCTCGTATTTATGAACCCAATAAATTATTATCTTATAATAGTAATGACCAGTGTATGTTTCTGATCCACAAATTTAAAGTTTCTGTGCCATGCTTGGAAATTCTATTTTCAATGAAAGAGAATGTGCCACAAGAAACTCCACAGAACTCATTGAGAGTTACCAGCAACATGGCCTGACGACATCCAGTCAAGATGACAGACACGGTAATTCTTCTCCTTCCACAGATGTAGGCAGTTCCAGTTCTGGTTCAAGTTATGTTCAGCAAGTCGTAAAACATCTTCTGCTGAATCTTAATGTTGAAAAATGTTGTTATCAATAAATGTGAAGAGTATTAAGAACTGGAGCAAAAACATCAAATGTTGTTATCAATAAATGTGATAAGGAATATAACACATGCTAAATATCTAAGTCCTGTCTTTAATTTACAGCGTGATATTATGCAATCTCATATATATATATATATATATATATATATACACACACACACACACACAACTCCAGTGAACATTCTCTGATAAAACAGATGACCAAAAAAGTAATTCCTAAATTTCAAAGGTGACAGTAAAAATCTCTTGTTAGGGATGTCGTGATACAATTTTTTGTTTTTTGGTTTTTTTCTGTTGCACATTGAATAATTTAGATCTTGCTTAAAACTACCCATGAAATCATTCCTCCATGAAATGTAAAGGTGAGTTACATTACAAAGAAAGAATATTTGTCATTGCATTTTTCATTCATTAAATCAAGACTTCAACAACCAGTATTCTAACCCACCCACCCCTTCACAAATAAGTAGTTTCACAGAATATGAAATCATCACCTTTTAGCTCTAAAGAAAATCTTAGATACTTAACCTAACATACATGTGCATGTATCATACTCTGTAAAAACCCATGCTTCTTTAATGGAGAACATTTTACTACGTCACCAAAAGTAACATTTGGAGGAAAGAACATTTCCAGTCAGCTTCTTGTCTTTTTCTAAATGTCATACTGTCTCTCTGTAACTTTAACCCAAGATGTAACTTTTGAACTGCACAAGACGTCAGGAGTAGTGTATACTTATAGTTTTTAAATGGTGATCAATTACAAAAATGCATTTAAACAGCAAAACTATGTTTTGAAATAATCTGTTTCTATGAACACAATTTTGGAATTGAAAGATCTTTTTTATATATTTTTTTTTTTACTTGCAAGATTCAATTTCAAAATTCCTACCTGTACAAAGAATACTCTTTGCAAAAAATGATGCTACAATGCTAGCTAGAGCCGTGCCAGCTCCAAACTCCACCACTGTTTTATTGTTCAGCTCGTCTTGGATGTGTATTAGATAGTCGGCAAGAAGAAGAGATCCACACCACAACTAGAACACACACATTTCCAACGAAGTCAAAATCATGGCTTCAGAGGTTATATAGTTTGAACAGACTCTAATTCACAACTAATGCTTGCTTACTGCCTTGACAAATTTTATTCTTGGTCACTGTTGGTATAGGATTTAGAAATTTTTATATGACCCCATTCATTTTGGTCATTTTCTTCATCATATTTCATTGCAAGGTACATATATTGTCCTTTATTTGAGCAAACATGAATTTCCTACGAAAAGGATGGTTGAAAACAATCCAGTATGCAGGATTACCATTCAGATAAGGCAAAAATGCCAAATAGTGTTGAACATGCTTTCTAACTGCCTTAGCTAAATATAGTATTCTGGAATTTGCACTCTACCTGTTTTCCAACATCTTTTAGCTCCGTTGACAAAAAGTGTGCTAAAAAAGAGATAAAGATTAGAGATGAATAGAAAATAATCATATCAAATATGGGTTGGAAATCTCCAATTATTTGGAGGAATATTCAGATAAACCAATAGTAAAAAGCTCATACCTGTGGTGACCAGAGTATTCCTAGAAACACATGTCACCTTCATTAAGGATGTATAACAAATAAACATACATTATATGGATGTTGTGTAATGTTTTGAGTGATACCTATGGTTAGTACATTCCATTCTTCATTTTTCTGCTGTCTGTTTGCTTTCCTTGTTAGTATCAGATCACCATCAGGGTCTGTCTCCCCATTTCTGTGTGTTTCCTCACTGCTTGTATCGCTCATATTACCCGATACATGAGGTAGCATTGTGAACCAAAACCTACTCACTACAAAATTCAAAAAGATCTGTATTACTATGTAATACCAAATACAAAACTGCAATGCAGAACTATAACTAGGCCAACAATCATACGCTGATGAACCTAAAAGTTACAGTTACCATCTTCACAAGCAAAGTGTCCGATTTGCTAACTCTAATCAAGATGAGAATAGGCAAACTTGACACTTGGATTGTGAAAATGCTACTTACATGTTCTGCAACTACATGTACATCATATTGCAGATCATGATCACAGGCACTCAGGAACTGGACCGCGTTAACATCCCCCCCCCCCCCCCCCCCACCCCCCACCCCTCCCCCAATTAATGTTAAACTAATGTGTTACTTTTTCTCATTTTATTTAAGCATCAATATTTCATAATTTGTGGCCAAAGTTCCACAGCTGTTTACAATTGTTAAGTATGTAAAACAACAAAAGAATAGCTTACAAATGGCTATTAACCTCATTTTCGTTGGCAGGGCCACCACAGCAGTTTGGTACAGGGACTGGGTCCTCTTTTATTGGGAAAATCATTGTTTTCTGATGAATTGGGAAATTGAGTTTACTGTCTTTTCAATCCAAATAAAATTTAAAACATAACAAAACAATAATATTTTCATTTATATGTATTCAGTTCTTGACTATTATTCAATTTCCCCCCACGTACTAGACATTGATTCAGTTTTGTAGAATGTATGTACTTGTATGTTTTATTTACTTACCTATCTTATGCTTCTACTATTACCTTTTATGCATATCATCTCTTTTTACTATTTTATTGTACAACGCCAGTGAATACATGTACGTAAAATTAGGCGTTTTAATCAAATAAAGTAGTTTCAGTTTCACTAGCTTACATTGTAAAACATATTTTAAAATTTATAAATGCATTTGGAAAATTTTGCTCATAAAATTGAAAAAATGGATGACTTTTTTTCATTGGGAATGCATCCAATATTCAGTCTAACTTTTAGGGGAGTGACTGCCCTCACTGGAGAGAAAAATATTGTTTCATATAATAACCAATGAAACACTTCCTCATAACTGCATGAAACTTTAGCACAATATGTAAAGGTTTAGCATAATAATGCCTACCTTTTGCATATATGATAACATGAAACTTTCACAGAAATATGCAAAACTTTTACATAATGCAAGTTGTTTGCATACTAATGTAAAACTTTAACAGAACTAAGCAAAAACTCAATTATTAAACATCATTTCAGACAGCATTCAAGTTTTATGGTTCTTAAGTGCATGTGGCAATAAATCAATGCCGTATATATTTCAGATAAGATTTTAAACTAACTTTCCATTTGAATTTATTTCCCCTTTTTCTTAACTTCATCTGTACCTCTTTGGAATTCACACCAAATTCTAATCCCAGAAGATGTTCAAACTTCAAACAGAACACTTTCTCTAAAATTTCACATATACATGCTTTGTATAATCTTCACAAGCCAAGAGTTTTCAGTTCACTCCGCTCTCCACATACAGAGTGGACCAAAAACCCTTGGCTTGCGAAGATGGCTTTGCACTGCTACTTGAAAACTTTTTTCCCCTATGAAAATTAGATGTCTTTTGACTAAAATATGAAATTAAAAAAAATGTATATAAAGTTATGAATTTCTTCTAACTTCTTCTTGGGGTGGGGGGTTATGAAAGGTGAACACAGTCCAGTGGTTGGGTAGTTATTACACTCAGAGCGGTGCTCAAGTTAAGATATGTCAACATCTTTGTAACAATTTACAATTAATGCGTGATACATTTTTATACATAAAATGTTCCAATCTTATTTACACTGGGTTTTTTAAAAATACTTTGCAGAACGCAGGCAAGGTTGAAATTTCTCCATTGGCAGTTTCTGTTCTTACTGTATTATAAACATACCCGCATAATCATGACCTTTCACACGTAAATTTTCACTTGCTAAATGCACATCTGACAAGACTTTTTCGTCAACTTCCATTTCACACAGGGACTTGAATTCTGTTTCATCCAAACATTGCAATTTGCATTGAACATGTATAGCACTTTCACTTTCATTTTATAGCAGCAGTCAAACTACATCGTACCATGTTGAATTCGATTAAATATATAAATTGATATAAATTGGGTTTTTGCGGATATTCTCCCTAGATTTATTATAACAGCTACACCTTTCTATAAATTATTGTGCAAATGTTTTGTCATATGTAAGAAAGACTATTAGAAAGAAAATAATAGGCTTAATAAATCTGTTGTTTTATTAATTTCATTTCCCGATTAAACCTTTGACACACGTGACCTTTCACCGTGACATATAGAGAAAAAATGTATATATCACAAAATTCACAATACTCTGATATATTGGTTAAATATCTTTTTGTATTTTATTGCAATCCAGCTTTTTGTTTATTTCTATTAGCTAAATTAATTTTAATGTTAATTTTTATGCGTTTGAATTTAAAATATATATTACCAGTTTACAATTTGGGAAAAGCATAATCGTTTTCATTGGCAATGGAGCCAGTTACTAAGATGATAATATAATGGTACGTTATGTAATTCTCTCTCTCCATTTGCCTGAAGTAATGTCTATTCAAAACGGACTTTCATAGGAGTTTTCTAATAACTTTTCTGCAATATTACACCTTTGTTTCTATGGAGTGCCAAATTAACTTACACTCAAATAATTAAAGATATCTTCAATTATTAAAGTTTATTTTAATTTGGCACTCCGAGTTTCACGTCATTACACTTGTAACATGTCGTTACGCTGTTGTTTCATGTTTTTATGCATTCGTCTCATGTTATTACACATTGCTTCACAATTACACCTTTGTTTCATGTTAATACACACTGTTTCACATTATCACGCGTTTGTTTCACGGTACACCTTTGTTTCACATAATACATGTTTGTTTCAAGTTACTGTGTTTTCGTGCATGTAAATTACACATTTGGTTCTCTCGTTTCATGTTATTACGCTCTTCACATTATTACACCTTGTTTCACATTGTTACACCTTTGTTTCAAGTTATTACACTTTTGTTTCATGTTGTTGTGCCTCTGTTTCATGTAATTACACATTTGTTTCACATTATACCTTTGTTTCATGTTGTTAAGTTCTTTCTTCACATTATTACACCTGTTTCACATTATTACACCTGTTTCACATTATTACACCTGTTTCACATTATTACACCTGTTTCACATTATTACACCTGTTTCACGTTATTACACCTGTTTCACATTATTACACCTGTTTCACATTATTACACCTGTTTCATGTTATTACACCTGTTTCATGTTATTACACCTGTTTCACATTATTACACCTTGGTTTTACATTATTTATGCCTTTATATTATTATGCTTTTGCTTCACATTTATCACACCTTTGTTTCACATCATTACACCTGTTTCACATTATGCCTTTGTTTCACATTATTAAACCTTTACTTCTATGTTATGCCTGTGACACTCAGAAAGGTACAGAAATCCTCTCACTATATTCAAATAAGCTAAGTTTTTAGTATTCATTTATAATAAAAAAAAAAAAAAAAAAAAAAAAAAAATGTTATCTACTTGAATTCAGTTTAGTATTATTATGTAGGTTTTTTTACGCATTTATTGTACTTTGTTTTATTATCTTAAATGTAAAGCGCTTTACGGTAATTTTTGATTAGATAAAGCGCTATATAAATATAGAATAATAATAATAATAATTGTATTAATCAATTAGCATGTGTAGCACAATTTCCAAAGACAAAATTCAAAGCAATGTAGGTATTGTTAAAGTTGATGACCAACTTTTATTTTGATATTTGTCATCAATCAGACAATACTGCATGGTGGCACTGGAAATTCAATCAAAGAAGTAGAGGTTACATACATCTTCCATTCTTGCACTATCCTTAATTGCTGCACTATTTACAATTCATAGCTAAAAACAATTATTCAATTAACCACTTATTGCATGAGGTCATTCCTATCTATTAAAAACACCTACTGGTAGCGAGTCAAGATCACTTTTTTAGGGTTTGATTTTGTAGAGGTACTACAAGGCTATCTAGTTCACGCTTGTGACCAGTTTCTGAAAGCCAAACATGAAAACGAGATTCCACAAGTTTTTGAAATTCTTTCCTCTGTTCTTTGGACAGTCCTGATTCTTTCACAGTTTTCTGCCAAGAATCTATATGCTTCTGGCGCTGACTTATGGCCTTTTGATACTTAGGAGGCAAGGGCATGGGAATACTCTGTGTCTTTCCTGCCACTTCAAAAGGAATATTAAAGGTAAAGAAATCTTGTGTAGACAGTGTTTCCCAGATTGGGGCAGTGTCCTTATGATCAGGACCAATACAGAGAGGTTGATCCCACAGATTCCTGTTGACTCCTATCCCACTTTTAGACATCTGCTCTTCCAAGGTTCCATAGAATGTGTGATAGGGAGCCAGCAATATGGAATCATTCCCACCCAGAATGACAGGTCGATTTGGAGTGAGGAGATGCAAAGTGCATGAGGTACTTCCACTAATCATTACATTCCGAGCGACAGAAATCACAGTCAAGTTCTCACAGTGACTGATGTACAAAGCAATTTCAATGGGTCCCAGTACAATAGTAGTGTTACGACATTTCTCAATGGTAGCGGACCTGAGAGGTGATAAAAGGTACAGATAGGAATAATGGCTTCTGTGAATTTTCACACTGCTTCCATCAAGGGTACCCGAACTCCGTGCAACTGTTTGCTTGCTGACTTGACTCATAATGATAATTTTGTTTCCTCTCACTTGTTCTTTGGGAACAACATGTGCATTGGTTGCTATTTTGCCTCTCTTTGTTGTTGACTCTGCCATCGCCTCTTTATCCTCTCCAGCCATTGGCCATGACAGGCGACGCCCATTTGCAATGCAAGACGATATTCCAAATGGGTTTTGGACCATACAGTCTTTCAGCCAATTGCTTAATTTACGTAAATTAAAAGTCCTTGTAATTTTGGAAAAACCACTCTTGTGTTGAACAGTCTGTAAGATAGCAATGTCTTGTAAAGGGACTAAAGAACGACATTTATCCACGGAGCCTGCAATAAGAAATCCCAGAGCCTCCACAGCCTCCACCGTCAGTGCAGACTCCCCTGGGTGAGTTTGGCTGTAATTTTCAGGTTCCACAAGCAGTTCCAAAATTTCCTGAATGTTGTGCTGAACAAATAACATATGGCTGTGGTCATCCAGAGTTTTGTTTCCTCTCGGTGTACTCCTTCCAGAGCTCTCCAGCTCTTGAGAATTCTTCAAACTTGGCCATTCATCTCCTGCTACTAATGAAGCTTTCAGTGAAACTTTATGAAGTTGCTGTACATACAAATACAAGACAAATTTAAGAGTGCTGACAGAAACTTGTGAACGGAGATCATCCACTTCTGACTGATGTGCACATTCTGAAAATCTATGGTCAAACTCAATTCTTTCAATGGCTGACAAGTCCTCACATAAAAGATGGCAAGTTGAAAAATACATCCAAGCCAGGTCCTCTGATAAGTGTAACTTATTGCAGGCAATATGTCTCCACACTGAATAGTTTAGCATAGGGAAACCAGAGGTTCCTTTGTTTTTTGCATATATCACAATCTTTTTCACATTATTGTATGCTAGTCTTGGATGAGGAGCAATAGGAAAAGCACCATAACTGAACGGTTCTGACTTCACCCACAGACTAGTGGTCACTTCTGTTCTGGGCTGCATAGTCAATGGCTGCTTCAGATGAAAACCTCTGTTCAAAATATTCAAAAAATTATATTTTAAACAGTATACAGTTTAACATAAAAAGAATTCAGATGTCCCTGAAATCAACCCAGGGAAATTCTTTTATCTTTCAATATAATACATTAAATTTAATTATGGACCAATCAATCTATAACAGCATATTTCACTCTAAAGTAAATCAATCTTTTATGGTGGAAATGCTATCTACAGAAGAAAAGTTATTTTAAAAAGATTTTGACATTCTCTAGAGTGTGAATGGATTTTCACATGATGATCAAATGTAATACTGACCCTATGAAGGATTATTCAAGATTAACAAATGTGTCAAAAATAATACTGCTATGTTACAAATTTTTCTACAAGTCATGATAAGTGATAATGCATCAAATTACACTTACAGAAAAACACAAATTTCTGTTTATGCAAGAGATTTTAGCAACCAGAACAATAGTTTATTTTCCATATATATGGAATTTCCAAAATGTTGTTAGTGATCCAACCTAACCTGGTTAAATACTGTGCAAACAGAAAAATTTGTGCATACTTTTTATCAATAATACTAGTATTAACATTTCATGAATATTTTCCTATATCAAGTATGTAAGAGCTAACAATGCTGACAAATGAGATGTTTGACATGGGGGGCAGTTTTCTGGAAAATTAGTTTCATTTCTATATAATGTGTTCTTTATTGTGAACGATTGACAAAAAGCCTTTGATATATTAAATGAAAAATGTTTTCATAAAAGTAAAATTAGATATTAAAAACCCTGGTTTAATATCAAAGGGCATCAACAGAGAAAAAGATTTATCAGGAGAATTTCACAGAAGACTTAAGACTTTTGAAAAATAATCATAAAAAAATAAAAATGATTACCTATTGAATTAAGCATTGAACTGTATGGGGAATTATGTGCTTTTGGAAATATATAATACGAAAGAATTCTTCCAGAAGCTCTAGTGAAAAGATATATAAAAAGATAGACAACAATGGGTCCCCAAGTTAACTCAGATAAACTTTGAGTAAGGGGAGACAATTATACAAAAACAAATTCATGGAGACAAATATGACAAACTCAAGGGTGAGATCTTGCTAATTTAAATGTGAGTTTGGGAACGTTTTTATTTTCAATGCAATAATCCAGAATATGACAATATTTATATGTGTATTATTGTTTTGCTTGTTTTGAAACAATAAAAAACAAGTTCCTCCTTTTTAAAGAAATGTAAAACAAGAATAAGATCATCACCTTAAAAAAATGTTAATACTAAAGCTAGCATTACTTACACATAATGATTTATATAAAGTAAATTAAAAGTAATTTTATTTCAATTAAAAATTAATTACCATATTTCAGCATACTGTAAAAGTCAAAATTAAGGTCGGTCAGTGGAAAATAAATCATATTTTTTTCTCAAACTTTATTTTATTTAAAAGTACACAAAGAAACATTCTAATCATAATCTCCATTCTTTTAAAGTGCAGGTAAATTGACATGTTGAACATGACAGGCTCAATTTTCACTATCAATGCAACTTCCAAATATGCTTTGATATAAATTACATATAAAGTCATTTCACGTATCAACTCCAAAAAAGCATTTCTTCAATGATCTCTTGAATAACAGATGAAAAATTTCTAGAGTAGGGAATATAATTTTGGGTTGGTCAGGTCAGCAGAAACACAAAAATTTTTATTTTAGACACATTTTGATTTCTGGAGAGTAAATCTACTGCTCAATAATGACTATAGATAGATTTTTATAGATGATATTTTGGTGAAAGTTATTTCCCTATGTCCACTGTGTTGGAGGACGACTTGCTCAAACATTACTTCATTAATTTCAACTATTTATACTGAATAGTTAGGGGTATATGTAAATCATTGTTTTCCAGAAATATATATATATATATATATATATATATATATATATATATATATATATAGTTAAAGTTCCACTATTGACAATTTTTATAAAGTAATAATTTTATATCATTATTTATTTCGCAAGTTTAAGGAAGAAATATTATCCTCTGGACCTCCAACATGGTTGCAAAGAGAAATAACCTCTTAACTAAAAATGGCTCACAATAAGGTTCACAAATACACAGATGGTTTTAAAAACACTAAAACTCATTGGAAATCCATTGACAACACAGGGATATTGTATATTTTTTAGTTGATCAAGAGGAACCCCTTGAATTAAAAGTGGTGTGTTTCCCCTTGAATTTATAGCTGAATTACAGGCATGGAGCATTATCTTTGTTAAAAAACGAATTTGGATGGAGTTTGATGATCAAGTTAAAAGAACTTTTACTGTAAAAAAAAAAAAAAAAATCACTTCAATCTTCTAGGCAAATAATATTTGAACATCCGAATCCTTGTGAAATGTTCATAATATATGCCTCTGGTAATCACGGCTTGGCTGTGGCACTTCGACAGACACGAACAGTGATGCAAGAGTCACTTACAATATCACAGCCATACCGATCTTGCTTAAATTAATAGTATGTACAGTGGCTTTTAATCTGTGAAATACAATGAATTCGATGTCCTAAATAAAAATATTCCCTTTTACACACCATTTATAATATACTGCAATATTAAGTGTTCTTTTAAACGTGTTCTTTTACCTTTTTCATACATATTTTCAATTTTCAATTTTCTTTCAAAACATTCGTGCTACAACATGACAACAATTTTTTTTTCAATGTTTCCGAAAAGCATTTAGAACTGCAACAAGAAAGTTACATTTCAAACGTTTCAGTGATCATCTCAGTTTTTGTTAAGTTGATCATCAACATATTCGTAACACAACGCAAATCGGGATCGGGATTCTGGTAGTTTGTTTACATCACACGTTGCAATGCCATCATGAACCAAAGCTAAAATCGTTATGTATAATAGTAGGAGTTGTTTGAGAGACAATTTAAGACATATTGTTCAATAATTAACTAGATTTTTTAAATGATTTAAAAATAACGAAAAGAAAAGTAGTGTTAGGATTAAAACGAAGAAAGAGGATGTGTAATGCTTAAGCAGGAACTTGTCGTAATATAAAATACTGATAACATGTATGATGATGGTGTTTATTGCAACTGCTATCAATTTTTATATTGCAACAAAACACTGAGCAGAATCACAAAGACTTGCTGAATTAATGCTTCATAAGAGATGACATGTACTTCATTGAAATTAATCAGCTGTTGCAGGCACAGTTTGGGAATGTATTAGTGGTCTCTGTGACCTTTTCTCTTTCCTTTTAAATTTACAAAGAAAACATGCATTGTTGACTGAATTAAATTATGTGTCAGCTATTGTGACATATTTTAACAGCCATCAACATTTGGTCCAGGGGCCTCCGTGGCTCAAAATCACAAAGCCTTTCACCTCTGTCGGTGCGTGTTCGAATCTCGGCCGCGGTGTTATGTGAGCAAGTTTGCCAGTTTACTTGCAGAAGGTCGGTGGTCTCTTCCCAGGTACATTGTATCTGGGTTCTCTCCTCCACCAATATAAACTGGACGCCACCAGATAACTGAAAAATTGTTGAATGTGGAGGAAAGCAATAAATAATCAATCAATCAACATTTGGTCTAGAGCACAGTCCCTCTTTGAATCCCTGGGTACCCTTGATACATGTTAATAACTCCTATTATACAATCAAGGTTACCCAGATATTCAGAGGGCCTTTGGCTCAAAGTGATCACAATGATCCTGAAATGATTCAATATTGGACCTGGTATAATTTATCTGTTCATGTCTAAAAATTTGAATGTGAAGTAACACCAGACATCATCAGACAGGATAAAACTAATTTCACTAAGAATATGGTGAAGAAGGAATTCATTCTATCGAATCCAAAAATATATATATAGATTTTCCTACGTACATCCAATTTATTGGAAGTTTACAGCATTTAAAGCTTCATGTTCACTTATTGCATTATGTTTTAGATGAAATAATGCATTGAGACACAAGAAGGTAGCAGATCACCATGGCAACACAGTTCAATTGGCCCCATGTGCTGAACTTGAGTAACAGCATCATAGGGGTCACAGTCTTAGCCATGCCTTTCTGTTTCCAACAGGTAAGTAGTCACCTGTTCAATAGGTAGGTATAAAAACATCAATTATGAAAAAATGTACAAGTAAACTATCATGATGTTGGTGGCCTTGTGATGACTTGGTTGGATATATTATGTATTAATTTCTTATAAGTAATCTCTAATCACAAATTGTGTAAAAGTTAAAATCTTTTGTTATCACTGTGTTAGGTTAGATGAGAGTCTTTATTACTAAAATGATTGTTTAAAACTTCAGCTGATGATTAGATGTGGTTTCACTGTAAAACAAACTCAAACTTCTCACTGGTATTGTGGCATGCAACAACCAGAATGACTGAGAAACATTTTATTGAGTTAGATGGACATAGCATTCCTGAATTGTATTAATTGTTTCCTAGATAAACTGTTTTTAAGTGTTTTATGGACAGTGTGGGGTTGTGAACCAGTTTGTGTTCTATTTATAGTGTGGGATTGTGCTAGGAGTGGTCATGTTATTTTTCTGTACCTGGTTAACACTCGTCTCTTGCAAACTTCTCATAACTGCTGGGATCTCATCAAGAAAACGATCCTATGGTTTCCTTGGTAAGTTTTCAAATTATATGAAATATATATATAAAATGTGAAATGTATATAAAATTTGAAATTGTTCATTAAAATTCCCCCCAACCGAATTCTTTTAAAGTTATTTTATAATATTCAGTGTCATCTTCCCCCAACCAATTACAGACAACACTCCTCTCTGTGGATTTTGTATAACAACATTGATTGTGTTTCAGAAATAAATAAACAAAAATGAAATTTTTGATTTGTAAATCTTCTGTTATTTACAACTATTTATTTTTACTGCCATGTGAGAAAAATGTTTGTGACAAGTGAGTCAGAACACAAAATAACTGATTCATGACTACAAATACATGTACTCACAAAAAAAAGGGTACTTGCAAATCTTTTAGATATTTTTGCTAGGAGGTAGATGTTGGTTCTCAGTAATTATTAATGCAATATTGCAGCCCAGTACACACATGGAGCCCCAGGAAAGTTGGCTGTTGAGTTAGGGTAAGTGATTTTTAAAGTTTTCTTTCTAAAAACTGTTGTGTTATCTGTTCCATTATATGTATGTATGATGTTTACATTTTTTTACCTTCATTATAAATTATACTACAGTATGATAGGACTACAGATAGGAACATTGATTGCACAGGTAGTCATCATCGGAGACCTCGGACCAGCCATCATATCAAAATGGACAGGACTATCAGTATATATTTCTTTTTGTGCATCAAAACAGCAATTATTTACAAGGAGAGTTATGATTTGATTTGTCATTAGAAGTTAAAAACCCATTATTATGTAATAGATATTTCAATTTTACTTGTTTTTTCTCATTTGTCTGATTTATTCTGATTTGTAGAACACCAACAACCTGAGGACTGCTTTGATTGCACTGGCATGTACATGTATTGGTCTACCACTGGGTCTCCTCAGGAACCTCGAGACAGTCAGCCGAGCCAGCACCTTCTGTATCTGCTTCTATTCCATGTTTGTCTTATATGTAAGTTTTACTCACTTTATAAAGGAATTAATTGATTATGATCATTCCATGTCTTTGGATTGTATTTACTTGTCATAAGAGGAAAAGTTTTCAACAAGTGTCCTGCATGCACTGTGACCTTTCTCTGTATTTGTTTTAAGAGAATAGCAGTATGTGTACTACTGAGAATTCACACAGGATAACAATCTGTGTGTTCTTGATCTGTTCACACTGGATAAGGATCTGTGTGGTTCTGGTCTGTTCACACAGGATAACAATCTGTGTGTTCTTGGTCTGTTCACTCAGGATAAGGATCTGTGTGTTCCTGGTCTGTTCACACAGGATAACAATCTGTGTGTCCCTGATCTGTTCACACAGGATAAGGATCTGTGTGTTCTTTGTCTGTTCACACAGGATAACAATCTGTGTGTTCTTTGTCTGTTCACACAGGATAACAATCTGTGTGTTCCTGGTCTGTTCACACAGGATAACAATCTGTGTGTTCTTTGTCTGTTCACACAGGATAACAATCTGTGTTTTCTTGGTCTGTTCACACAGGGTAACAATCTGTGTGTTTCTGGTCTGTTCACACAGGGTAACAATCTGTGTGTTCTTTGTCTGTTCACACAGGATAACGATATGTGTGTTCCTGGTCTGTTCACACAGGATAAGGATCTGTGTGTTCTTTGTCTGTTCACACAGGATAACGATATGTGTGTTCTTTGTCTGTTCACACAGGATAACAATCCATGTGTCCCTGATCAGTTTAAGCAGGATTTCAATCTGATTGTACATCATTTGTTCACACAATGACCAGTTGCCACTATAATTAATAAGAATCTTTCACTGATCCATGTTTGTCCACACATCTGAAAGCCTGTTGTGTTTACCTGATACTTATTCAGAGTATGTTCCTTTTACGATGTACAATACTGTCAAAGAAACAGATTAAGGATATATAGAAACCTTTTGCTTGATACTGTGTTCATGATGTGATTTTTGCTTGATACTGTGTACATGATGTGATTTTTACTTGATACTGTGTACATGATGTGATTTTTACTTGATACTGTGTACATGATGTGATTTTTGCTTGATACTGTGTACATGATGTGATTTTTGCTTGATACTGTGTACATGATGTGATTTTTAATAAAGGTTTTCTACAGGTTGTAGGTTTGTCACTTCCTAATCTGAAGGCTGGAAACTGGTACAATAAAATCAACATGTGGCGGGTGGAAGGCCTCTTTAAATGCTTGCCAATATTCTCCTTTGCCTTTGGTTGTCAAACGTATGTAGGAGTTTTATAATTAACATTGTTAATTTGTAACTGATATTTACGTTGTTAATTTCGAATATTTACAGACAGCTGTTTTTCTATCCTTTACGATGCCTTCCCTGATATTTACATTGTTAGTTTCGTATATTTACAGACAGCTGTTTATTCTCTATGATGCCCTCCCTGAGCCCTCGCTGAAGGGGATCAGCTCTATCGTCAGTAGCGCAGTCAACATGTGCACTGTAGCCTACCTACTGGTATTTCTATTATGCTGTTAAGACAGAAACGTTGATGTAGATACCATTACCAAATGAAATGATCACCATTTGCTCATGAATGTGAACTATGCGTGTATGAATATGACTATAAATACCTGGGAATATTTTGTCAGAAATGAAAGGAAAATGTAAATATAAAAAAAAAATCATTTTCGAAAATACCTGAGGGTATGAACTGCACTGGCGTACTTTTCATGAAGTTCTAACACACTTCATGAAGTATGCTGGTGTAAAGTGTCGCAGTTCATACCCTCATGTATTTTTAAAAATGAAATTTATTTCTTAATTGAACTTCATTAGAGAGAATTATACAAAAGATATGAGTAGAATATTAATTACATAAATGGGGTAATTTTATAATATTCATATTTACTAATAGCCTTTGATACACTCTTTGTGTGAAATGTAGTATTATTGCCTTGTACACTGTACTCACATTGTGACATGAAGCCATTGTGACTTCACACATTCAATAGCATTTAACTGTGTCATGTCTGTAAAATTATGTAGGTTATATGCTTAATATTACTTCTTACGTATGATTTTGAAAACAGTTAATAATGTTATATCTAAATAATAGCTATCTAGTTTTACTGGAGTACAAAATAAGTTTTACAATAATGACTTGCATAAATATTTCTCCCCACACTCCTTGCTAAAACTAGACAATTACTTTTTTATCGTATTATAACAAAATTATATTGAAGGTAAAAAAAAACCCCTGATATCTCCACTTACCCACTAAAAACTGATATCTCCACTTACCCACTAAAAAGCTGATATCTCCACTTACCCACTATAAAACTTACATCTCCACTTATCCACTATAAAACAGATATCTCTACTTACCCACTAAAAAACTGAAATCTCCACTTTCCCATATTCTAAAGTTTTTATAGTTACTGTAGTTTTTTTTATCAAGATGACATGGATATTTCTTTAAACAAATTGCAAAAGTTCTTAAAATTATTTTGTGAATTGGAGTTTCAGTTTTTGGTACCATTATCAATCTTTCTACAGGAGATTTTTAAACAGAGTGAATCATTTTATATACCTCACATATATTAGTATAAAAACATAATAAAGCATTATGCCATCAACAAGAACATTCTATTAGTAAAAACATACATTAGCAATACTGCTGCATTTCTCCCATGATTCTGGATTAAAATGTGTAAAAATGAATATTCATTCTAATTTTCTACTCAGTGCCTCATTCATCAAAAACATGAATAAATTTCATTTCAGAAATGAACAAACACTTTAGAGGATATTCGCTGATATACTTTTACTTTAATGCATACATAGGCTGAGGATATTCGCTGATATACTTTTACTTTAATGCATACATAGGCTGAGGATATTCGCTGATATACTTTTACTTTAATTAACACGTAGGTTGGTTTCTTTGGGTATGTGGCGTTCTGTGATACTACGATTGGTGGTGACATCATCACCCAGTTTTCAGAGACGTTAGTGGTGGATATCATCCAGATCCTCTTCGTCCTCTCCATTGTAGTCACTTTTCCTCTGATCATCTACCCATGTCGAGGAAGTTTCTACACTCTGCTATTTGCTCAGGTTGGTTTCAGCTGGATTTTTTTTAGATTGTTGTTGTTTTCCGCCACACTCAACAATTTTTCAGTTATCTGGTGGCGTCCAGTTTTTGTAGCTGGAGGAGAGATCCCAGATACAATGTATCTGGGAAGAGACCATCGACCTTCCGAAAATAAACTGGCAAACTTTGTCACATATATCGGCGCGAACGTCAGATAAATGTTTCCATATATTTACTAAGTGCATTGATGAAGAAATGAATTTATCCAACGTTCTCTGTAAAAAAAGTCCTACATTTGAGGCCACTGGTATTGTATCCTGTTTCTTTAGATGATCCTGGCCATATCCCCATATTCAGCAGACTCAATTATTTTCAGTAAATACGTATTACAAGGTGTTCATGATGCATTGAACAAATGAAAGAAATCTTCATCATATAAGAATGTTTGCATATTGACTTGATGACACTCTTTTTATGTCCTTGAGATTTGGAGATTGGGGACATATTGGTTTTTGGTACAAATGTATGTCTCTCTGTCTGTCCTTAACTTTTAATGTCATCACATGTTTTATTACAACACTTCACAAGATAGAGACTTTATACCTAGTGAATGGAAGATCAAGGTCAAAGCTATGTGACAAGAGATAGAAGTCAAGGTCAAATTTGCCATAAATGAACTTGGCCACAGCCTTTGCACAGTATTTACCAAACACATACCAGAAACGTGTTTATTTATTTTTTGCAGAAGCCAAAGCATGAGGATATAGATTCTAGACCCATAATTCCAGAGATCCATTTTAAAGTCATTACTGTCTGTATTGTGTTGTTTGCCATGGTAACAGGAATTCTGGTCCCTAATGGTAAGGATGCCAATTCAGTTTACAATATGGCATTGTAAAGTCACTCAATCTGTACTAGAATATCTCAATATAAAAAAAGTTGCTTGTTGCAAAAACAAGAGTGTTTTAAAAAATGAAGTGAATTCGAGAAGAAATTGAAAATGAATTGTAGCTGGTTGTAAGTCACTCTGTTAGAACTATCCCACGATAACAGTGCTGATTTCTTCCTTACACTTATGATTTCAGTCGAGTTTGTTCTTGCATTTAACGGAGCTACAATGGGAACGCTCATTTGTTACATATTTCCTGCTGTGTTCTTTCTAAGAGTCATGACATCAGATAAAAAGAATGTTGCTCAGGTAAGCTGTTGCTTCAACATTTCATATGGAAGTTACGTGAATTAAAAACAGAATTTTCCTCTGTGGTAATTGATGATTCAAAATCATGTTATACATTGAACATAACCGAAATGGAACAGGTGCTTGTAAGTAAATGTTGAACAAATTGTTAGATTCCACTGTCATCAAGGACATGAACTTCTAGATTAAGGTTTCTGCCATTTTTTCCAAAATTTATTTTTTCATCTTGTATGATTTAGATTGTAGCAATAGTGCACTGAACTGTGGGCTTAGTTAGGTCAGTGGTTAGATCATCTAACTAGTAGTGCAAAGGTTCTGGGTTTGATCTCATATTTATCCAAAGATCTTCTCTTTGCTGCAGTGACCTGGTTATATCCATATATACAATACTCTATAATACATAAAAGTTGACTTTACGCATTTGCTTTTTACAAGAACTATCAAAATATGCTAAATCTAAAGCATACATGTTAATATACCCTAAAAACAAGATAGGAAGCAGGTGAATTGTACAATTTGTATCTGAAATGTCTTGAAAAATTATATTTTATTGAGAACCGTCACACATGACCTAAAGTTTTTATGTTGTACTCACCGAGTGTCCATACTGACCTGACTCTTCGTCATTAATTATTTCAGTTTGTGTTTATTGTTGGAGTAACAATCATGGTCCTCTGCACATACACTACTCTAAACTCTCAGGACCACGTCAAACCAAAGCCGATCGTTGTAGACAAACCTACGGTCCCACAAAAAGTGGACTCGAAACCAGTGGGTAAAGTGGAAAAAGACAATGCTGACGTGAACGTCAAGAAAAGTAAAGGTGTTAAAGGTACTAACGTATTGTATACAGTAATCCACTGTAGACAAATATCATACATATGTAATTACCGTCAAACCTCGTTATCTTGAACTTGATAGGACCAAGAAAAAAACTTAGAGATACATGAGGATTCAAGATATTGAGGGTAAAATACTTATAGAATAAGTGGTTGGGACTTCTGAATTACTTTGACATATCCATGGTATTCAAGATATCGGTGTTTGAGATACTAAAGTTCCATTGCCTCTACTTTTATATTTGTAATTCCATATAAATCATAGACAGAGTCCATCTTTATGCAATATAAAGTTATTTCCAATAATGAATACTTTAGGTATTTAGTGGATTCGGCAAAAGTAGTGATATGAAATACAGAAATCAAGCACCACCAGAAATGCTGTGGTATTTGTTAGGTGGTTAACCAGATTCAGTCTTAGACATCCTCTCTAGGCCAAAACTTGATTAGTATGTAATACATGTAATTAAGACAGTGCATTTATATATTGTTATGCATTTGTAAGGCCAGTTATTTTAACCTTTGAGATAATATAGATATATTGTATATGATAGAAAATGATAAGAAAGGGGTGCCACCTGACAAAGGCACTAAAGTCAAGTCACTACCAGAAGAGGACAAACGACAAGAACCACCCAATCCCCACCCACCAGACAAAGGGCCAGTAGAGGTTGGTCTCGCTACCACAGAAGATAGTAAACTTAATGTTTCTTCTATTTATCTATAACAAGTGTCAAAATGCAGCTACCAGTTAATGGTTGAATAGTTTCATATGTTTGTTTTAATTCTACACAAGTTTTAATTCATGGAAAACTGTTGGTTGATTGAAAATAACCTTATTGCATGACATCAAATTATCAACATATCATTTGTTTTCGCCCCTGTAAACTCTATGCTTAGCAGGTGCTTCCTTCAGACTATACGAGCTTATTGCTCTATTATATCCACAATCTTGTGTATGAAAATAATTATAAATACGAACAATTACTCCCATATATGATAAATATCAAATTGTATCTTTATATATTAGTAAATCGAAAAATACTGTATATATGTAATTAATGAATTTAGCCAAAATCCATTTCTTTCAACCATTCTTATTTATTACAGAGAATAATTCATTTGGGAGGGGGGTTGTTGTTAAGTTTTTATCAACCTATCAATGTTAAGTTTGTAATTCCATATATTTAAAAGAATGATAATTGTTCCAGAATTCAAAAGTTTGAGAGAAATAATACATCGGCAAATTCCAACATTCTAATTACGCCTCATCGCTGTAGATAAACACTTTGTGAATAAACAGTTACACTTTAATGCTTGCAAGACTGATTGATTTAACATGATTAATTGAAAGAGTAACAGACTGAAAACTGAAAAATAGTCCTAAGTGAAATCCAAATATTTGCTGTTTTACTTGTCTGTTACTACTACTAAATATTAACATAAGGAATGATCTTGACACCATCATGACAGCAAACATAAACCTGTGGAATACATACATGTAAATTTGTGTTCTATGATCATGTGTATGAGGTGCTGTATATCTAATGTCAAAGACACACACAGGGAGCCTCAAAGGAAAAATTGAAATACAAATATAAGTATCAAATAAATGATTTTTAGTGATGTTGCAAACTGCATTTGCTATGCTGAAATATTTTCCATTATGCACAAATGCTCATCATGGAATATGCCAACTGAGCAATTGCTGGGCATAATGTCATTTTTACTGAAAAACATTATACATTTCTCAAGTAAAGAACAGTAATTCTTAACATGAAACTCTTAGGTAAATAATAGCCATAAAGACACAGTGAAGGAACCAAATACAGCAAGCAAAACAACTCCCAAGCTAGAAAAAGACAAAGTTAACAAAAAGCAAAAACATAGGAATAAAAAACCCAAAGATGAAGGACCAAATGTTCCTAAAAATGAGGAGAAGAAAAAGGAAGATTCAAAGAGAGATGAGGCAGAGGTTGAAGATGAGGCAGTAGGGAAGGACACTGAGGAGAAGGAGACAGATCAGAAACAGCAGGACCTGTTGGATGAGTTGAAGAAACAGCAGATAGAACACAAGAAGTTAATCGAGGAGCAGCGGGAAATCCTCAAGGAGCTGAAGGAGCACAAGAGAGAAGCCCACAAAGAGGAGGAGGATGTAAAGGTATTTTCATTGATAGGATTGCTTAACCCTCAAAATATTTAAAAACCTTAACAAGCAAATTTATAGTATTAAAATATATTGCATTATTTACTTTATTATGAATTACCAGACACAAACACCGGTGAAAGATGGGGAAAAGATTGACAATCAGAATGGACAGAGGGGCAGTGTTCAGAATGCTGATTCACCAGTGAACTCTCAGAAACATATTGTCATACCAAACAATGCAAATATACAGGAACAAATTGTACAAGGACAAGCTCAGGTTAACCAGCAGTCTCAACAGTTGAATTTACAAGGTCAAGGCCAGTTGAATCAGCAGTTGAATTTAAAAGGTCAAGGTCAGTTGAATCAGCAGTCTCAGCAGTTGAATTTAAAAGGTCAAGGTCAGTTGAATCAGCAGTCTCAGCAAAATAACTTACAAAATCAGCAGCAAAGACCAAATTCATTCAATCAACAACAGATTGGTCAAAACCAGCAAAATCCTCAGGATTCAAATGTGTTAAACAGCCAGGGAAATCAAGAAAGAATGGGACAAAATCAAAATTTTGTTCAACAACAACAGTTAAATCAGCAGCAAAATATCCAGGTTCAAAGCCAAGGTCAGGTGAATCAGCAACATCAAGCACAAGACCAAGCACAGCAACAGCAGCAACAACAGCAGCAGATGGATAAGCAACCTATAAACAGCATGAATATTTTAAACATTCCAAATCAACAAAATGTTGGGAACAGTGCAGGTTTGAAAAATCACCCAAATGTTGGTGCTGTAAGAAACAGTCCTGTTGGTGCACAGGAATCTAGATTATCAGAAGATGCTCCAAATAAAGTAGCTGACACAAAATCTCAGAAAAAAAATGAAAAGAAGGAAAAGAAACCCAAAACACCCCATTCTGATATATAGAGTGGGAAAAGTAAAGTTAATATTCTCATTAAACTTTCATATCATTCAAGATGTAATGTTTGTGATTTCATTATGGTGTATGCATTTAGAGCCCTTATAGTTTGTATTGGTATATCTGTCTCATTGTGTGTTCATGCTTGGAATCATACAAGAGACTATAATTTCATGTTGGGATGCTTACTACAGTGATAAACTCTATAGGTCAAGGTCATATGTGAGGAGATCAAAGGTTATGTAAATATTTTCCATTAATGGGGGGGGCACTGTGTTTCACAATCATGTTGTTTTATATCTGTGGCTTTACCTATTTAAATATTGTTCATATTAATTTAATATTCAGTGTATAAATGTACTCTAAATGAATGAGTTTTCAATAGCTTATACGTATGTATATATTTTATGTCTATCTGTAATCTGCTGAACTTTCCTCTTATACTTACGTATTTCATTGTTTATTAACAATATCCGATTTACAGGAAGCAAACTGTTTAACTTATCAGGTTTCAGTTTGTATCGGTATGGACATTGAAATTTTTGACTTGTATTAGTCAGTACCTATGAAGATATAAAATGTGTTGTTCATTTTCGAAAGGAAACAGTGAAGGATCCAAACCTCATTCTGGAATGACACCACGGTACACGTATGCTGCAAAATGTTTCTTATCCAATTAGAGTGATTGGATTCTTATTCTTGTTGAGTCTTGTCATGATGCATTCAAATTCCAATGAAAATGTTTGTTAACGTACTTAACAGACTATTTTGAGAATCCCCCTTGAAAACAATTTTTGAATTTGTTTCTTTATGATATGAATGACAAACCAAACACATCTGTTTTTGTGTAGTGTATTAGCAGTCTTTAAACCCAGCAACATTCAAGTTAAGACTGGATACATTTTTGTTGTTTAGATTATTTCTATACAAAGTAAATAGTTGTATTTCTGCATGAATTGCCATGTAACTAGTATTTGAGAATAAAATATAATATTGTTGAATATTAGGAGTAAAAGAATGACAGTTTTGGTGATTTTAGCATAATTTCATCTGTTCACTACATAAACATTGTTATGTTTATTTTTAGGTAAAACTTTTCTTCTACACCTGTCTTTTGATGGGACGTAATGTAAACTAACTTATTTTCAGAGACTTTATGTCGCACTTTACTAGTGATGAATTGGTTCACGGCAAGTAATTTTCATTTTGAAGATCATCTTAAACATACAAGAAACATTAAAGGACTGGTTCACAATGAGAAATATTTGTGATGATAACATTCTTATGAATCTTGTGAAAATTTCTTGGTTAACAGATTATATGTTCTTCCAATTGTCTGTTCTTTAACACTTTGTATGGACCGTCACTTCAATCTACCTAAGAGGAATAAAGACATACATTGTAGAATCTACAATGGTCTTTATGGGAAGCTGATTTGTTCTGACCTTAAGTCAAAGTCAAACCTGCTAGTCAAGGTCATTGTGAAATTTTATTTTTTTTAATTATTTTTTTTTTTGGTTCATCTTACCAATGTTCTTTGTTGCAATAAGTTCACATTTGGTGCATATTGTGTATCGTTTGTGGTATTTGATTAGGAATTTGATATGAAAATTCACTCAGAGCTTTGATAAAACTTTTTTATATACCCTTCAGTAATCCATGTTCAATACTGTTGAATTCACATAGTGCAAGTGTTTGTGGAAAGTGATCTGCATCACAGACAAAACTGCATACACAAAAAATAATTTCACTGTATGTTTGTATTTTTTCATAATTAGGAATACATTCATTATCCGATTAATGTGTATTTAAAATACACAAGGGGGGATGTAATAAATCATTTCAATAGTAACTTGATCCAAAGAGTTGGATCACATCTCGTTGACAGTCATCAGATATCAAACTTTATGCCTCATGTTTTGTTTGATCTTATGATCCGCGCCTGTCAACTCGATGTGATCCGACTCTTCAAATCAAGTTACTATAGTAATAATATATACAAGAATATGAAGATGTAGAAATAAAAGTACAATTATAAACCAAAGGTATTTTACTAATCCATTTTGAAATCTGTTATTAGAGGGCTTATTATTTTGCTGTATGTTGTACCATACATTAATTATTTTTGTAGGTTTAATGCTCTGTGTATGTTATAGATTGTATGCGAATTTGTTATCAAATATGACTGTTAAATATTTTTTTATTTATTTTCTATGGAAAATAAAATGTATATGAGAGTATTTATCTTCTCAATTGTACTCAATATACAAGTATGAGAATGGAAAAGAAGATTTACTAAGATTTAATATATTTTCACTATATGACCATATTGGCCCCACCCCAGGGTCTGAACCCTGACCCAGGAGCTATGAATTTCCCAATTTAGGTAGAGAGCTTCATGGACATCACAATCATGCATTTAGTTTTACTCAAATATATGTGGTAGCAGAGAAGATTTTCTAATATTTAATATGTATTTTCACTATATGGCCATATTGGCCCCGCCCTAGGGCCTGAACCCCTGGCCCAGGAGCCACGAATTTCACAATATAGGTTGAGAGCTTCATGGACATCATTGTCATGTATATAGTTTTTCTCAAATATATATGGAAGTAGAGAAGATTTTCTAAGCTTTTATGCATTTTCACTATATTGCCATATTGGCCACACCTTAGGGCCATAAGAATTTCACAATTTTGATAGAGGGCTTCATGAACATCATAACCATGCATTTAGTTTTTCTCCCATGTGTGGGAGTAGAGAAGATTTTTTAAAACAGTCTTTTCAAAGCATATTTGGCCCTGTCCCTGAGGCCCCGGGATGTTAAGATCATAAATTTCAGAATTTCTAGTCCTTTTGCCATAGAGATGCTTCATACCAAAAATGATAACAATTGGCCTTGTATTTTTCAAGAAGTTAAAAATGTAAAATTGTTGACGGACAAAGACCAACGGCAATAGGTCACCTGAGTGACTCAGGTGTCCTAAAAATATAGATAATGGTTTGAACATAAAATCAAGCAAGGCGTTGTAATGTAACGTATTGAAATTTTGTTTGTGTAGACCCTATAAGTAAATAATTTACTATAGTGGTATGCGTCATCAAAATCATACAACATCATACAACAATTCATGTTCATTCAACACATAGTTACACACCCGGCCCATCGGACCTATATGTCACTAGAAGGCGGGGTTGTTAGGGGGGGGGGGTTGTGTTTTTTGTTGTTTTTTTGTTTTGTTTTGGTGGGGTTTTTTGGGGGGGTGGGTGACGAATTCTTCCTTACAAATAGAGAGAAACTGCTAATTCTGAAACAGAACAGAAGAGAGCACTGATCATGAAGTTTCCCTCGCCGTTGGTGACAGAATATTCTGAAGACGATGATATAAAAACATTAGAACTACCAAACGACCCATGTCATCGTTTAGCACGTCCGTTCTTCGTCAATCAGTGCTGTGTTCATGAGGCCGAACCAAGCACGAAGATGAACAAATCCAGAATACAATTCAAATTGTTGACTTTTATGTATAACTGTTCTGTTGGCGAAGCACCATCATATTTAACCGAACTTTTAACGAAACAGGTGCCAATTCAAAAGTTACGCTCCGCTCAATATTCTTACGGCTGCTACAACGTTCCTTTAATAGACACAAGACGTTCAGTGACAGAAGCTTCGGAACCGTTGGTCCTCGACTTTGGAACGATCTACCTCTAGAGATAAAACAGTCGAAATCACTGAACAGTTTTAAGGCGAAATTGAAAACTCATTTATTTAGAAACTTTTAATATACAATTTAAAAAAAAAAACAAAAACAAAAAAACAATTTTAGTATCGTACTAGACATTGATTCAGTTTTGTAGAAAGTATGTACTTGTATGTTTTATTTACTTACCTATCTTATGTTTCTACTATTACCTTTTATGTATATCATCTCTTTTACTATTTTATTGTACAACGCCAGTGAATACATGGATGTAAAATTAGGCGTTTTAATCAAATAAACTAGTTTCAGTTTCAGATGAACGACAAATATTCGTGCAGAAGAGAGGAGGGGTGTTATATAGAGGCGACGAATGAGGTTTCAGGAAATTGTGACATCGGAACAATATATAAATAGTTCATGTAGTTGAGGGTAATATTGAAAATTTTCACCCCGAGAAAAACCATTGTCAACCGAGGCGTAGCTTTTGTTTTTCGAGTGGTGAAAATTTTCAATATTAGGAGTATTTTACATGAAAGTATAATAATGCGTAATATCAAAGTGATCGCCATTGAAAATTACAAAGCAATAAGGAACCAAGTCTCAAGAAAGGACAAGTCATTAAGCAGATATTGAGAGATAGTGAAGCAGGGTTTGTTTGTGGATGGACATGGGGAAAAACAAACTATCAAATGAAACGATATGGCTGGTATCCCATCAGCATCGTGTCCCACAAGTAAAACTGCAACTTTTAGAGTTGAGGATAACGTACGTCGTATCTTAAAAATATTCTAAATTTTAAAAAAATTAAGGTTTTGAAACTTTGAAGTTGTCACAAGTTGTTTTATGAAAGACCCCAACACTGGAACGCAAAATTATTGTCATTTTATTGAATGGAGTATAACACAGTAAGGTATTCAATGTATAATGGAATTTGAAAATCTATAATAAAGTAATGACCTAGGATGAAATATTCTAAATTTGCTCTTTGAAAAACACATTTCATCGTAGATTATTTCTTATTTAACAGTATATTGTCACGTACTTTGTAGTGCATGATGATGGGGGGGGGGGGGGGGGGGGTAGTTAAATACTGCCGCTTTGGGCGGGGATTCGTATAATTTCGTAAGTGTAGAAGATACCCGAAGATGAAATCAAAAGAGCAACATTGTAAACTACATGTATAAAAGAGATTTTCAAAAATATCAAAAAGGGTCAAACAGCAATATTTCCACTAAATGGTAGATTTCCTGACTATAAATTTATTCTTCTTTAAAATGTGTCATGTAAATATTTTGATGTCGTTATCAGGCTGTGCTATTATATGATGCGAACTGTGTTTTATGGAAGATTATTTCACTGTACGCGTTAAACGTGCAGAACACCACGGTACATATTATGATATCTTGTCTGGGCATTTTTAATGGAAATCAAGACTGGAAGATTTGGTAACCTATAATAATACTTACCTTTCAAACAAAATTTCAAAAGCATGGTTAGCTCTTCATTAAACTTTCTTCACTAATTATTGATAGATCTTAATCACAAAACCCGGATAAGCTAAAATAAATAAATGAACGAGTTAGTACATGTATCTCGATCGGTATATCGACCAGTGTTGTCTGCTCAATATTTTATTTAAGAATGCTTTGCTTGATAGATATCAAACTTGTTACAATGGTTTCCATCAGTAGATGACCCCCTATTAATTAGTTCAAAGGTTAGGGCCATTCTCTCTGGACGAAGAAGAAAAATGTCCGCTCAGTATCTTGAGAACCTTTTGTTTAACTGATATCAAACTTGGTACACTGCTCCCAATAAAACACACACACACACACACACATATATATATATATAAACTATAATCAACGATAAAAGCAAATATCCACACAAGTAGTTGTATCATAACGCCGAAATGATTTCGGCGCTCCGATTTTTCTTTATATATATATATATATATATATATATATGCTCGTCAAAGGTTAAACTACTCTGGCCATAGGAAAATATCACATTTGGTGCACCGGTACACTCTAAATAGTATATGACCCCCATTGATGTCTTATGGTACTAGGACTCTAATCCGGCGGAAGGATAAATTAATTATACGTACAGTCTATTGACCCGTGACAGTTTCACACGTCAACGATCTCTGGTGTGTCTTGTAGGAAATAAAACCTTCTTACTAGATTACAAGGATTGGGTATCATTATGGCAATTTCGAAACTGTACAATAAACTTTCACTGGTGATACTTTAAACCTCAAAGATGGAGAAGTGCCCAAATATTAACCCGGTACAATCCTCCGCAACTCTGCAAAACGACGACACAAGTACTGTACGCGCATACTCATTCATATTTACTGCATAACCTATATAAATAGCCATTATATGCTCGTATTTCAATGAGATTGTTTTTTTTTTATCGGAATACAAAGGCAAGTGGCCAAGAATCAGTCGTGAGAGACTAATCTATAAATAACAGCAATTAATCCTTCGGAATTTCCATGTCGGGTATTTTTAGGATTCAGCGTCTTTCAATATCTGAAGAAGAACCAAATCAAGTTATCCTGATTGTAAGGAATTTCAAATGTTTCACTCATCCGCCAAAGGGTTGGAGTACTGTGACGAATGAATCATTACAATACACAGAAATGAGAATTCACAGAATTTGATAACATATTGAAATGACAGAGGAAGACGAGAGATCGCGCGTCAACAGACTAAAATTTCCACGATATTCTGGGTGGCTGTACTTGAAAGAAAATGTTTTTATACACACGAAATTGTGGTGTGTTTTGAGTCATGGCTATCTTCATTACTACAAGTAAGTATATACGAGAATACAAAGCCGAGTGTTTATAAGTAGTATCATGAAGGCATAACTGAACACTGGGCGAGGCTTTATGTTTGTATAAATTGACTTTTCTCAGGGACTGGAGACAAAACTTCTATTCAAAGAAAATACCCCTCCAAGGTATACAAGTAGAAGACAAGGGATGGGCGTGGTTCTCATCGAGGTTCACGGTGGGGGATCTGGAACTGAGTACTTCGGATTTAACACAAG
Organism: Ostrea denselamellosa; assembly: GCA_024699665.1. NCBI lineage: Eukaryota > Metazoa > Mollusca > Bivalvia > Ostreida > Ostreidae > Ostrea > Ostrea denselamellosa. Next base: position 24,687,891 of record JAMZEH010000020.1, read on the forward strand.
GAAAGCAGTGGCTATTCTATTTAAAGAACTCAACAGTAGGCAAGTAGCCGTGCACACAGTAAATGCTAAATACATTATTTAAAATCAATATTTAAACAGTCCTATTGATTGTCTGTTGCCTATATAGTTTTATTTTTATTATTGTCCGACACTTAACGAGCAGGCGACCTGGAATTTTTTTTTCTGTGTGATAGAAAGACCGTTAATACGGTGTAGTACATCTGGTAATGCATTGTATCATCGAGGTTAAAGTTTCGCCCACTCCAATTTGATAATGGTTCTTATAGAACGATTTTCAACTCATTGTATTTTGTTGTGCGACATGTAGTATTGTCAAAATGTTCTGCGTCAGAGAATGCAAATAAATGAACCAAATGCTTTAAATCTGATCAGATATACGAGGGCTAATTGATATGTTGTGAGCATCATATGTAAGCTTGACTTATTGCATTATTTTTCAACATAATTCCGTTCAGTATCCATACACTTTTGCCAGCGATGTCTAAGGGCCTCAATGCCACTTTTAAAGAAATCCTTTTCTTGACCATTCAGAAAGTCCTCCACTGCAGGTATGACGTTATCGTCTGACTGAAAGTGGATACCGGAAATGGTATCATCTGACTGAAAGTGGATACCGGAAATGGTCATTTTTAGTTTTGGAAATAGATGAAAGTCTGATGGAGTGAGATCAGGCGAATAAGGTGGATGCTCAATCAATTTAAAGCCATCATAGTTAATGGCAGCCATGACAATGACAGTCTTGTGAACAGGGGCATTGTCCTGGTGGAACATCATACCTTTACTGAGTTTTCCTCGGCGTTTGAGTTTAATATTTTCCCGTAACTACCTCAGAAGTGGTGCATAGTATGTTCCATTGATGTTCCATTGATTGTCTGTCCCTTTTGGAGGTAATTTACCATCAGAGTACCATCAGCATCCCAGAAAACCAAGGACATAACTTTTCCAGCCTCAGTCTTGGTACCCAACGGGCCAATCTGATTAAAATACATATTTCTCATATAGCGCAGAGCTCTCGCGCTCTGTGCTATTTGAGAGATATGTATTTTGATCAGATTGCCAACGGACTGAAAGCTTTCTCATTGCAAGATCCTCTGTCATAATGGAATGTACTCTCTCCTGTGAAATGCCTAGTGTACTATCTATATATCTTTCTATACCCCGCCAGTCGGTCACGACAATATCATGGACTTTATTGACCATTTCTGTGTATGCAAAAGTGACAGGCCTTTCAAGACGGGGTCACCCTCAAGGCTCTGCCTGCCGAGTTTAAATTCCACCACTCACCGTTTTAACTGTAGCATATGAAGGGACATCTTACCTTATTGTTACTATCAGTATGGATATCCGTCCGTGTTAAAAATTTCTTATGCAGATATTGAATCACTGCTCGTACATCGAGTTTGTCCTTTTTGCGAAAGCCACTTGCCTTGTTTGCTGTAGAGTGCTACGTCGTCGATATAAACTGACCAAATGACACCAGTCTTCAGATACATGTCCTTAAATAGTGTGGGAATATATAGTAAGGCTTAAAAGGGACATCGCTGCTAACCTCCTTCAATACAAGGTTCACAACGTATCAATCAGCACTCGTATCAAATACAATATAATAAAATACAATACAAAGATTTGTATAGTGCCAAATTTAACAAGGTATCCTAAGGCGCTTAACAGCATAAATGTACAACACAACCATATGACATGGATGGAAAATATTTCTGTTTTCATTACACAGATAAATACATTTAGAAATCGAGTAGAAAGCCTAACTGGGGCATTTAAACACAGATTAAATCTGACATTACACAGATAAATTGATAAATGCATAAGCTAAAGGACTAAACTGTTTATTTGTGTTTGTTTTACGTCCCGTCGAGAATTTTTCAGTCATCTCGAGAGGTCACCAGCTGTAGGTGAAATATCACAAAATTATGCTTAGCGCCCAGGGCCGTAAGAGTGAGGGTTCATTAACTTGCCTAAGCCTGCCGCGACACGGGACCTCCGTTTGTAAGGTCATATTAGAAAGACCCGTGATTCTCACTTCTAAATGCCAAGGGGCCCCTGGGAAGCAATAACTACCTATGTTAACGTCTTAGGTTTGACGCGGCCATGGCACAAGCGGGGCTCGAACTCACGACATTCCGGCCACAAAGCGAATCGAATGTCTCAAATCTTTCTGAAATAAATACCAACTGAATGCCTCAAATCTTGTTAAACAAATGCCCAAATTCTGATCAAATACTCCAACCAAATATTTCAAATCTTGTAGTAAGTGGGTTAATAAAGAACAAAATCAAAAAGCAAAAATGTTTTTGCTAGTTGCTTCATACTTGACAGGACATGTCAGATATGACAATTTTTTTTTACATGGAGCAACATTTAAGTTTACTGTGTGAAAATGTAAATTGATTTTGTTCTTTATTTTCATGGTCATATAAAAATCGGATGTTCAATTGTTTGTCCATGGAGGAATGTTAACAAAAGATTTGAAGTACTTTCTATTTTTATTTTTTTTTTTTTTTAATTTTATTCTAATTTTTTTTTTTTTAGAAATGTATTATTATTTAGAGCTACAGAAATTAATGTCAGGTCAATTGTGCCGTTTTGTCTGTTCAGGAAATGCGGAAATCCCCTTTTTAAAGCAATATAAGCTGCCAAAATTGCATTTTTTGTATAGTGGCATTAAAAGAGGTTAAATGAACGCTGATATGATTGAAAAAAAGAACTGCATCGAATTTCCTCTCTTATGCATCGTTTACACACCTTTACGTGATGAAAAATATATTCCTCGACATTCCGTTTGACCCTTACAACGGCAGCTGATTTATCGTCGGCGACAATCCCGAAGATAACCGATGTTGACACGAATGATTCTGATGCTGATCGGGGTGGATCGGGTTGTATCCGGGTCATTAAAATATGGACGGCGAGGTGAGATAAAATTCTAGTTACCATCATTATTTTGGCATTGTTAACGATGTTATATGTTTTTATATCTTTTTCGTCCCGAATGAGTCAAAGTCGGCTTTCTCCCTCGCTTCGAACCTTTTGTCAGACATCTTTCGTGCTTACCGGAAATATTGCGCTTGCGCATTTGATTTTGCCGAATGAGTTCAACTTTCGGTCATTGCATACGGAAATAATGTCGGAAAAATTAAGGTGCGGGAAGACTTAATTTCAACTGTCGAACAATTTTTACATTTAATGCAAAAAATACATGTCAAAAGTTTAATCGATAAAATCAGGTATCAGAAGGCAGATGTTTACAAAATTTCGATTAAATTTTAGGGACCCCAAAATAACAATTTTGACAGCTTATATTGCTTTAATGATTAAATGTGAAATGTGTACGACAAGACACGGACTAGTTACACAGAGCTGCAAAGTCACTAGAAGAAATGAAGTCAATGGACACAAGTGTAGCCGATCAAAGGTATGGCAACTCAAATTGCAATTCAATTCTTTACCTATGACTTCATAATCATTTCACAGCCGGGACAGAGAACACAGAGACGGCTGTTGACGCCTGTCGTAATTTGATCGTGGAGACGCGCCTACGGTCGGATTATCCGCCCCTGATTCTCCGACTACTGGGAGTCATGACTATTAGCAAGGACGCCACAACTAGCAAAACTGAGCTCTTTGAACTCTCTGAGTATCTCTGTGGCAAGAGGTAAGGGGATGCCATTGGGTATTTTCTATCCACAGGAAATTCTATCACCTGGAGTTTTTTCCTTTGAAAATTGGATATTGAACGATCCGTATAAATATATGCGAACGATTTCTTCTTTAGAATTTCAATTTTTGGGTTCTTATGATGCTAAACAAATTAAAATAATGGTAATGGAATTACTAGTATCGATATACTCTATATATATATTATTAGATTTGGTCATATTTTACCCAATCTGTACAAGTCCGTATTTGAGGAGCTGAAGGTACAGTGTGTCATGGATGACATGTTGATACAGTGCAGCCAGGACGATCACGTGGACGATGGTTGGATGCTCCTGTATCTCATAAGGCGTCTCCTCTGGCGATTTGCATTTGCTAGCAAACGCTTTGCTCTGCAAATGACCGAAACTTGTTACGTGAATTACTTGTTGTCAGATCTGAAATATCTGTCACAAACAGACTTATCAAATTGGAATGTAAGATTTTGAAAGTTCAGTGTTTACAGATAGATTACAGATGCAAATTTGATACTTTTAATGCTCAATGCTATTTTTAGATTATGACGTTATGATGTGTATGTATACTGCTTTTCAGGAAGGCAATTATCTTTTGTTTTCGAGCTTGAATTGTCTACAGCAGTGCGCAAGGACGAATCGAATGAAAACTGCTTTTTATGAAGCAAATGCTCATGCCATTATTGGAAACATTCGCCAAAGAAGCAGTTCCAAAAGTACGTACTGTGGTTTCGTCATTTTTCGTGGGCATTAAATTTTGTTGATTTGTTAAAAATACGAGGGCTATTCGATATGTAATGTGTATTGTGCCACAGCGCAATAACGCTTTGCACGATTTCTTAGATATGATAGTTTTGCATAGCTCTATTCAATACCTTTCCAATGGTATGAATACGAACCTTCAGCTCCACATAGTTTTAAAATTTTAGTCATTTCAATAGAGCCAGTCGTTGACCACTGCTGTAAAAATGATTGGGAAACGGGTTGAGAATATTGAAGAAATTAGAGCTTATGTAAAAAATCGCACAAAACTCGGTCATTCGGTAATACAGATTTTTACTGAATTGGGGGAAGTTTATGGGTCTGATAAGGTATCTTATGAGATAGTTCGTAGGTGGAGAAACAAATTTCTGACTGGCACAGAGTCAGACAAAGATGCAGCAAAATCTGGCCGACCTGTGACTGTAACAGGCAAGGCAAGTGTCTCAAAAGTCAGGGAAATAATTGAAAGTGTTAGCAGATACACGACACGCGATATTGCCAAAGCTGTTGGCATATCGCTATAACGGGTGCATTTCATTTTGAAGTGTGTTTGAAAGTATGAAAGACTTCTGCCAGATGGGTACCGCATATATTGACAGTTGACCAAAAACAGGTACGAGTACAAACCGCTAAGCAATTGCTCAAAATGTTTCCAAAATTCAATCAAATACAATTTGCAAACATTGTTACTGGTGACGAAACGTGGGTTCACTATTTCGAACCAGTAAGAAAAACTGGAAACAAAATATGGCTAACTAAACACGGTAGAAGGACTGCAGTTGCCAAAAGAACCATAAGTACAAACAAGGTTCTTTACTGCATATTCTTCTCATGTGATGGTATAGCCGTACAAATTCCAGTGCCGAGGGGCAAAAGTGTTACAGTTCGGTATTACCAAGGTGTTATACTAAAAAAGGCTCAAGAAAAGATGATCACAAACGACGCCCCATGTCAGGATTCAGACATGTTCATCTAATTCATGATAATGCTCCATCACATTCATCAGAGCTTGTGAAGCAATTTTTGAAGTCGGAGAAGCTTACCGTCTTGCCACACCCACCATACTCTCCAGAATTAGTCCCATGCGACTTTTTCATTTTTCCAAAATTAAAAAGTTCTAATCTGGTCGTCGTTACAAGTTCCGACAAGCCCTTGGCTCAGCCATCAGTCAGTGCCTCGGAAGACTACCTAAATCAGTGCACTGTGACGCATTTCAGAAATGGATTCAGAGATTGAAATTATGTATTTCAAACCGCGGAGAATCCTTTGAAGGGATGTGATGTTCATTTCACTATCTGAGTCGAATGCTTTTGAGATATCGTACAATACACATTAGATATCGAACAACCCTCGCACAGTGTGTTTGATACATACTTTGCTGGAAAGTTACAGAAAGAGCAGATTAAAGTGCTGTAGTTAATGAATTTCATGGTCTTTACTGACTGTTAATGTTGGCAAAACATTTCTAATGGTAAAGGTGCGTGTGATTCTATTCAATTGAAATGGCATTTCTCATAACTGCACAAGGCAGCTTTATGTCATTAGAGCATTACATCATTTGCCATCAAATTTCAAATTTCGTCTTTTTCGTGGTTGCATCAGACCTCGAAATCAATGGATTTAATGAAATATATTTTCTGCTCAATTTTGATTTTTATTATTTGCTAATGTCTTTTAGAGATAAAAATGGCCACTCTACTTACACTTTCACACATGCTCCATGAAGAAGACTACCATTTGTTGACAATAGATGAAGATTTCATGACCTATTTCCTCGACTTGATCAAGAAGGCCATCGCTAACGGAAGTCACTTTGTAGCGATATGTTCTAACGTTGGACATTTGACGGAAATCCGAGAAATGTTCGACGCTTTCTCCAAGGTGTATCTTCTAAAAAACAATCAAGAAGTCATTGATAGAATTAATAAAGAAGATCTAGCTCTTCATATTTTACATATTTTGAAAAAAGCCGATGGTGATGAAAAGCTATTTGCTCTTCAAATGATGAAGTCAATGTGCACTTTCAAAATTGGAAAAGCAATTTTTCAGGTAAGGTGGCTTTGTTGGAGGTCACGTGACTACTTTGATGTGTTCATTGCAAAACAGAATCAATACTGATAATAAATTTCATCATTTTTCAGAATCGGCTTCAGGATGACATTCGGAACGAAGTCGGTATTCTTACGAAATACGAAGATTTGCATATTAGGAAACAAGCTGACATTGTATATGAGTATCTTAAGCAAAAGGGTATGCTATAAACAAATTGAAGATACTTATCGTTTCTTGAACGATTTAATAGTAACTTCTGCGGATGATTGCGTGAGCTACTGCAAGTCTGTAGACATAGCGGTTGCTGCAGCAAGCAGAGCATGTACGATGTCCGCGTAATAGTAAATCTCATTTTGACATTGGACATAAAAATAAACTGAAATGTTCAAACAAGTTAAAATAAATGAAATTTGAATGAAAAGTTAAAAGAAACGAAACTGTGGTTACTTACTGGTATTTATTGCGCAGGAGAATGGAACAAGCCGTCGAGAAAAGAAGAAGGGTTGGAACAACTATACTTACAAGCACTCACAGAGGGCAGCACATTAGACAGAACGGTTCGTGTTATGTTCGTAGGACACAAAGGCGCGGGAAAAACCACTTTGTGCAGACGATTCTTAGGGGAAAACATAACAAGCATTCGAAGCACCGAGGGAATTGATGTCTACATTGAAAAATTTACTGTAGATCTTGACACGCGAAAGTGGACCATTGATGTAGAAGGTAAACTTATGCCTCTGAAATCAAAGCGTGTTATCTTCATAATAATATATAGTTTTCCTGTACATTTCTATCAGTCATTTCTGTATCCCGTATTTGTGTTTTAAATCGTAATGAAAACGGGGATAATTTTTTCTCCGTTTCGGTCGCCGCTATGATTGATATATAAAGTACTGCAGTATTTTATTTGACGCGTGTTGCGTTATACATACCATTTGTAAGTATACGTATGTGAACTGTGTGCTAGACGCTGTATTTCAAAACAATTTTCCGTGGAGTTTGGTAAAAAACTTTTATAACCTGAATTCTACACTGACAAAGCTTGCAGCAAATGTAATATTTTTCTTATGAGTATTGAATATTTCTTAGCTCATTTGAGAGTTATGTAGATGTTATCGTTATGTATATGTTTACTTATATAGAAAAACCAGTTCAGACAAACGAACGAGAATAATTGATTATGTTTCTCTAATTTGAATCATAGGTGACCCTCTGGAAAACAGTAGATCAAAAATAGCTTGTGGAGTCAAGAATTTTGAAGATTCAAAGCTTCAAGATTCCGAGGTTGAGTTTCTTCCACCACTTGATTTTAGTCATCAAATAAGTGATGATACAGAAAATGAAACGACAGAAACTTCTGTTCCTCGTGTTGATGTTGGTGGTTCTTGTGGGAGTAGTGTTCAAAGTGATGATGACAGCAGTATCAAAAAAGAAGAAAGAAAAGTACCAAACACAGAACAAACAGATACAAAAGAAGTAACCAAAACTGAGAGGTCTAAAACCATAGAAGAAAACACGAGGATAAACTTTGAAATAGAGGCAAATGTCAGTTTTCCTAGCAAATCTGCTCATATTTCTATGTGGGATTTTGCGGGCGAAGACGTTTTCTATGCAACACACCATGTTTTCTTGTCGCCTGATGCAGTATACCTGATTGTGATTGACCTTAGTAACTCTGAAACAAATAATGTTATTGAAATAGGTACGTTTCTTGTAGTTATCCTTTAAATAGTTATATATGAACAATTTTTCGAATGCTTTAATGATTATTTACACGTTTTGATTTCCATAATTATAGAAAAAGCGAGATTTTGGCTGAGGTCAATTTTGACCTATGCTAAAGTTAAGGACACAAACGTAGGCTCTGGATTTCGATTACCACCAGTCATATTTGTCGTAACCCACAAAGATAAGTTACCAGGGGAAGTGAGTAGCATTCTGTCGTAAATAAAACATTTTGACCACATTGTGAAGGAAAACTGCATTTCGTTACTCTAAAAATATCGTTTGTACACTTTGATAGAATGAAGAAGAAAAGAAAGAAGTCGCACACAGTTACCTTGCAGATGTTCTCAATTTACCAGAATTACGGGGAATAGATCCATCCTTCATTCGTGGAAAATTTGTGGTGGACAACACCTACTTATATTATGATCCTGAAATAGAGAAGCTGAAAGAATGTATTGTAGAATCAGCCAGAGTTCAGCCCAATTGGGAAAGAGAAATTCCTCTTCAATGGGTGGCTGTTGAACGTGAACTATCCGTTCTCAAGAGTCGGAAAATCAAGCTTATGACGGTTAAGGACTTGCGAGATCATCTGGGAAATTGTGAAGTAACTTCGTCAACTGTCCAAAATCTGGAAGGGATTCTTGAACATTTTCATTTGAAAGGTTTTATCATATTCTTTTCAGGATCTGAAAAGTTAGGGAATTACATTTTCATTGATCCTCAGTGGATAGTTAATGCTTTTAAACAGTTGATTACTACGCCTTGTGGTGAAAAGAAATTTGAGAACGAGACAATCCGGAAGCAGTGGAAAACTTTATACGAAGAGGGAAATCTCACACCAGAGTTTGCAAGGGAAATTTTCAGATTAAGTGGAGACGATCAGCTTGTGGCTTATAAATCCGATGTTCTGCAGTGTATGGAGGAGCTGAATCTCATTGCCACTGTGATATCACACTGGATAGTACCAAGTCTTCTAAAGCGACAAATTTACTCTACACTAGTAAAAGATTACTTTGATAATCCAGATATGGGTATCGAAAAATCGTGTGCATATTGTCTCAAGTTCCGAGAGGCTTTTGTTCCTGACCCAATAATGGACAAAGTAATTGCGGCTTGTGTATCAAGGTGGACGAATGTTTTTCTTTTCCAGGGAAAAGCGGTTCTGTACAGAGGACTCGTGTGTTTGAAAATAACACCAACTTGCAATTTGATGTTGTATTGCAAAGACAATTTGATACAAACAATGCTATTTCGTACAGTTCGAACCACCAACGAGACATTTGGTGAAGTTGGTAATTCTGTGCGGCTTTTTCTAAATGACTGTATTGACGAAATATTCAGAACTTGTCATCAAGAGAGCATGAAGCCACTACAGTATATCCAGTGCAAAATCATGGAACCCGAAGACTCGATGCCGATTCTTGCAGATGAAATATTTCAACACGACACGAAATACTGCTGCAGCCATAAAACACTTTCGCCTCATCCTCTGACGCACCAGAACCTCCGTCAGTGGTGGGAAAGGGTGAATTGATAATCTCTCTCTTTCTCTGACAAACCAGAAGTTCAGAAGTGACAAGGGTATATTAATGCTCTTTTTTTTATCTCATTCATAGTCATACACTCCAGTTTTAAATTTTTTTTTTCAGGTTGAGAAATACATTCCTCATTCTCAAGGTAAAAAGCTTTCGATAATAGATGTGCACGTACTGATTCGAAATTTGAGTGTAAAGTATATGTTATACATGTATTTACAGATATGGATGTTTTCTCAACACCCCCACAATCCCCCGACCCCTACGACTTTGACGTACCAAAATTTCCTTTCTTGGAGGAAGGTACCTTAATTTCTGAGTAGTCTCGCTGTCAAACTTCAATGGGTCAAAAATAATAATAATAATTTGTATTTCAAACTCCACTGTGATGAAAGGATTAACGTGGATTTTTTTCTCTCATCTTTTTAAAAAAAACTTCAGTTCTTGTGATTCAACAGAAGTACAGGTATCATGGGTATTAGGGTAACATGAGAATTTTGATGCATTTTCAGACAGAACAGTTACACACGGCGAGAATAAGTTCAAACGGTTTGTTGACTCTACACTGACAGTGGAGGTGTGGGAGAACCTCCATCAGTGGAGTCAGTCCGTCGGGTGTTTACATTCTCCGCTACAGATCTCCACTGTATTCCGTGTTGGCACGGCGTCCGTTTTGTCCGTAGCACATCATGTTATGCAAATCACAGGTTGGTGCAACAACCACTTCACACAATGAAAGTTTTTATTTTTAAATTGACTACATAAGTATAAATTCCCACTCATTTTTTTTTTGAAATTATACTTTTTCTTTCTGTACGTGTTTTGGTTGGAGATTCGTTTGAATATCTTGAACCTAATTTTCTCCCATTTTCACTTAATGTACAAAGTTTTTAAAATTTATCTGCCAACTCATTTTAAAACCATAACCGTCCTTGTTAGCTCACCTGACCCGAAAGCTCAAGTGATCTTTCCTGATCAAAACTTTCCGTTGTCCGTCAAAGGCGTCTTCGTCAACTTTTCACATTTTCATCTTCTTCTCCAGAACTACTGGGCCATTTCAGAAAGCATCCTTGGGTGAAGGAAATTCAAGTTTGATCAAATGAAGAGCAACGTCTTTTTCCAAGGGGAGATAATAGGAAAAATGTATTGACAAATTTTAAAAAATCCTCTTCTCCAAAACCACTGGGGATTAAAGTTTGTTTAAATGAAGGGCCCTGTATCTCTCAAGGGGAAGATAATCACAAAAATGCGAAAATAGGGTGGTTCGTTTAAAAGAACCACTTGACCAGAGAAGTTCAAATTTACAAGGAAGCTTCCCGATGTATGTGCAGATTCAAGTTTGATAAAATCATGGCCCCCGAATGTAGGATGGAGCCACAATAAGGGATCAAAGTTTTTCATGCCAAATTATAGGGGGAAAATCTTTTTCTCAAGAACCACTGAGCAAAACAAGTTCAAGGGTGCATGGCAGCTTTTTAACATAGTTCAGATTCAATTTTGTTAACATCATGGACCAGGGGGTAGGGTGGGGCTACAGTTTACATGCAAATATTTAGGGAAAGTCTTTAAATATGGACCAAGGTGACTCACGTGAGCGATGTGGCCCATGGGCCTCTTGTCGATCAAAACCTTAAGTGTTTGGTATGTTTTTTCGTATTTATTTTTTTGTTTTGTTTGGGTTTTTTTTTTGGTTTTTTTGTTTTTTTTGTTTTGTTTTTTGTTGTTTTTTTTTTTTTTAATTCAAATTAGTCTTACTTTGTCCAATTCATGAACGATACATTTGGTAATCGCATTTTGCTTTTCAAATTAATCGGAGTCAACTAGTGATCGTGACATTTTTTATATTAGTAAAGAAATGATTTCTTCACAATTTATGTGTGCTGGGCCTCGCTTTAATTGTAGCTTGTCCTGGTCGTGGTGACTTTGCTTCTCATGATGAATCCAAAGTACAGGCCAAAGAGAACATATTTGTTGAATTCAAGGGAACACGAAAAGAGCCCAATAGACAATATAGCATAAGAAAAATCCAGTACCTGGATCATATAAAAGATGTCTGTCTCTTGGAGTTACTTGTGGATGACCCTTCAAATCCCCCACCACCACCATTCAGAGAATTTTGTCACCTAACAACTGAATCTTCTCTAACTTTCATAGGTTTCGGTCATCCTGGCCACAATTATAAGACTTTTGAACCCAAAGTTCGAGTTTTAGATTGGAACTCGTCGCGTGTTCAAAACTCCATTGCATGGGTTCAACACCACTCCGTGGAGCTTAAAAATATTCTACAATTTACCGGAAAACCTGTGGAATGGGTTGATAATGCCTATTCTATACTTGGCAACGAAGGTATAGTTGGACTGAACTGTTTCATGCAACATGGTGCCTCTGGAGCTCCTGGGATCGCCATGACCAATCGTGGACTGGCACTGGCCGTCATGCTTCAGGGCGGACTGCCAAAATTTTTCATGGATATTGGGCATTTCACAGAGCAAATTCCGTTAGAGCAAAGGATAGAATATGGAATTACTATGGACGCCATTAGACTGGATCTTCTGCAAAAACTACCAGACTTATGTAAAGATGTGTTTGGATCCAATTATGGCTTTTAATACATATATTCCATGGTATCTGAAAGAAGTAGGTGTTTGAATAACGTCACATTTTCATACGAAAATAAGCCTAATACCAGTGCACCTTTATGTAAAAGAATTTGAAGTGCGTATCGATTCATAATGACCACAGATTTCTAAGAGTAACGGTTAGCTGCCAATGTATACAATTATGGACACTGTTTCCTATATAAACGAATCAAGAAATAATAATCTACGCGAAACAAAATACGAAGGCAATAATTGTAAAACCTAATGGACAAAAGGTAACATCAATTTTATGTGTATATATATATATATATATATATAAAAAAAATTTTAAAAATAATCGCTAAGCTAGAGACGAGGTAGGAAGGAATCTCATTGTAGTAGACGATAAATAGGAAATATGCAATTATTTTTCCACGAGTTATCTGGAAAGAGGGAAAATGTCATAATTGTTTAAAATTCAAGATGCTTTACTTAACCTAGAGATTTAGATTTTTTAACCTAGTTCAAATGAATCAATTCTGATGATTTGGGGGGGGGGGGGGGGGGGGGTAAGATTTTATAATTTTCAATCTCTTCTTTAGAGCCACTACGGTTTTTTAAAACCCAATTTCACACAAAATGTCCTTGCAATAAGGGAACTCAAGTTTGTTGAAATAAAGGGTCATAATTTCTTCAATTGGGGAATAATGCTGTTTCTTACAATATATTCTTCTCGATAACAACTCTACCAGAATTTTTAAAACCTGCATGAAAGTTATTGGAAGGTTTTTATTATAATTATTTTAAATATTTTTTTTTTACCAATATAGTAGCCTCAGGGAAAAAAAAAACTTTTCTATTATTTGTCAAATAATTATGCAAGTATGCCCATAATGTATAGATAAAAGTTAATTATTCAAACCATAACCCCCGAGGTCAGGACAGGATAACACCTGGAGCTTTAAGCTTGGAATAGATAATATTTTTAAACAAAACTGAAGATATGCATGTATCTTCATATCGTGTACATTAAAATTTGCAAGTTTTACATTGAAATACCATATAAGTGGAATTTTTAGCGAGACACAAATTTTGCCATTTTCCATAAAAATGGGTGTATATATTTAGCAAGAGCTAATTTTAGTGACTTCATAATTCCAAGAAAGATTACTAATGCCTCTGATATGGAATAAATTGTTAACGATATTCAATTTTAACAATTTTTTCACTCTTGCTAATAATGCCAAAATTAAATATCTATTTATATGGTACTAGAAATTTCTTTATTAATCATCTTTTTTTCAAGAATCACAAGGGCAAACAGTTGTAATGATGTAGATTCGTATTTGTTCACACCATGACTGTGAAGCTACAATAGAGGTTTAAAGAGTATCTGTAAATGAACAAGGTGACTTTGCCTTGCACTGTGCAAATTGAGCCTCTGTTTTACTGGGGAAGAAAAACCTGTGTTTGAAATTTTACTTCTAAAAGATTTTTCCCTTTATTGAAAATAATATTGCAAATTGTTTCAAATGCTGCACTTGAAGTTCTAAAGCAAGATTTTCAACAAATGAAGATTACACCAGTTTACAACACTGTCACAGGGCCTGACCAGTAAAGCTACAGTCTTAACATAGATTTCTGGTGGTTTCAATAAATGTCATTTAAAATAATTTTATTGGGTTGTTTTAATGTACTCATTTTATATAATACTCTTCATAATTTGTAACATGTTTACATACCCATAATACTTTCGGTAAAATACTCCCAATTTATACCCAAAATTTTACACAAGTGATATTTGTGTATGTGTTCATGTTCTTTTGATATCATTTACAACACATACAATTTGATTCTGCATGTAAAATTACTAATAATAAACACGATCTGTTTTATATATGTTGCATAATAAATGTTAGGTGTTCACATTGTTTGTGGTATTGCTAATTTATTCAGTGTTCCAGGCTTTCATAAATGTTCTGGTTACACTCATATACAGAACTTTGTTTGTATACTAAGTATTTCATCTCTTTCTCCTCAATATGGAATTTTTATATATGTATTTTTACTCTTTTTCTCATTGTTCCTAGTTGATTCAATCTTGTCCATGTTTTGTGAGAATTGAAAAATAATAAAACGAAGTAAACACTAGATATTTATTTGTACATGTACTGTTTCACTTGTGTAAAGTCTACATAGGATCTCACTCGGTGCTGGCTCAGTGGTACTTGCCGTCATCAAGATGACCTGTAAGTAACAGTGTGTCCAAAATCAGAGTATATACTACAAAGTCAAATAGAATACAAATGAATGAAGATAACAAAGAGTGATCTATCTCATAACTCTTATAAGGATTACAAAACATTGAACTCAGGACATATCAGAGGTGGGATCAAGTGCCTAGGAGGAGTAAGCATCCCCTGTCAACTGGTCGCACCAGCCATGAGCCCTGTATCTTGGTCAGGTAAATGGAGTAATCCATAGTCAAAATTAGTGTGAAAAGAACGGCCTTACAATTAGTATGAAACATGTTTGACCCAATGACAGATTGTATTGGCAAACTATAATGTCATATCGGCCACAGAATTTGTGAAATGCTGACTTTAAACAAGACTGTTGAAACCACTGTAACATCAACTTGTTTGTCAGTAGCCTACCACGGTTTAAAAACTGATCATGTGCAAAACGAGCTCTTGCATATCAAATCAGTTGAGAGACATAAAACACCATATGCAGGTGATAACAGAATATTGATACATAAATATAGAAAGTTGATGGTGGAGAAGCTGAAATCATCCTTTTTGTCATGAAGTTGAGTTGTTAGTATGAAACACATTGTATAACCTTTTTTTCCCCCAATAATGCCAATGATAACATTACAAGAGGAAACAATTCACATCAAGTAATTCTTGTCATATTAATATATACATTGGTAAGTTTAGTTCTTTGCTGTAAGTACTAATTAATAATTAAATACACAAGGATAAAGGCCCATGTGTATTATGACTGATAAATTTTGGGAGTAATCTGGGTGAAATTTATGTTATTCATATCAAATCAGTTATACATCTTGCCTGCCCTATTCAATTTATCTCAATTTTTCTCATTCTATTTAACATAGAGAAATAACTTTGCCTGATGACTGGGAAAACTTTGCATTCCATATACTCTTGTCAGTAAGTAGCCAAGACAATGAGAAATGAAGGGGAAAAATGCATTATCTCATTCATGCAGTATCTCCCAAACCCACTGGGAGATTCTCAGACATGAGCATAAATCAAGAGTACAGTAAACGTTACATAAGACACCATAAGAAAGTTATATGTGTATAGGGTGTAATTATTATAAGATGTATGTTTTGTGACATAGATTAGCAAACATGGCAACAAGGTTTTCCTACTAAGTGAGACTACAACTTTGACCTTGAAGAACAAAAGGCATCCTACACTTGGCATGAGGAGTATGTGTACCAAGTTTGACAGTCCTAGCCTCAGTAGTTTGGTCTGTATCTGCCTACAAGTTTTTCCTATTAAATGATACTTTGACCTTGAAAACTTCTCATCTCGGTGATCAAATGTATCAAGTCGTAAGATCCTGGAGCTTGCAGTGCATTTTGCCTACAAGGTCTAAACGCACAGATGTACAGACAATGCCAATCAAGTGATACATGTAAACTTACAGCCTTGACCTTTTAACTTGAAAAAGAAAGGTATGTGTACCAAGTTTGACAGTTCGAGACCCAAGGGTTCGATCTATATCCTACCTACAAGGTTTTCCTACTAAGTAATACTATGTTCTTGACCTTTGACCTTGAAGAACTAAAGACATCCTCCACTTGGCATGAGGAGTATGTGTACCAAGTTTGATGTACTAGCCCCAATACTTCTGTCTGTATTCTGCCTACATGGTTTTGCTATAAACTGATACTACAACTTCACCTTGAAAAACAATAGGCATCCTTCTCTGATCAAATGTGCCAAGTAGTAAGATCCTGGAGCTTATGGTCCATTTTGCTATTTGCCTAGAAGGTCCAGACAGATGGACAACGCCATACCATAACATGCCCCATCTTTTGATGGGCATATAAAAATGACTCCTATTGGGAGCTGAAATTCTGGTTTCTGGCTATCTGGATCCCCTCAGTATGATCAAAATTCAAAATGATAAAAAAAGAAGCCATTTCTTATGGAAAGCAAGCTCAGAGCTAATTTGATTGGCTGGATTAAAATTGTTTGCAGACAGGCAAATTGCAAAAGTTCAGAGTAAATCTGATAAAACAAAATTCAAAACTGGAAAGATGAAATATTTCTTCACTAGATCTAAACTACACATCTGAATGAAAATGAGTTGTTACTTACGATCGTGATTAAAGCTTCTTAGCATTCCTAGGAAAGCAAAGAATAGACCAAAATGGACAAGACCAATTCCTCTGTTGTTGGCACATAGATGCCAAGTCCTTTGATGCTGATATAACTCTACAACGAATTTGAATTGAATTGAATGATAAAAATCTCTAAAAATGATATATTATCCATGAAACATAAATACTTAAACAATAAAATGCTTTCTTTGTTGTTTTATTGAGTGAGGAAGGTATCAAGCATTGTAGAAAAAATTTGTAACTCGTATTATCCATGAATTGTAAATATTATGAAACAGTGATGTTACAAACCATACGATATATTGTTATATTAGCATGAAAACCCAGTTCTTTAAATTTTTAAAAGGTTGATGGAATGATCAATGGATTTTACCAACCAAATGCAATTGTTATAATGGTTAAATACATCATCATATGACCGTGAAATAATTATGAAATACAATAGTACTTCTGGAAATGAATCGAGCTGTTCCAGTCATTGAAGCATCTCTCCTCTTCATCCACGGAATCACTTCATTTAGTTTCAAGGTGGAAAATGCTTTGTCAGCTGAAAGGAAACAAACACCAGATCTTTATCTACATATCTTTGTTTTGAGCAGTAAAATTTTATTAAACATGCATAAATATTAATTTGTAAGAAAACCAGCATAAGCATCTACAACAATTTCCTATTGCTGAAACATCATTGTAAACTAATGATTAAGTCATGCTTTGCTCCCTCACCATAGGAGATCATAGGGGATGCTGTAGAAATGAAACAAAATGTCCGCAAGGCAGGGCATCCCCTCACAATGTACGATTTTTCTTTTAAATAGATCCCACAGTGACCTTGACCTAAGGACCCCAAATTCAACAGGATTCTTCCTCTCTTGATAACAAAGCTATATGTGAACATGGCAGGGCTCAACATTAACGCTTGTCCAGTACCAGTGGAAAAAAAATTCGGACCAGTGAATATTGCTGAGCACTTGTCCGATTGGTCAAGTGCTTTTTTATGTAAAGAAGTCTCCAAATAATAAAAAGAATTATTGGTAAAAAGTTCATTAATAGTTTAAAGTCAGAAGCAATGCACAAAAAATGAATTTTGATGATATCAATCACTATGTAAACTAATTGAGTCACACTCGATCGGGATCGGTGTTCATTTATTGTGTACTACTTTCTATTTTGTAAAATTAGATTCTCTAGATCATCGTCGAGCAAACACAGTCATTAATTCAAGACAGGAAGTCTAGATAAAAATTTAATTTATGTGTTTGTTGTTTTTATCAATTGAATAAGATCAAAAATCAATCAAGCAAGTATAAAATGGACTATATTTTAAGCAATACAGTTTTCGAGTTGACAATATTACATTAATTTTTCTGACAAGTGAAGTTGAAGTTCGGACAAGTAAATATCTCTGCCTTTTGTTTGAATGGACAAGTACGAAAAAAAGTTAATGCAGAGCCCTGCATCGTGAAGTATTGAGGAATGAAATTAACTGAGCTAAATAATGTGGCTTTCAGAGGGTCTAAAAGCTTTTTGTATCAAATTCCCTCATGATCTTTATTATCATTTGATCCAAAGCAATAACATGTGTCATCTAAAGATAATATACTTGTAAAGGTTATTAACTGAGTAAAACAGTACAAGCTGAAAATTGGACACTAATTACAATTACTACACCAGTGAAAGTCCTTTGTCCCCTACATGTTTGTCATCCCACAACTCAAGACTGTGATGATATAGCTGCAGAACTGTTGCATTATGGTTTTATATTTTAGTCTGTTATGGTCAATTCTGCAGCTAGTGATTATTGTACATGGATGTCTAAATATCTTGTTACAGTACATATTATAATGTTAGATATGCAATATGTTTGACCATTGTTTTATCAAATGCAACAAGTTGTCTTTGGGAGTCTCTAATTTGATATCGTAAACCATTTACATGACAAAGGTATCACTGCATTCCAATTTTAAAATGCAAAAAAATATTTTAAAAAGTTCCAAAAAGAAAAAAAAACTCTTTATATTTTATTGTGGGCACGCGAAATTACCAAACTCGCATCATTTAACATGTTATCTGCAGACATATGACATGCAATATGCTTTTCTGTAAGATTTCTTTAACAATTTACACACACACAGCTAGGGATCATATTTATAAACAAAGGAATTTTCTCCATATATCTCATATAAAATTACTTTTCCAATTTCTACATTATATATTTTTCATCCCAAATTACATTGACCCAAGGACTCGTCACCTTTTTTTTTCTTTCTTTCTTTTTATTAAAATCTTACATCACTTTGGCATACATGTTTGAATCTGAATGAATTTTCGGTTTAACCTTTTATGGAGAAAAGAAGTATAAGGAAAGTGCGTTTGTTGAATTTTGGGTTTAACCTTCTGTGGAGAAAAGAAGTATAAGGAAAGTTTATAACAATAGGGTATCGAGCTGAATGTTAATTTTTTTGCTCTTTTTCTCAATCTAATCTGCGTTTTAGACAGTCAACAACAGTCGTTTCGACTTAGAATAGCAATAACTTTAGACAGTCAAAAACCAGTCGTTTCGACTTAGTATAGCAATAACTTTTAGACAGTCAAAAACCAGTCGTTTCGACTTAGTATAGCAATAATACAAACGTGTTCCATAGTATCTATCAGCTTGGTATGCGCCATGGATTCTGGGGTTATATTCCTTCGGAAATTCACCAAAATTAGACACAGTTCGTACAGCATTCCCCATGGCGAGTTTATCGTCCTTGCTCCCCGGCACCGAAGGTCAGCTAAATTAATCTGTACATTAGTATTTCGTATAAAATATATTATTTTCGGATGAAAAATTAAGTACTTGTTACCATATGCTCAACATCTTTATTGTAAGAAAGCAGCTTTATTCATTCATTTATACATGAAAAATTGATATTTTTTTTTCATGTAAAATAAAATGAATAATCACGACTTATTCCATGCATGACGGATCCATAAAAAAGGGTAAGATAACTCTCAGTAGCAGTAGAAGCTGGAGATATTTCATAACTAGTCAGAAACAAACAGTCGATGGTGTGATTCATCACAAATGTTGATGCGAAGCATCTCGATTCTACTGGCAATGATATCTGGAATTGGTAATTTATATTTCAGTATTGGTAGTAGTTATTTCACTAGGCCTACCAAGTATCAATAACTATCAAGTAATCGTTGATATGTCATTTCTATATGTATGATTGTGATCTCGGCTGGGGTGCTCAGTAAAAACATATGGAGCACCAAATTCACTTAAACTCAAATGATTGAAGATATCTTTAATCATCAATCTACTGGATGTTCCCAATAATACAATTAAAGATATCTTCCAATAATTATGTTTTCAATTATGAATTATTGTGTGGATTAATTGATATTCTGAATTAATTATATCAACAATTGAATTGATGCGCATTACAATTCAATTGAAGAGAGCAATAATTCAATTAATGCACACAGTAATTGAATTATTGCTCTCTTCAATTAAATTAATGTGCAGTAATTGAATTATTGCTATGCTATTCAACTGAATTAATGATATAATTAATTTATTGGATACACACAATAATTCTTTTAGAGATAGCAACTATATAATTAGAGATATCTTCAACATATCCACAATTGAATTAATGATCTCTTTAATTGAATTGTTGCTCTCTTTAATAGTAACGATGTGTGCATTAATACAAAAGCATTGTGAATTAATTAAAGATATCTTCAGTTGAATTAAAGAGATCATCAAATCATGAGCTCTAAATTGATTTTTGCTTGCAGTATTTCCACCACATTGATGCTCTCATCAATTCAGTTGATGCGTACATATATTCAATCAATCAGAACAATAATTCAATTGACGCACACATTAATTTATGAGAGCAATAATTGATTTGATGTGTGCATTAATTTAATTGATGTGACCAATAAATGAATTGATGATATCTTTAAATGTATTAATTAACATAAACTCAAATGATTTGTGTTTATGTTAATTTGGCACTCCTTGAAAACAGTGAAGGAAAAATGATTAAAACTGTTATGATAACTTAGCTTAGCTTTAATGAAGAGCAAGTTATGATGATTTAGATTAGGTTTAAGAGGAGCATGTTACGAAGTCTCATGACATTCAGATGTATAAAGAGAACAAACAAGATATGTTTGTGAAACACAAATGCTGCCAACCAAACATTCAATCAACCATTCATTTCATAAAACATAACCTATTAGTTATATATATAACTATTTTAGGTAGGGCTTCATAATTTGTGTATAAATTCTGTATGGCAAGATCTCATTATTTGGTGAAGTTTGACAGTTTAACCTTGACCTACTTTTTAAATCAATGACCTATCGAGTATCTCCTGTAAAATTCACATTTACATGGAAGCTTTCTTACATAGTGCAGATTTAAGTTTGTTAAAATCAATGTCCCCCAAAGTTGAGTGAAGCTACAATAGGGGATCCAAGTTTTATATGTGAAAATACAGGAAAATCTCTTTAAAAATCTTCTTCTCTGGAACCCAGGGGCCAATTTAATCAAACATGGTACAAATCTTCCTTTGGGTGAAGGACATTCAAGTTTGTTCAAATGAAGGGCCATAACCTCTTCAAAGGGGAGATAATCACAAAAATGCAAAAATAGGGTAGGGTCATTTAAAAATCTTCTCAAGAACCACAGGGCCAGTAAAGTTAATCATGGTACCTAGAGGTAAGGTGGGGACACAATAGGGGATCAAAGTTTTATATGTGGAAATATAAGAAAAAATCTTCTCAAAAACCACTAAGCCAGGAAAGTTCAAATTTACATGACAGCTTTCTGATGTAGTGCAGATTCAAGTTTATTAAAGTCATGGTCCCCAGGGGTAGGGTGGGGCCACATTAGGGGATCAAAGTTTTACATGCAAATATATAGTGAAAAATTTAATATAAGCCAAGATGACTCAGGTGAGTGATGTGGCCCTTGGGCCTTTTGTGTATATAGATTTCTTATGGCAAGACTGCTTATTTTATACTATGACCTTTGACCTTAGAATTTGACCTACTTTGAAGACAATGTAATCTTTTAAATTTCTCCAGAACTATGCAAGGTAGGGCTTTCAAAAGTTGTATATAGATTCTTTATAGCTAGACCTTGTGATACAGTTGTAATTGATCTTGTAGCTTTGACCTCCTGTAAAAAAAACAACTTACCTAATCAATATCTCCTGAACTATTTAAGGTAGCACTTTCATATTTTGTATATATATTCTCTATGGTAAGACCTTTATTATACTTTGGTGTTTGACCTTGTGTCCTTGACCTGGAAGCTTGAACCACTTTTAATAACAATTTGACCTATTCAATATCTCCTGAACTATTTAAGTTAGAGCTTTTATATTTGTATACAGATTTCTTATGGCAAGGTATTTCATATCATACCATGATCTATGACCTTGTTATCTTGGTCTTATCCAGAACAGAAAGATTTACTCATGTCGGTGTTGAGGCATCTGTGTTATATGTATTCATTTACAATTATGTTGAGATCATTTGCTTTGAGGCTAGATTAGGACAACAATAGGGGTTAAAATTTTTCATGGGAATAAAGATTGATAACAAAAATCTTTTAAAAATCACAACAGCCCAACAACAGCAGGACCAAGGTAATTCAGGTGAGGGATGTGGTCCATGGGCCTCTTGCTTTTGCCCCTTTCACCTTCATTGTCATTTGGTGAATTTAAGAGTGGGCAAGACCATTATCTGCCTCATCTCTCTTTTAACACAACTGTCAATGAATTTAAAATGGGGTGAAACCATTTGAATAGATAGGTGAAAAATAACTCTGTATACAGTATGAAATTTATAACAATGCTTTATGCATGTGTTTGAGAGGACATTGTGAGTTCTAAAAATCTTAATACTCAGTAGATTAGAATATGTTCTTTAATACATTAAGAAATGCTTCATAAATTAGGAATATCAATTTGATAACATGATTATTGTATTTACATAATTATTGTCATAATTTTCTTTCAGATTGAATAAACAGCCTCACTACATTTGTTCCAGTCATTGGTAAAAAAAAAAATGTCTGGCCCACCAACTGCAAGTTCTCCACTCGTTAACTTGCCATCAGTTGTTGCATCAAAGATCTTGAGCTATGTACCTTGGCAGGAAAAAATAACTGTAGTTCATGTCATCACTTCTTGGACAGAAGCTCTAAGATCTACTGAGGCATGGGGCTCTGTCTACTATGGACCAGAAATTGAAGAAAATGTCTACTTTGCCAGGGCAAGTAGGGCAGATTTTCTGACCTGTGTTAAACAATATGGACATTTCATGAGATCCATTCATCTGTGTTTTGGCTACTCAATCACACACACAACAATGGAGCCTACTGGAGAACAGATTTTGATGTATGTACATAAGAGATGTTGTAATTTGACTGCACTTTGCATAGAGCAGGAAGTCCCAGAAGGATCTCACAATGCTATGCCATTTTGTTGGCCATCTTCAGTTGGCAATCTCATTAAGGATATAGCTGTTGACTGTAAACCTCTGCAATCTGTGGCTCTCTGTCAGCCTATTGTTATATGGAATGAAGAAAGAGAAAACCTATTGTTACTTATTACTAAAAGCTGTACTGCAAATAAGATCACAGAACTGGAGTTGACTTATCTCTCACTCTTAAATCAGGAAGGAAAGCTTCATTTATTGAAAAATTTCACTAGTCTAAAGAAATTAACAGTCCGTAGAGAAAAAGTGAATAAGGAAATTCTTTTGCATCTTGTGAAACACTCTTTGAAAGAGCTAGTTTTATATCAGGAGGAGGAGTTACCTTTTGAAGAGCAACAAGACCTTGGGGAAGATTTCTGGTTAGAAGTGAAAAAAGTATGCCCTCAATTCAGAGTGGACTTAATTCTGAGATATGTCATGATACTAAAGATTCTTTTTCCTTCCAGCATGCCAGTAAGGAACTTGATATTGGATTTTCTAGTCAATGTTATGACAAAAGGAATTATGGACCACATCGCTAATTGCTATAGGGACACATTAAAGAGGTTTACATACACTAATTCTTTCTTGGAGGATCAGGAGATGGGAGATGCACGAGTTCCTGCATCACTCATTTCCCTCACCCAAAAGTGTCCTCATCTTGAAACGCTGGAATATGGATTTCCTCTTTCAAGTTCTGCAATTCTCTTGATTGCTCAGTCAAGAAAATTAAAAAATTTGATCATCCCTTCTGTTGAAGTATCATATGTTGATGATATACCTGTAGACAACTCCACACCGAAGGCGGCAGAATATTTCAATATGTTGAAAATTATTGGAAATTGTAGAAGAAATTTAGAAAAAACTGTGTCTCATATACTTGAGCATCAGTGGACATTACAGGAAGGTCCACTAAAAGTTAACGAACGAATCAAATTGTGATCTTCTTATTTTTAAAAACATGAAATTAAAAAAAAAAATTAGTGGTTATGTGTTTTCATTCATTGACATGATTGTGTGAAATTTCACGTTATTGTTTTTGTATGGTCTCTGTTGTGTGTGTATGGAATACTCCATTTACAATGAGCTGGAATAGTTGGCATAATTGCTCTCAGATATGTGTATTCTGTTGTGTAACTGGAATCCATGGCATATTAGATAATAATGGGAGAGTGAAATAGACTCTTTGTCCCATCCTTAGTAGGTTATCAGAAATGTTTCAAAAAGAAACAGGAGGCCCACAGATCTTATCAGTCACCTGTGTTCCAAAGCTGATGAAATTTAGAAAAAAAAATTCCTGTTTTCAATATCTAAGCTATATTCTAATATTCAGCAACAGTATAAATCAAGATGTGTTCTTGATATTTTTAAATGCCCTCAAAAGTGCCGGATGAAAGGCTTTTTGTAATATATGCAACGTTAACATGACTAATTTGGACCCGTCCTAGAGTTAAAACCCATGGGTTGCAAAATTCACAATTTTGGTACATCCTTTTCTGTATATCTTAAATATGCATTTAGTTTTATACTGTATCAGAAAATTTCAAATGATAAAGGCAATAATCATTTTTAGGTCATCTGAGTATACTCCAAAAATTGAACTTTTTAACTTCTTGATAACTACCATTTCAATTCTTTTCAAATTTGGCATGAAGCATTTTTGGGACAAGAATTTCAGGACTCTTGGGGCAGGACAAAAACTACCAAAAATTGACCAATCTAAATGCACAGTGATGTAGAGCAGGAAGGCCTCTACCAGAATTGTAAATTTCATGATCTCCAGTGTAGTTTTTGACTCTGGAGCCAAACTTAGTATGTATAGTATTTATGTGCAAAACATTTAAAACACATTTAATGCTTTTGATACCGAATTGAAACTAAATGGATATTTAGAATGTGCAGGCAATTTACAATTTTGTTAGAGGCTTTCCTGCTCTACATCACTATGAATTTAATTTTTCTTACACATGCAGTTCTAGAGAAAATTGATACTTTTTGGGGCAAAAGGCCCCTGGGAGCAGGAGTCTGGACAATTTTGCTTCACACCAAATCAGAAAAGAATTGGAATTATAGTTATCAAGAAGTTGGAAGTGTTCAATTGTTTTCAAAAATCTTGAGAATGTCATGTGTAAGAAAATTAAATGCATAGCAAGAGCAGGAAAGCCTCTATTGAAATTTCATGATCTCCAGGGTAGAGATTCCAACTCCAGGGTGGGGCCAAACTTAGTATGTAGTATTTGTGCAAAACATTTAAAAAACATCTTCTGTAATGCTATCAATATTAAATGGACATATAGATTGAGCCAAGTAGCCCTTAACCAAAATTGTAAATTTCATGATCCCTGGGGTAGGGGTTTTTGTATTTGGGTGGGGTCCAAATGGTCAGTGATTACCACAGTAATTTGATCACCAGAGTTACTGGCCATTACATTGATTCCACCTGCACATATTTGAAATGCACTCACCTTTGACCTTGACAGATAAGATTGATTCACAATTCATGATATTTTCAAGTGAATGTTCTAAGGTTTTCCACTACCAAATTGAGGCGGGGATACAAAGTTAGACAATATTTTATTGCGTGCCCCCAACTTCAAGGTGTAACAGGAAAGGAGAAAATGCAATAGACCCGGGACTCCCTTAATCTCGAGTCAAGTGCTCTACCAACTCCAGCTCTCTGGCCACCAGCAATTGAACCCATGTGATCCATTGCTTTTTTTCATTTCCTGTTACATTGGTGCCCGTAAACTGACAGGTGAAAATGCCTGCCAAGGGACAAAGATCCTGGGTTGACAAATGTGAAGGCATTTAAATAGGGAGGAATGTGGCAGTCAGATGGGTTTGAATCACAGGTGGCCAGATAGCTCAGTTGGTAAAGTATCTGACTATAGAGATCCAGGGGACATAGGTTTGAATCCCAGTTTGGTCCTTTCCATTAAATTTGGTGCCATGACCTGGATTCCCAAATAAAAACCATGACTTCACGCCACTCTATTTTTTTCATATTATAGTGCAAGCTAAATTGACCTCTAGTATTGAAAGTTTATTATCTACCCATGGTGTGAGCTTTTGTTTGCCAGTCATCATTCCCATTCTCCCTCTGATAACTGCTGTATAAAGGCTGAAATGTAGCCAAAACAGCGTAAAACAATACATATCAATCAATATGTAGAACTTGAAGGCAAGAGAGTGGAAGGTCAGAGTATTCTAATATGGAGAAAGCACTAGATGAGCTCTCATCTGACTTGGAGATTGAGGAGGACCAGGTTTGAATCCCTGTCTGTTCTGTTCGATTTACAGAGTGCAATTAATAATAGGAATTGTACATATTTATTATAATGTAGGATTGGCATTATACATTTATAAATCAGATTAAACTCTGTATTCTATCACAGAGTGCATGATTGTGAATAAGAATGCAATTTTGTTAATGAGTTTATTGAAATAATTTTTCTTGATGGAAGAGTTCATCCTGTCCGACACATGTAATTCTACCATCAACTTCTCGCTTATGATTGTAAGGAGAAAAGGGGTGGTTTTAATATGACTTGTTTATTTTGTCAATCATGTTTGGCCAAATTTTACAAACCCAACGAGAAAAAATTCAGCAATACTCCAAATGCAGGAAACACCTCTGATATGTTGGCATTCTTTCAAACAAACAAGAAATGCATATTTACTGTTCCACAATTTAAATATACAAAATTCAAACATGTACTGTGGATATTATGAGTAGATGAGACAATGATAATGAAATAAATCACAATTACTTAATAATGCACTTTTTCTGCAACATAATATCAAAAATGAAAACTATGAAGTGTAACTTGACTTTACCAAGTGTGAAAATCAATCTTTTAAACTTAAAAATTATTTCTCCTTTCATTTTAAACACCAATCAAAGGTGTATAACAGGACATTTCATTACCTACAACATAAAAGTGAATTCAAAAGTACAGTCTGTTTTAAAATGGTACAAATAAAATATGAGTAAGACACCATAACTTTTTTAAAACCACAGGAGCCAGGGCATGTTGTTCAAATCTCTGAATCACTTTTCCACTGGAAATCAGTCTTCCTCTACTAACAAAAACCTTCAGATCAGTGTCCCAAGTCTGTATACAGCCAAAGCTGGTCTTCATTTACACACATCATGTATACACACACACATCAACGTAATAATCCTGTAGGAAGTTTAAAAGTCCATCTGCTTTAGTAAAGCGCAAGTCCCTTGGTCAGTACTAGTAAATACATAGCTCTAAATCACCAATTTGTCCAATATTAGCTGCATTCTCTTTAATCTGTGTCCATCTGTAACATACAATAACAAATTGTACTGACTTACACGAGTCCCACAGACATAATCCTGTGTGCTACTAATTTAAGCTAGCATGTAAACACTTTTAAATTAATAAAGCATTTGTGTGGATGGTTTTTCTGGAATCTTATCAAAAATTGCATGGGTCTAGACCTGACCTACATGCATTTGCACAATACACTACTGCAGAGATCAATTGAAGGGAAGTAGAGATCATGGAAGTGGATAGTAGATGTGTGAAACTAATAATTTTGTGTTTCTGCTAACATCCCACACAAACTTTTGGCAAGTAAGCAGGAAATATTCAACTAGATATGGTTTAATATTAACTGCTTCTGAGGTAAGTATGAGAATCAACTCCATGTCTATTCAATAATCTCTTGAAAGAGATGTTAAAAACATCTGTACAGTAGGGATCGGTTGGGTTACATTTCAATTTATCATTTTAGGCCTTGGGTATTATGAAACCGGACAAAAGGGGAATCACTCGTGACTCAGAGACCCATTTTCTGTCTCAAGAGTGCAATTTGCTTGCCCTTTCGAAGTTGTTAGAAGTCTTTCTCATCTAGTGAGTATTTGTGTTAAGTTTGGTGATTTCAAATAAAAGGGAAAACCACTTAATGCCTAAAAATGGTTTTCATACATCACTATCTAGTTAGCTTCAACTTATATGATCTTAGAATAGTCTCTATCCGAAATACAGTCAAATCCTGTTATTATATTCATGGTTTATTAAGTTAAAACACAAGTTGAAATGTCAAACTCCAAACTTATCATGATTCTTGGTGATAAGGAAAAACCTACCTTTGAATTGTAAGCATCGAGTTCAGCATCTAGTTCCTCTGCTGTCTTTTGTGTCTTGTTGCTACGTCCACCCCCTCCCCTTCCGCCTCTACCTCCCCTTCCTCCTCGGATTCCTCCACGACCACGTGGCCTGTTACCACCAAACCTGACAAGGGGAAAAAAAATAAAAAATAAAAACATTACAGAAGTTCTACATGTTTACGAAATTGCTCTGGCATTTCTGCCTTCTCCATTTCCGCCAGCAATGTCAATATCAACACACACAGTGATTCCATATAGAATATAACTGTTTACGTATTTCAATTAACTCATTCTATTTTGAGGGTATATCATTTATTTTCTAAAAATTTATAACTCTCTCATTTACTTGACTAACTGTGAATCTATCGTTTATCAGTGAAATTAAATTGCAAATTAGATATGTTATTATGCATGGTAATCATTTCATTACATAAGGTAAGGCGCTAAATTTATTCTATTCACATGTATAATGTACGTTCACATATATTTTATTATAACATCTGTAAAGCTTTAGAAGACGCAGGTCAATAGAGCGCTATATAAATCTATTGAATTACAATTTAATATTGAAATATGTGCCACCTAAAATATTTGAGAAAAGATTCAATATCGTTAAAATGATCCTTAACTCTAGTACAACTCGATTGGTTATGAAATAAATTGTATTCCATGGCCTCATTTTTCACAGGGCACATGCCACAAAGTAAACACAGTGTCAGGTAAGTAATTAAGAGACAACACTGGTGATAATTGCTTATAAAGATCATGTGTAGGGTGTAAACCAAACACAACAGATATGGCTTCTCGGGGAAAATTGTGCTGCTGTTTTTTGACCAGAATTATTTGGTTTTTAAATCAGTGTTTACAAACCAAACCAATATGTATCACTATAGTGAGGACTTGTGAGGTACATGTACATAATTATTGTGTATAAATGTACCCTCAATTTCTTTGATACTTTACCTTGCACCACCACCACCACCACCACCACCACCAACAGGGCCATCACGTCTTCCTATTCTGCTTATAGCTGATTCTGTGGCACCAATCAGTTGAATGTTCATAGGTCTGCCTACAATAATATACAGATGTTTGTAACATTTTTGTAATTATAAAGTATTGTGTACATTCCCCCCCCCCCAACATTCTTACTCTAATAAATCCACAGTACTAAAATGACATGTATTTTCAGACACAAATATTGTGTTCCTGTAATTATTTTAGTATTTTCAATAGAATATTGAAGAAAATATGAAAATAAACATGTGGCATCATGGCAATGCCCATGATTACACAAAATTGGTTAAATGCAATTGTCAGTGCTGGAAAGAATGATAGGAAATTTTCATATAACTGATTATTAGAAAATAATTGAAAGACCATAACCAATATCAAACTATTCATTTTGAAAAATTAATAAAGGATTCTTCAAGAAGTAACAATAGGTATATTGCATGTTTCATAGTTTGCTTTAACATTATTATTCTTTGTACAACATGTCTTTATCATCACATGGCACCTCATCCAACCCAAATTTTCAAAACCGAGTGCTATGAAGTGAATTTTTGAAACATTAAATATTATCAATTCTTAAAAACAGTTGGGAGTCTTCAATTTATAATACATAAGACCAAAATAGTTACAGACACCACCCTGAAGCTGCTCATTATGTACATATTTGGAACAACTTATTCATAAAAGTTCTATACGAATTCAACCTGGAATAGCATACACAGCACAAGGATATTCCATTATTTTGTGATTAGGTTTCCTGACAGAGTAAAACAGAGAATTTTCTTTAAAAATAAAAATTGTTGTTTACCATCTAACGGTACGTTATTGTACTGTTTCATGGCCTTTTGGGCATCAGGACGTCTTTCAAATACAACCTCTGCTGTTCCTAATGACCTTCCGGATTTGTCATAATGGACAGTTGCCATCTTCAGGGGACCAAATTCAGCAAATAACTCCTACAATAAAAAAAAAAAAAAATTTAAAACAAAAAATTCTGTAAGTATTGCATAGCATAATAATATTCTGCCTGAATAATCTTACAAATCAAATGATGTTTCATTTGAAAGTTGACACGTATAAACAGAAACTTTAGAAAAGGAATACATGTTTGAAATACCTCCAATTACCAGGTAATACAATGTCTATTAAGTTGTGACAGAAAATTAAGTTGTGACAGATGCACAAATGGAGTGCAAATTTTTCAGCTCCATTAGTAGGAAACTGAAAACCTAGCACACTTTGCAATAAAAGTAACTCTATTTTTCAAACTAACATTCTGACCTTTTGACTGTATCACAATAATGCCATATACACAAAATCTTTGATTATTAGAACAATAAATGTGTACAGGCCAAACAAGACTAAAACTACTAGTTAAACATATACTCATTTGCACCTGTATATCTGAGTCATTGACACCAAAGTCAAGATTTGAAATGTGTAGCTTTCCATCTCCACTTCCACCACCACCTCCACCTCCAAACCGCTTTATCGGGGCAACACCACCATCAAACATATCATGTTGCCACACATCTGGTAATTCTTTAGGCTGAAACAAATATTTAAATGAGTCAATTCCTTCAGTCTGAACTCCCTGACTCTCTACAAATTGTAATTTGCGTGTTCTGACATTTGAAGTTGGAATGAGGCACAAGATTTATAGTGCGATACATAAGGAATGCATGCCTAAAATGAATGTAAAGAAAAAATTGCTTTGTAAAACAATATATATATATATATATATATATATATATATATATATATATATATTACACGCATGATGATACAAGGCTGAATTTTAATAAAATGACGTTTCAGCTACAGGCTTATACAAGTTACAGTTTGTGAATTGAGGCCATATCATTTACAATACGCTACTATACCAACTTACCCTGTTGTACGGTTGTGGTCTCGCCCCTGTGCCGCTGCTCCTACGTTTCTGGATGCCACCTCTGAAGGTTCCTCGTCCCCCTCCTCCACGGCTTCCGCCTCGACCCCGACCACCACGGGGGCTTTTGTTAAAATTTCTACCACCACTACCGCCGCGTCCCGTACCTCGACCACCCCCGCGCCCGCCTCCTCTCTTTTTGTTTTGTTTGATTATGTCATCTAAACTTAAGTCTATCTTATCTGCCATTCTTGAATAACAGGTGATGAACCTACTTTTTCCCTATTCAATATTCTCACCCTAGGCTTATCCGAAGTTGTCGCGTGGGTTCCCGGCTTCTATTTAGAGACAAAAATGGCGGCATACTTTGCATTCTGGGTAAATTTTCGAACCTTATAAAGACGGAATGAACTTCCCCGTACTTAGTGAAGAATGCTCGTTTAACCAAATGTTTGTCAAAGAATGTTTACCATTTTGTTGAGAAATAGTTTCATTATCACAGGTATGACGATAAATTATTAAGTAATTTCTAAATTTTGATACAAAACTACAGTGGCGGATCCAGAATTTTTTCAAAGGGTTAGGGGTGCGATTCAAGTTTATACTTTTTCCACCACCCAACCCAACCCCCGAAAAAAAGAAGGGGAGGTCTAAGAACCCAAAATGGCAAATATGACAATTTTTGTCAAAGATTTTCAAACATGAAGGGAATGCAACCTTCGTAACCCGCCACTGAACTAAAACTCACGACTACATTCGTCATAGGCGCTCGAGTCGTGGATAATGATAATAGATTAGAAAAAAACTAAAACTCCACATCATGCAATGGGGGAAAAAAAATGAAAAAATGTCACGATCAGAGAATTTCCTCGATAAGTATAATAGTGTTTATTAATATTGTCCACGACCCGAGCGACTCTGGCATAAGTAGCAAACTGCATGGATAAATATCACAGCAGTAAACGGCATGGATAAATATCACACTTAGCAGTAAACGGCATGGATAAATATCACACTTAGCAGTAAACGGCATGGATAAATATCACACTTAGCAGTAAACGGCCTGGATAAATATCACACTTAGCAGTAAACGGCATGGATAAATATCACACTTAGCAGTAAACGGCATGGATAAATATCACACTTAGCCGTAAACCGCATGGATAAATATCACAGCAGTAAACGGCCTGGATAAATATCACACTTAGCAGTAAACGGCATAGATAAATATCACACTTAGCCGTAAACCGCATGGATAAATATCACAGCAGTAAACTGCATGGATAAATATCACAGCAGTAAACTGCATGGATAAATATCACACTTAGCAGTAAACGGCATGGATAAATATCACACTTAGCAATAAACGACATGGATAAATATCACACTTAGCAGTAAACGGCATGGATAAATATCACACTTAGCAGTAAACGGCATGGATAAATATCACACTTAGCAGTAAACGGCATGGATAAATATCACACTTAGCCGTAAACCGCATGGATAAATATCACACTTAGCAGTAAACGGCATGGATAAATATCACACTTAGCCGTAAACCGCATGGATAAATATCACAGCAGTAAACGGCCTGGATAAATATCACACTTAGCAGTAAACGGCCTGGATAAATATCACACTTAGCAGTAAACGGCCTGGATAAATATCACACTTAGCAGTAAACGGCATGGATAAATATCACAACAGTAAACGGCATGGATAAATATCACAGCAGTAAACTGCATGGATAAATATCACACTTAGCAGTAAACGGCATGGATAAATATCACACTTAGCAGTAAACGGCATGGATAAATATCACACTTAGCCGTAAACCGCATGGATAAATATCACAGCAGTAAACGGCCTGGATAAATATCACACTTAGCAGTAAACGGCCTGGATAAATATCACACTTAGCAGTAAACGGCATGGATAAATATCACACTTAGCAGTAAACGGCATGGATAAATATCACAACAGTAAACGGCATGGATAAATATCACAGCAGTAAACTGCATGGATAAATATCACACTTAGCAGTAAACGGCATGGATAAATATCACACTTAGCAGTAAACGGCATGGATAAATATCACACTTAGCCGTAAACCGCATGGATAAATATCACAGCAGCAAACGGCCTGGATAAATATCACACTTAGCAGTAAACGGCATGGATAAATATCACACTTAGCAGTAAACGACATGGATAAATATCACACTTAGCCGTAAACCGCATGGATAAATATCACACTTAGCAGTAAACGGCATGGATAAATATCACACTTAGCCGTAAACCGCATGGATAAATATCACAGCAGTAAACGGCATGGATAAATATCACACTTAGCAGTAAACGGCATGGATAAATATCACACTTAGCAGTAAACGGCCTGGATAAATATCACACTTAGCAGTAAACGGCATGGATAAATATCACAACAGTAAACGGCATGGATAAATATCACAGCAGTAAACTGCATGGATAAATATCACACTTAGCAGTAAACGGCATGGATAAATATCACACTTAGCAGTAAACGGCATGGATGAATATCACACTTAGCAGTAAACGGCATGGATAAATATCACACTTAGCAGTAAACGGCATGGATAAATATCACACTTAGCCGTAAACCGCATGGATAAATATCACACTTAGCAGTAAACGGCCTGGATAAATATCACACTTAGCAGTAAACGGCATGGATAAATATCACAGCAGTAAACGGCATGGATAAATATCACAGCAGTAAACTGCATGGATAAATATCACACTTAGCAGTAAACGGCATGGATAAATATCACACTTAGCAGTAAACGGCATGGATAAATATCACAACAGTAAACGGCCTGGATAAATATCACACTTAGCAGTAAACGGCATGGATAAATATCACAGCAGTAAACGGCATGGATAAATATCACAGCAGTAAACGGCCTGGATAAATATCACACTTAGCAGTAAACGGCATGGATAAATATCACACTTAGCAGTAAACGGCATGGATGAATATCACACTTAGCAGTAAACGGCATGCATAGATCCAGGAAAGGACGGTACGTAATATTTGACAAAGTAAGGTACAGCTAGGATGTTTGGTCCTCAGAATGTAACCCATAAAATAGTGATGATGATTTAAAAAAATAATGCGAACGCTACTTTTATTACCTATTTGAATGAGTCAGATGTAATTCATTTCATATTGAAGAATGTACAGCATCTTTTTTTTTTCTTTTTTTTTTTTTTATTTTATCCTAATTTATTAAGCTCGGGTTCGATTCTCTATCTCGGCGCCACGTCAAACCAAATTGATTCGGAAGCAAGTTTAA